>OY735213.1:63828994-63991494 GCA_963457665.1 Thysanoteuthis rhombus | reverse complement strand
TGTACAGAAACTTTTAGCAATAGTGTTAAATAGATTAAAGTTTTATATAACATTTTTAATAGCAATACCAAATTATTTCAATTTTATTGTATTTATATTCAAGTGATGATTCTATAAAACTAACATTTTTGATATCTGTGAATATTATTTATAACAGCAACCAAAGAGCAAAAGATAACTAAGTAGGAAACACATGCAGAATGGGCAGGCCAAAAAAAATTATCGTACTTACCAATTTTTGGTTCTGGCTTTCCAATGATTCAACATTTGAATTCATCTTTTCCACCTTCATACACAACCATATCTATGAGATGATCAATTACTTCTGGGGCGAATTCAGGCAGTTCTGAAATAGAACAATTTCTATTATAATCATTCTCTAAAAATTTGGATTTGGTGGAGATGAAGAAAATATTTAGAAAAAAAATCTTGGATTTCTTTTGGTTCCAACAAATCATATTTCTGTTTTGCTTTACTCTGAAGAGAATCACTCCAGCACTTCAATTACAGGTATTTTCAGTATTTTCTGGTATTTTCACAGTTGATAATCATATATAGAAACTACTTCAGGTTCTTCTTATAGTAACCTTTTCTCTCCATTGTGCTTGATGTACATTTTATGTTGAAATGTCACTTTATAGAGAGATACTTTTGTGTGAATAGGAGAAACAGGGCTGGCATAAGCAAATTAAGCAGCTGCTTAGAGCCTTGTGGCCATCAAAGAGCCCAAAATCAAATTCTACTTATGGCTTGGGCTGGTCTAGTAATAGTTTTTAGAAATTTTTACTTTATTCAGTTCTTTATATATTCAGATCTTTATATATCTCATGCTTCATTGCTTGACTTGATAATCAGTAGATTGTAATCAAGAAATCAAATTTTATCAAAAGTATCATGTTTGTGAAACTAATTTGTACAAAAAGTAGGAATTATCAATTAAAATATTGTAATTTTTCATCGTGCCTCATTATGACTAGACTGAATACCCTAATGATAGATGTTAATTTTTTGTGCACAGTTTTTTTTAAACTATAAACAAAAAATAGATACATCAAACTTACATCAAAATCCAAGATAAAAAAAAATAACTTATGCAAATTGTCATATTTCATAAAATTATGCAGAAAAATTACACACATAAAATGGACATTTGGTGAATTATAATAAGATGCATAAACGATCTACTCATTTTTATCAAATACCAAAGAGACTTTATTAGTCTTTCACTTACCCATGAATAATTCTCTCAACAGGACTCCTTCATCATCTTCACGTCGGAAGATGGCACTGTCTCTTGCTAGGCAGCCAATTGGGAGTAAATCAAACTCTTTATTCTGAAATGTAAAGATAAAATTAAATAAAATTAAAATATAAAATGTTTAAGGCTGGTTTATCATTTGAAATGAGAATCAAACATGTGAATATTTCCATTATTGATGAAAAAATAATCATATTTTGGTGGCAAAAAGCTTATAATCTAATAAAATGTGTAAATGATATGATTATAAATACAGTCTGGATAATTGGAATGAAATGATGAGGACATTAAGTTACAAAATTGAATTTTTTTCTACTAAATTGGAAAAAAATATTATCACTTTTGTAAAGTTTATTTATAAAATACGAAATACAAGAACTTGAGGGTGAGTTGAAAAAAAATTGGTGACAAATGAGAATAATTTTTTCTCTTAATATTCCTGCCCAAATAACCACTTCCACATCAAGTTCTCATCTCGTTTATTCTCAGTCTATTTGGCTCATTCAACACACAATTATTCACATACTTTTCCTCCGATTATTTTGTTATGTATGTACATATAAACCTTATTTCTGGTACGATATAAATAGATTTTGTGTTTATCTGTTGGTAGTTCAATTTTTTTCAGATTTCTTTGAGCTTCTCCCTGGATAATACAAATAAGGAAGATGACAATCAGTTTTACGGCAGTTTTTTTTTTCAAATCCAAGATGTTAATTTCATGATATAATCATAAATCATCATATAATCATATCAAATATACTAAAGGATAGAAAAAAATAATGAAAGGAAAGTCAAAATTTCCTATTTTATGCATAGAAATGCACATGAGAAAAAAAAGGTAGAAAAGTGAAAGTAATGAAATGATCTCGAATAAGATGAGTAGAAAAAGTGAAGAAAATCCAATTATATGATTTATCAAAGAATGTTTTAAGAAAAGAATTGAGGATAAAGACATGAGGGCAAAATTAAAAATTCATGTCTCTATTTATCAAAAAATTTCATTAAAGATTCTTTGTAACTTTTTATATCATTATCACTTCAACTTCAACTGACTTAGTAAGTAACATTAACAAAATGATTTTGAATGGTATGCTAATAATCAATGTTCAGTGTTCTACTATTTTGAATACAACTTTGAAATCCATGCATGCATTTACAGCTGTAATTTTCTGAACACTATTCAACTACATAGACTGAAAGAATGCATGTTTACAAATGCATCTTTTTCTTTTAAGGAAACAAGGCACATCACTGATTTTGCAAAATAAATTTTACACTTTTCATGAAATGATATTCCATTGTTTTATCATTCTGAATTTGACCATTTCATGTTGGTACAGTATTCTGTCATGTATTATTACATACTTTCAGGTGCATGCATGTATATGAGCGTTTCAGTAGTCTTATTTTATGTGTGTTGTGTTATGAAGGCGCTGAAAACAAAAAAGTTTTCGATGTTTACTTAATATAATAAATATCATTTTGCAAAGCCTTGTATTCTAATAATTTCAGAATTGCTTTATTCTCAAAAATAAATTTCAATTATATGTAAGCTTTAAAATAATCAGCAATTACTACACATCTCTCTGTGTGTCTATGCACTGCAATTATTCAACAGCTGACCATTGTATGGAGTTGGTATTCATCAGATATATTAGAAATCACACAAGGTATCGTTTAGTTATGTTTGGATCAGCGGTTCTTGAGAAATCTAATAGAAATAAATATTTCTCTACAACTCTACTTACATGTCGGTTATTGAATAGAAACATAAGCATGCTCTGCCTCTTCAAGTGTCACTGCAGTAAATAATCTCTAGAATGCTGGCTTCATGTTGGCAATTGGAAAAAAAGCTGTTTGTAGTTTTTATGAATTAACTCCCTTAGATTTCACTCTTTAGTGATGGTATTTCATTTACATGACAATCTATGGCAGATAAACTGTCAGATTATAATTTATTTATCTACTTATTAACAAGAATATAAAAAAAATTTCAACTATAACAATATAAAATGTAATTTATTCATTTGATCACTTATTTATAAGATTATAATTCATCTGTGAAATATTACAGACATTTCATAGTTATTCATTCTGAAATATATGAACTATTGTTTATATTGTATCAAAATAGTCAAGAAATAATGAAATTGAAAATTAACTTTAAATTTCTTTGATTGATGTTTCTTTTCTCTGAACTACTCCAGGCAATCAAAATTTGAGATTGGGATGTTTTTAATTTTTTAACATTACAAAAAATGTTTGTATAAAAAATATAGTAAAAAAAGTTAAATCAAGCTTGAGTTTGGCACAAGATCAACTTTTTAAAAAAAAATTAAGTACCAAAAAAAATAATGTTGACTTCTTCTCAAAACAACCCGGTACTATGTGAAAATCAGTCCGTATCAAATAATCCATTTTTGACGACTCAGAGGTTAAACTTTGCCAAGTATTGTTTACTTCAATTGATTAAAAATAAACAGAGGCAGATAACTAACATTTAACAAAGGATGGTCCAACACATCAGCAATAGTCATTCTTTCTCAAAAAAAGATTTGTAATTATGATGTATAGAACACAAAATTGCATCTTGAAAATACCTATCTATCTGATTAAAATTAATTGAATGATAATTAAATCAAGTCTTAGTACGACATTGCATTCGTTGAACAAGATTTGAAAATTTAGTACCAATATTCTATGAAATATTTTCACATGTGATATGATGAAAAATTGGACTTATCAATTTATTACAATTAAGTACAACCACTGATATTAAAAAACAGTGAATAAATAAAGGCAAATTTAGTACAGACAGATAAAATTCTGCTATTTACCCTTTGTTGTTCAAGAGGAAATTACCAATGAAGTCTTTGGCATCATCAGAGATGTAGTCCCAGACTTCATCATCAAAATTGAAATCTAGACTTTTGATGTAGCTAAATGTTTCTTGGTTGTTATCACCAGCGAATGGAGAATAGCTACTCAATCTGGAAAGCAGGAAAGAAAATGATAGATATCTGTAATCATTATTATAATAAAGATTTATGGAGCAATTTATAAAAAATGTGAAATAATAATTAGAGAATTGATGTTTTTGACTAAATTTTTCTTTGAATCATAAAAATATTTCAGATCATTTATTTCTTTTGAGCAGAAATATATATTGACATCTAGTGCATGTTATCTATAAAAAATAAAAATATATTTGAAACATTACATAGCATTTAACTTGAAAAATATATTTCAGTCAATCATGTAAAATGCATACTAAAGATGTCCAAAAACTGAATTTTTATTTCAAATGTATATATATATTTACAGAAGACTTGGTGATTCAGATAGTGGTCTGTCTGAAATATTGAAGTATAAAATTTTCAATTGATTTTTCTGCACAATCAAAAACAATTCATTTGTACTTAAAAAGTATAGATAGATTTAGTTGTGAAAAGTAAAAAGGAAAGCAAACTTTTTAGTTTTAGTTTTTTCATATACACATTTTAATACACCCCTCAAGGCTTATTGAAAATTTTTCCTCATATTTATTGAACCCTTATTGTATATATATATATATATATATATATATATATATATATATATATATATATGTATATATGTTGTTAGGAAATGGTTGTATGATCTGATAGAATGATTAAAAATTGCATTGTATCATATTGAAATTCTATTTGGAATGACCTCCCATTATTACACGATTAATGTATCATTTGGCCTAGACAAAATACATTGAATGTTTACAATCTTATATACATTTTATGAACACACACATATGTATATATATATCATATGCATGCACAAACACACACATATATATATATATATATATATATATATTATAATGATCAAACAAATCTTCACCACTCATGCTGTAGAGAATAGGAGAAACGTTCACACTTATTTGGAGAAAGGACAAAGTTTGAAGCATAACTTTTGTATGTGGATTTATTTATATGACATCCCATTTCATTTTAAAAGGATTCTTGTACAAAGCTGTAGCTATCTTTATTTATCAGCTTTATACAATATCTTGTTATAAATCTTACTCATTAAGTAGTTTTATAATAGATTTGTTTTAGATAACCACAGTTCTGAAATTAATTCTTGATTAGGTTTTAAAATATCTCTGCCATTACACTGTAAAAGATGTTGATAGTTATATTCAGCAAATTTTTACTTTTGATCTTTAGAAAAAATCAAAATTATTCCAAATATTGTTACCTTGTCACCACATCCCACACATATACCAGAACTAATCATCTAAAAAATTATCTAAAGAAATAGATCATATATATCAGCTCAAGAGTTGGGCATTGTTGGCCCAAAATGGAGATCTAAAAGAGCACTTTTTTGAAAAAACGAACAAAAGCATTTTTAGACAGTGTCTAGTGATGTATTTATGAAAATTTTTAGGACTTATTTTGTACATAAGAAAAATATAATATACAGAAAAGAAAGCAATTCAATAGCTATAAGTTAAGCAAGCAAGGGAATGAATGATTGATAAGGAAAAATTAGAGAAACTGAGAATTGAGTGTAATTTGGTAAAAACCAAAGAAAGTAATTAGAACTCAGAAAGCTCATTAAAGTATCAAATCAAGGATTTATAAAACTAAAAATTAATAAATTAGAATTACATTAAAAGATAGTTTAATGGATATATGTGTCTCTTAAAATGCTCCCATAAAAGTGACTGCCTAAAATCTTCTAAAAATCGAAATACAATGAAATATCTTACTTTGTAAACTTTGAAGAATACCATCATAAAAATTTTTCAAGGGTTGATCCCAAATTGATCATTTTTCTACTGTGAACAATGCCTGTACTAAACGTTGCCCATTTTTGTTCACTGATGTTGAGGCATTCCACATACACACATGCTACACAACCATGTACTCACCACTAGCTTGAAGCATGTATATACCTCTACCTCTCATGAATTAAATGGCAACCCCATTACTATACAAGTCATGATGAACTGTCCTCTAATTCTCATTATTTCAGGAAGCTCACAAGGACTAAAACCTATGTGTTTTCTGGGTGTTGAATAGTCTGTCTATCATGAGGTTTCCAGCATCATAGAATGGCCCCAAAATTGTTCACATGCAGTACCAAATACATCACCCACAACTTGGAAGTTAGGCATACATACTGATACCCAGTATTTATAATTTGATGTGCTGAATTCAAAGAAATCATCTGTTTTCCTGTATTTAATGTATTTCTTGCAAAAGCAGAGTGTGGCTGGGGCAGGGTCTTAAAAGTCATTTGTGCCTTTTGAGTATTTGCTTGTTTCTGACATAACATGATGTGCTGAATTCAATGAAATCAACAGTTTTCTCGAATTTGATGTATTCGTTGCAAAAGGACACTATGGCAGGGACAGAGTTTTACAAGTTATTTGTGCATTTTAAGTTTTCACTTGTCTGTGACATAATTTGATGTGCTAAATTCAATAAAATCATTTGTTTTCCTGTATTTAACATGGCCTGAGCAGGGTTTTAAAAGTCATTTGTGCATTTTAAATTTTTGCTTGTTTGTGAGATAATTTGATGTGCAGAATTATATGGAGTCATTTTTTTCCTGTATTTAATATATTTGTTAAAATTTTTTTTATCCACTTTCTGTAGAACTCTGTGTTGATTAAACAAGCATAAATCCTTCACTTTTCAAAATTGAAGCTATCATGAATCTTTTTTTTCAGACATCTCTTAGAAAACTATATTTTAGTCAAGAATTTGATATGAAACCCTTCTCTCAGCCTTATAACAATAACGTCACTTACTATGACGACTCCCTATAAAAGCTATGAACACATGTGGTCAAATGCCTTTGTTGCCATAGCATTTCTAGCTGGTTAACTTGCACTTTTCCATTTCTCTAAACTCCCGTCCAGCATAGTTTCTATTCTTTGACCGTGACTACGTATATATCGTCTTGTCCCATATCTTCCTTGATATGAGAATTTGCAAGAACTTTGTAGCTCCTAAATGTAAATACTGCAACTACTATTTTTGGCGACCATGCAAACAATACCACTAATTATAACGGGTACGACTCATCAAGCTCAATTCGATAGATAAACTAAACAACATTAGATCTGCTATGCCTTGTGTCCCCTAGATCCTTATTCTTTCCTATATTTCATTTTTACGCATAGGAATGACCTAGACCGAACAGGCCTCTTTTCTTCTCTTCGCCTTACATGATCAATCACATTGATGTTTCCATTACATGAATATCATTCATATTCTTTGTCATGAATGTTATGAATTAAATCTAACTTTCATTTGCCCATTTACATACTTAGTTGTGTTCTTTTTACTCTGTCTTATATCTGCATCTGCATTTGTACTTGGTACACATGTTCTCTATACATGTCTCTTCCTCTTTCAACTTTTCCACTGATGTCCATGCGGGCCCACAAACACAGTGGGTGCCCACTCTTCAACTAAAACTATATAGAATCATTAATTCAAAAAAATGTTGACCTTCCAATGTGAAAAGATTCTACAAAGGTATCTCATTCCAAAATGTTCTGCATTGGTAGCACATTTAACAGACATGCAAAAATATTTCTTTCTGAAGATCCTCAAAGAGCATCCTTAGAAAAAGTATTTTCATTCGCAGCTGCAAAAAGAGCAAAAAGTCACAGCTTTCACTAAACTCAACTATATCAGTAATGATCACTCTTCTCATCTTATCTTCTTATCAGACACTTCAAATGACACTGTAAGTGCTGTTTAACAACAAGTATTAAATGATAAAGTTACATCTATTTCTTTTTTTCTTTTTGAAGCTGCTCTTCCAAAGAAAAAATGACTGCTTTTATGATCAAGGATGCTAAGCTATCTATCTCTCTATCAAAAATTTCTGTCATCTTTTGAATGGTAGAGAATTCATAATACTTACTGCCCATAAGCTGTTAATGAATCCATTTCAGGTAAAATCTGAAAATTATTCTCTGACAGATATATGTCATCAAATGTATACAATATTCAGTAGATGTGTTTGCAATACAGAAAATAAACAATTTCACCTGTGTACATTTTGATGGATGAACTTTCCAAATATTTTAGCGGTTACCGTAGATTTTTCTTTACCTAAAAGGTAGCTTAAAATCACCACCTCAACTTACAGTGAAGTCAGTCATAAAAAAAAGCCAATATGGGAACCAGAAGAAGAAGCTCAGTAGTTGTTTGGCAAATCTGATGAAGAAAACTTCTATGGATTTGAGTGAAATGTTTCTATATTGATTTGTCATTTTTCTTTGATACTTTCTGAACAGATAAAGATTATATTTACTTGTTATCATTTATTAATATTTAATCAGTGTTCAATACAAGTGTGGAGCGAAGTTGTGGGTTTGTTTTGTTCTTCTTACTGAGGAAAAATTATCAAATGCCTTTATTATGGTTTTGGGCTTGACTTATAATTGAGCAATCTGATTTACCTGGCTCTTTACTCTCATTTGACCTTGTCTTATGCATTCAGTCAAATTATCTTCAAATATCTAGGATATCTGCCCAGCATAAATCATTTTGAAACTTTGAACTTGATAAACAACTTCTATAGAATAAATTTGTTATTAATGTAACCACATTTTTTATCTGCTTACTATTTTGACATCCAAATATTTTTGAATGAATTCACTTTTCAAACATTTTTTTAACCCATTTCTATCTAAAGGACTAATATTCAAAAACATTGGAGATACAATAACAGTATAAATCTATAGAACATTTTCTCCATGTTGATACTTTGATTTCCGAAAGAGACACCACCAGGAGGTTATTAGTAATTTTAGAATCTTTTTCTCATAAACTATTCCCCACAGTAAATATAAGGAATTTTCACTTTAACTGACACATATGGAAAAAATGAAATTCATGCAAGTTTCAATAAGAAAAAAATCTAGAATGTTAAATTTAAAGGAACAAAATGAAATTCTTTGCATTACTTTGAAAGTGACTAAATTGATTAGGACCCATTTATCAAAATAACATGTATTAAAAGATTGTATTTGGCTGATATCATCAAAGAGCTTTTAAAAGAGAAAGAGAAAAACTCTATATCAATAATCAAGAATACCATACGAAGAATTTATGTATTTTCCTTCCTCATAAGAAGTTGTACATCTTAAGTTCTGATTCCAAAGCGTAGAAGAATTCTAAAGATTTAAGAAATCATTTAACTATCCAATACCATGATATTAAATTGTATTTATTGAATTAAAAATAAATGTCACTATTTCATAACTCCTCAGTTAGAAATTAAAAATATTGGACACAAAATCAAATTTAAGTAGAGAACTTACCTTGAGTTTCAATAGTTGAATAATAATTTTCAATCAAATTTCAGTCTATCAAGGTTAACAATATATTATATTTTATGTAGGAAAGCTAAATAATCCATACTTAAGCCCGGCCTTATATCACATATTGCTGCGGTGGGACAGTGATTGAATAGTACTTAGTTATGTGTCTACGTTCAAAGGGGGATAAAGCACATTTCATCACGTGTAACAAGGTTAAACCATAGAAATAACACGACTAGAATGGCTATTTGATCACGTGACATGGCCAACGCGCGGGGATTGGAAATGGAAGTAAACAGACGACAGAACAAAACACTGGAAAACGGGAATAAAGGTTTTTGTTTTGTCGATTTCATGTGGCTTATTAGAATAGAAAGATGTGTAAATTGGATTTGTACTAATATTCAAATCAATTGATGAAAAAAGTTATACTTTTAGGTATGATAAATAATATATAGGACAATTTTTTCAAGTTTGACGGTGGAGAATTTTTAAAAAATAGAATCTGTGGATTTTACCCTCTTTGATAAGATCCGCACGACCCGTTATGTCCCACATTATTATTCAATCTTGATTCGGATATTTTCTTAATAGTTTAAACAACGAAAAATTGTTGAAGCCCATTATGCCCCTTGCTCTCAGACTTTGTTGATAAATGGCGATGTTGTTATAATGAAAATAAGATCAACGCCTTTTTAAGAGGCGAAAAAACGTCCATTGAATCAATAATTGAAAAAAAGGATGATTAAAAAAAATAAAAACAATAAAAACAAACTGTTGTCTACCAAGTTTTCAAATGGAGAAAGAATCAACTTATCGTCATTTTCCGTTTTAGAGACTTCGTCTGACTTTTGGAGTCACTTTAAAGCAAAGCTTAACAGAAATTACTTATTATTTTTAGTTGAGAGAAAATTTTGAAAAAATGAATCATTACTTACTCTTTCTGTGACATTCAGAGCAAATTACAATTAAAATAAAATCACAACAAAACCTTCTCAGTCTGCATTCATTCAAATTTAGCAAAAAAATAATGAATTAAATCACTTAATCAGTACGGAACAGTAATAGCAGACCATACAAATATTTCTATTGAGTATTTTCATGTAGCAGAAGTTCAAGGAAACCTACGAACCAATAACAAAGCTGGTGACTACATTTATTCGTCCTTGAGTAAACTCCGTCGGTTTTATTACGTCCATCTCCTCATATTTTGTGGTATTTGCTTTTATGGACGCACAAGTTAACATCATTCAATATCAGTTTGTCGATATCTCATTTCTCCATGGGTAAACAATCACAAGCAGACGATATCAATGGACCGCATGACTGGATAGACATTCTAGTCGTAATATTTTGTTATGCGAATACATTCAATAGGAGATAATGCATATTGAAAAATATATACCGATCCAACAGGAATAACTCTAAATCCTTGTACACTCAATTACAGTTACCTCCCTTGGGACCTAATGCAAAATGAAACTTTTACATTCATGTTTAAAATAATAGAATTTGGAATAAAAAAATGCTCTTTTCTAATTTTCTTAATGAGTCCAAAAATATAATAAATTTCAATTCCTGAATATGTTGAACTAGCATATAAAATATTTTATTATTTCAGGATTAGTTTTTTTATAAAAACTGTGTTAGCATGAAGTACATATAAATAAGTATAATCATCTATGTCTTCTTAAATTAAAGAGTATCCAAGGGTTGATTTGACAAAATATATCTGCTTAAACGACTAAAATGGACTAAGTTTATTTATTGATTTGTTTCTATAAACCCTAACCTAAACCTTAACCCTAACCCTAAACCCTAACCCCTAATCCTAAACCTAATCCAACCCTAACCCTAACCCTAAACCCTAACCCTAAACCTTAACCCTAACCAAAATCCTAACCCTTAACCTAACCCTAACCCTTAAACCATAACCCTAAACCCCAACCTAACCCCTGAACCCTAACCCCAATCCTAACTCTCACCCTAACCCTAACCCTAATCTTAACCGTAACCCCAACCTTAACCCTAACTCCTAAACCCTAGCCCAAACCCCAAGCCCAACCCCAAAATCCTAACCCTAACTGTAACATTGACACTTGACCTTTGCCCCCTGACCTCTGACAGCCTGACCTCTGTGTAAAGCTTACTTGCTGCTAAGTATGACTGGGACTTCAAAAAGAGCCACCGAAGCTGCCATATTCTATCCTGATTCCTTTGTTTTCCCAGTCTAAACTCCAGAATATCATCTCGAGGAAGGCTGTAATGAGATTGGGTGATCACTTTACTTTGATCCTTTCAGCTCCAAAATAGGTTGTCTTTATTTAGCCTGATAAAGCAGCTGCTTTGACGATAGATATGTTGATATACTCTTATATATACGGGGTCTACACCTCGTAAATTGAGAGCATCAATGACGTTGGGAATTTCCACTTAGTCAAAGGCCTTCTTGAAGTACATACTGCTTTTTCAGCTGATTTCTCCATTGGGGATGGTCCATAGTCGAGTGGCTTCCTCTAAAGCCAGACTGTTTCTCATCTTGCATTTTTGGCAATCTGGTGAGGATTATGTGAAGTTTATCGATGCAGTACAGTAGACTTATTCGTTATCTTTCGAGTTATTATTTTTTTTCAAGTAACAACATTATGATTGGAACTTTACTTTGTTTTAGGTTTCAGTTGAATAGAATTGCCATTTCCTTCCCAGCTTTTTAGAGTTGGTCGATTGTGATATTTAGTTCTGGGTTTTTTTTTTCCTTTGTTCGTTCGATTGCTTGTTTCATACTAATTCCTCAAATTATAGCTATGGAGCTAATTTTCAGTGAATGCTATTAGAGCCTTGCCTTGTACCAACGCTACCTCAGTACAAGATGTATATACAAACACCACTGATTTAGCATCAATGAGTGAAAACTGAAAAGAGATGATCGTGTGTCTATGCCGATGGCAAAATATATAAAGGAAGCTTCTGTAGCGCACCTGACTCTTTCCTGACTGAAAGAGAAACATGAGGTTATTTGACCAGTTACAAAATTTCTGATCGATCAAATTTCATATTCCCCGAAAGAAAAATGACTAGCGGGTCCCCTGGCATCCGTACCTATATCAGTCTTGATGCCACCGTCATAGGACACCACCGACGTGCCTGGGAAATGTTAGTTTGGCTGCCCTATAGAGGGGCGGATGCATGTACAGTGGAACCCTCCCTGAACAGAAGTTTTTTAGTCTATGCAATGATGTCAGACAGCCAGTAGGATCGACATGCTGAAGGCACTCTTAACCTCCCCTCAACATGCCCCACACCTGTCGTGTAATGTCACCGACCCGGACTACGGTCAGAAGCTTTTCAAGCCCAGGGAAAATGGTTGGGTCCCCCACATCTCGACTCCCTAGCTCGACGTAGCGGAAGTTGAGGAAGACCCTTAGTTCCATAAGGGCTTGCTGCTGAACCTTGGCCCTATGATGTGAACCCTTCTCTTGAGTTTATTTTTATTTATTTATTTGTTAAAGTATTGGTTTTCCGGCGTCGCCCCCAGGTGAGCTTCTTGGCCTCTTCTGATATGCCGACTGTGTTGGTGGTAGCGTTTGTGATGGGGGTGAGGTTGGAGGAGGAAATGTTGTTATTTTTGTGGGCTGGGAGATTTTTGTGGGGGAGGGGGGCTTTCAATGTTCCTAATTGTGATTTGGGTCTGGTCTGTTTCAGGGGAGGAATTTTTTTAATTCTTGAGTGAGGAGTGGTTGGAGCGCTAACCATCTCCGCTGGCTGTCTGGACTTTAATTTGGTCAGGAATGTCGCTGCCCCCTTTCTACGACCTGGTCTTGATTCCTTTCCGATGGTCTGAGTGTTAGAAAAAAAAAATTAAAAGAATATAGATATGCTCATCTCAGCTCTATTATAAGGGAAGTAGGATTTTGAACAGAGCCATTTAGCAAACACAGAAGAAACAAAGCAAGGACTAAGTATATAGCTGATATTCAGCCTATCCTGTGTTAATTTCAATACACAAAGTTGATATGCAAGACCCATAGAGATATGAACACAGTGATGTAAATTTGTGTCAGCACCAGTTGATCATGTTTTTTTATGTTTTTTTTTTCATTGAACATTGCTTTCCTTTGTAGACTGAAAGAGAAAAAGGATGCTATTCAACTAGTTTCAAAACTAATAATTCAGTTTATTTCTTCATATTTTTAATTTGCCATAGAAAAAGGAGGAAAATTGGAGACTATGAATATGCATGCATAAGTATAACTCGCAAAAAATAGAAAAAATGATTCTTGTTTAGATCTGCTCATCTCAGCTCTATATGGGAGGGAGGATTTTGAGTCATTAAGAAATACAGCAAGGACCAAGTATATAGCTGATATTCAGCCTATCCTGTGTTAATGATGATCATGTGCTCATGTCGCTCACAGAATATAACGTTTAATGTTTAGACTTTTGGGTCGCCAAGCTAGAGTAATCAAAGTATGATAGTCAATGGGACAGGTTAAGAAATATTGTTGATTGATTCCAACATTCAATCACTTCCTTCCGGACATATCTTCTGCTGTTGCGTAATGAGCTACCGATGGAAATGCTGTTGCACCTATTCAGAGCCATTGCCAGCAACAAGCTAGCCCCCAGCATTATTCCTGTCTTGGCTAATGAGTACCTTCCTTACTTCTGCAATGGACCAGGAGCTGCAGGTCGACCCTGGGAGGAGATCTAGGTTCCTACACCGAATGATGTCATTGCTGTGGCCAGATGATGCTGGAATCGGACTCTGCGAAACATCAATGATTCCCTGGGTGAGGCCAGTAAAAGTAGCAGGAATTATTGGAACAGCTCTGGAATAAGGGTTTGAAGGTCTGTTATGAACTCCTCGAAGTGGGTTGTAGGTGCTTTGCCGGCTGATTGCTAAGTTTGCTCAGTATGAATGGAATCTCGTAAACGGACTAAGTATCTGCCATCGAGAGTTTTCTCTAGATCGGGAGCGTCAGTTCAAATCTGTTGCCCTTTGTTCATAACTACAAATGGGGAAAACGTCAACCACTGGGTAAGCCTAAAACATTCCGATATCATCACAATGTTGAAACTCATTTATTACAGACCCACGTTTTCATTAAAACCTTGCATATCCTGAAATTCCTTTGAGCTGATATTTATCCTTCAATTTATTGAAGAATTGCTGCTTTAGAGCTATTTAAGATATTGGAGGTATTTTTCCCCCAATTCCAAGGATGGATTTTCAAGTGTGACTCCATAAGTAGTAATTGGGTCGATCTTCAATTGACAACTTTTTGTACATATTTTCCTGATGCTATTATTTAATTCTAAAAGAAAAACTTATATGCTGGTGGTGAAAGATATGTATTATACTAATTTGAATAGGCATAAAAGTGGGTTTTATTTTCACAATACAAATCAAATAGAACCGTCACTGTGGCTCCTCCGAACGATAGTCGATATAACATCAGATAATAATGACTGAATACAACAGGCAGAAGAGGCCTGCAGTATACAACGTCCAAAACATTGAATATAAAAACAGAATAAGAATTCAGATTCCACAATGAATTCTGTTGCCTCTTAGAATCAGTCTACATATCTATTAAAGAATAAATCATCACTTTTCAATGGACGAATAGCTCTTCGATTAGGCATTTTGGAAGCAATTTCAACTTTTGAGGGGGATAACAATTTGAGGCCAATGAGTCATTGGTTGAGCAAACATCATCCTGTAGAAGTAATAAAGACTTAACAAATACAATCTTGAAGAAATAAAGCTACAAATTCACTCTGGATCATGTTAAAAAAAATGATCACTTTTCAATCGAATTGAGTCTGAATATCTCTTCAAGAATGAATTTCAGTTGCAATCTTATTCAACGCTTCGAAGAGGTAACAAGCTATAGATATGGAGCTCATTTCCAGTGGATGCTCCTAGAGCCTGGCCTTGTGCCAACGTTAGCTCAGCTCAAGATGTTTATGAAACCATCACCGAGCTAGCATTTACTGAATAAGAAAAATAAAATAAAGAAAAACTACATACCTCTCCCGCTGAATCCTCTGAGTCACTTTTTTCTAGTACATCTATGCCATTGCAGAGTACAGGTTACGACAGTCGCCCTGCAAGTTATAGCAATGGAGTTCATTTTAAGTGGATTCTCCTAGAGTCTGGCCTTGTGCCAACGCTAGCTCGGCACAAGATGTATATAAAACCACCATCGATCCAGAAATTACTGAATGAAAAAAAATATACATACCCTAGTAGAATCTTCCACGTCTTTTTTTTTTCACCAATTCAACCCAAAGTTTTTTTTTCACCTAGAATAGTGAAGTGTTGATTAATTGTATCGAGCAACTTCAATAATCATATGAATTGATGAGCTGACATTGCATCATTTATTTTTGTTTTTTTATTTATTCATTCATTTTTTAAAATAGTGGAACAGAATAAAGTAGTTGGAAAGTAAAAAAATCTTTGCTAACATAATCATACTTTACTATATTGATGTAGTTGATAAGCCATGGGAGGCTGTGCCAGATTTATCCCCAAACAATTTGAACCTTACATTTGTAAAAACAGTGAACTTACTTTGATGGAGGAAGAAAAGATTTTGGCACGCACTATAAAAATCATTTACTATTAAATCCAATTGTTACTTCGAAATCTATCAGAATTATATTTTGAACGTTTTTTTTTGTTGGCACGAATACTCTTGTTTGTTCTAAGGACGATTTGGTTCCGAACTCACTTTTTGGTTCATCTTTAGTGTCAGTAAGTGACCAGAAAGTATGCCTCCACTGGAGGGGTGGGGGGTAAGGAAATCGAGGGACTTTCTAATCTTTTGATTGAATGTAGGATGCTGCATGATTAGTAATCACCTTATCAATATTATGAGGGGAGCTATGAATTCTTGTGAGAAAACCTAATTACAGTTCAGTCAGAATGATGTATTGGTTGTATACCCTTGTGACGGCTGTGTGAAAAGGACGATGTTTGCAAATCTACAGTTGCTTCGATATTTACCATCTATTCTGATTTCTTTGTTTTCCTAGTCTAAACTCAACAATACCATTTCGAGGCTGGCTGTTATGAGATTGGGTGATCTGGTATCACCTTGTCTTTGATCCTTTCAGCTCCAAAAAGGGTTGTCTTTATCTAGCCTGATAAAAGAGCTGCTGTGACGATAAATATGTTGCTATACTCCGACATATACAGGGTCTATACCTTGTAAAGTGATAGCATCAATCACGATGGGAATTCCCACTTTGTCAAAGGCCTTCTTGAAGTAGATGAATGCTTCGAGCAGCATTTTATATTCTTTCTTTTTAGACGCTTTTTCAATTTGGGATGGTCCATAGTCGAGTAGCTTCCTCTAAAATCAGCCTGTTTCTCCTTTTGCATTTTTACGATACGGTTGGTGATAACTCTGTAAAGTTTGTAGATGCAGCTGAGTAGATTTATTGGTTCTTTCGAGTTTCTTTTTTCATGTAACAGCATTATGACTACCGTCTTTTAATCTTTTGGAACTGTACTTTGTTATAACTTTCAGATGAATAGACAGGCAATTTTCCTGGTGATGACCTTGCTAGCTTTTTGGAGTAGGTTGATTGTGATATCTTGTTCAGGGACCTTTTTATTTTCAGAAGAAAAAAGCGGGGAAATATGTAGTCAATATTATTCCCCAAACTCACGGAGGATTTGTTTCATGCACATGTATGTGTGTGTGGGTGGGGGGGCATCTATGTATAGATAAAAATGCCTCTGCTTCTTGCAAAATACATACAGAAAGTTCCTGTACTGCACCTGACTTTTCTTTCCAGACAGAAAAAGGTTTTTCAACGAGTTTCAAAATTTCTAATGAATCAAATTTCATTCTGTAGAAAAGAAAAATGACATGAATTTTGTATATTTAGAATTTCAAAATACTTATGCAAGACTCATAGAGAAGATTCGAACACAGTAATGAAAATTCAATATTTAATCCACCTAAAGACACTTTTCCCCCCAAAAAGCTTAGATACGAAAACAGTGAAAATTTTATATTTAGTCCGCTTTAAAACAATTTTTTTTTGTTCAAAAGCTTAGCCACGAAGATACAGATGTTGTTTCTGAACACAAAAACAACCGATGACAATCTTTTCATCCAAAATTTCATCCATTTGTGGGAGGGAATAAAAACATGATAGATATTTACAATTAAAAAAAATAACCCCGATGCATAATATATACTTACAAAAAAGAAATAACGGAAATTAGTATGTGACCCCACACAAAGAGCCTAATATGGCAGAACAGCAAGTTAACCGGACGAAAAAATAGATAAAAAAATTTTAAAAATTCTCTCCCAACATCCTCCGGAGAACTTTACCTACTGTCATCTAGAGGGGGGGGGGAGTCGAAACAAAAATTTTGTGGACTAAAAAAAAAGGGACTGATGCTCATTCTCTCCCTAGCTAAGAAACTGTTGGCTAACAGAAAAAGGAGAGCTAATCTATCCTAACTTGGGCTTGGTTGACACGTTTGTTTCAGGACTGCAAAATCCTTACAAAACCAACAAATATTAAAATTTCCACTCCAAATTAGCACCTTTCACTCGACACAGTCGGGCAACTCTCACCCACCTTCCGTTGAATTCCGACCAAGGGAGCCTTTTCCTCTCGACCCTGATCTTAACTTTAAGCTGATACCCGAAGTATGCGATCAGTTGTTCGGGAGTGAAATGCTCGCCTTGGTGGAACCCCTTCTGGTGCGTCGTCCAAATCACCATTCGCATCACGCCAAGTAAGCACATTAGCACTAGACGTGCGTCTTTTTCTAACGATGGGAACACATTGCTACAGACAACACTGGCATCAAGGGCAAAAAATCGTGCCCTGACGATGCGGTAGCCTTCAACCAACTTGCACAGTGGATGCACCACACTACAGTGAAAGAGGGCGTGTTCGATAGACTCCTCCATTCCACTACTTCGCACGCACTCGGGTGAATCGACCAGACCCGCAGAAAAAAGCCGCTTGCCGACCCAGAGAGCATTCCGAATGACTAGCCAGCTGAGGGACGCCTCGTTGTTATTGAGGCACCTCAGACCGAGCGTCCAAAGCCAGATCGAGCGACTCTCCATCCTCGTCAAACCGAGCCCCTAATCATTTCGTCTCGAACAGACCCCCTCACTATTACCCGATATAATGCCCTCCTCGACAACGACCAGGTGTCGCTGAGGCCTTCTTTCACCTGTGAAAAGACTCGGAGAGCGTGCCGGCATTCTCTATAGAAAGAGCATTCCGCCCGGGGTAAACGGCGGGCCTCACCCCCGTCGTCGGAATGCACGTTTCTCAAGGCTGGGAAAGCCTTCCCGGCGTCTTCCTTCCAGAATTCACCGTTCTGCTCTTCTTGCGTGCACATCCGACCTAGGAAAGACAACTGTAAGGTATGTTGCCGAACTAGGATGTTCGGCGTCCCTAGGCCGCCCTCTGCAGGTTGGAGCTGACAGATCTTGCGAGATACTATTGGCTTCCTGTGACCCCCGAGGAGTCTAAACATGGCAGCTTCCAATTTTTGTCGGTTGGTACACGGAAGAGGGAGCACCGAGAGTCGGTAAAGGATGAGGGGGTAGATGTGCAAAACGTACACCTCGGCCCTACCCTTGAAGGAGAGCTTCCTCCGAGTCCACAGATTAACTGCTTTCTCTACCTTTTCCAGTACCCCCGGCCAATTTTTCTCCAACTGGAGGTCGGGACCGAACCAAACGCCGAGTATCTTGCACGGCCCGTCCGTCCAGACAAAGGGACCAGGGAGAGGGCAACCTCTCCACGAGTCCAGCAAGAAGCCCTCCGACTTGTCGCAGTTGGTTTTGGTCCCTGTCACCATCTCATACCTTTGAATTTCTACGCTGACTTGCCTGATCTTGGCAATGCTCTTTACAAGCAAGGTCACATCGTCAACGTAGGCGGTATACTTGACTGGCGTGGTGACTGCCAGGCAAAGTAATTCCGCACAGGGCCGGATTCGCCTTTACTTTGCCCAGGAAAGGTTCCAACGCCAGAATGTATAGCATCGGTGAAAGTGGACAATCTTGACGAACTGAGCTGGACAACTGAAAGGGCTTCGACCTGACTCCATTCACCTCCACCACCGAGCTGGGGTACGCATACAAGAGACGAATCCAGGAGCGAAAGATCTGACCGAAGCCAGCCGCGGACAAGACAGACTCGAGAAAACGGTGATCGACCCTATCGAAGACTTTGGACTGATCTAATTTGATCAGCGCGGCTCCATTGTCGACTTTCTCAATGATCGTGTGCACCGTGTGCAGATTATCTTGGATAGTCCGACCCTTTACAGAACAAGTCTGCTCGGGGCCAATCAGACTCTCTAGCACAGTCTGCAGCCGGCTTGACAGGACTTTGGCCAAAATCTTTAACTCTGTATTAAGCAGAGTTATGGGCCTGAAGTTATCTACCCCGTCCCCTCCATCTTTGTCCTTGCGCAGCTATTTCACCATCCCTCTGGTAAAGCGACGGGGAATGCTCCTCTACTTCAACCAGAGGTTAAAGATCGATGCCAGCAAATGGGCAAATATGGGCGACAGCCTCAAATACACTTTGTAAGGCAAACCATCGATCCCCGGCGTCTTCCCCTTCTCCACACTCTTCAGCGTTCCCTGAATTTCATCCTCTGTTATGAGCTCCTCGCACACAGCTGATTCAGTCGCCTCAAGGCGAGGAAAATCAGCTAAATAGGCGTCGAACTGACCCGAACTCAGACCAGCCTCCCTGGTGAATAGTTCCTCAAAGTTGGCACGAAACACTTCGCAGATACCTTCGTTTGTGGTCACAAGTCGTCCGTCCGATGACGTGACACTGGAGATATGCCGACGCACTCCGAATTTCCACTGCTCGCAGTTCGGCGGCCATATTCGTTGCCTCGGGGGACATGCTTTTTAACTTAGCTCTAACTACTAGAGCTTGATTCTTCTCGGTATGTAAGGAGGCCAGCTCTGCCTTAGCTATCTTAACCTGGCTAGAGTCTCCACCGGCCACCGCCTGCTCTATCCGAGATTCTAATGCCTTTTGTGCCGCTAGTCTCTCTCAGTTGAGTCATCTACTATAATCGGCAGCAAAAGACCAAATTTTATTTTCGAGATGCCCCCAGAATTTATTACCTAGGATGGCCCCCGTCAGTTCCCGCTGGATTAGTAATGTTCGCTGGTCCCGAAGATCCTCCACCTCCATGAGGGATGTGTTGAATTTTCGGTAACCAGACTTGAAGGGCGTAGCTATACGTAAGTTCATTCGGACCCTTACTAATCTATAGTCCGAAAAAGGGACGATCCGCCGAAAGAAGTCAACTCGCTCGCCCTGGCTGTTGGGTGCATAAACCCCAATCAAACGAAAAGCATCCTCTTTTATGGTAACATCGATGACGCACAATTTGCCCGCCGGGTCTGCATACACAAGGGAACACATCGCATCCAAGGCATGGCTTATTAGCCAAGAGAAACCTCTGTAGCGGCTATCAAAGTATGCTGAAAAGATACGGAAATCTCGAGACAGCACACTCTCATTGTCGCTCGAAATCAAGTGAGTCTCCTGTATACAAAAAACACTCATGTCGAGGTGCCGAAGGAGTCGACAGAGACTAACTCTTCTCGACCCACTTCGGAGACCTCGACCATTCACACTAGCTAAATAGTGCCATCTCTCAATCTATTGGCGTTGGAGTCCGAACACAAACATAGCCAGCGATAGGACGCCGACAGCGGGTCCTATGGGATCTATGCCCATCTCAGTTTTGATGGACCCATCATGGGACACGCCACCGACGTGCCTAGGGAAGGTCAGTTTAACAGCTCTATAAAGGGAGGGTTCATGTAAACGGGGACCCTCCCCGAACAAAAATTCTTTAGTTTCTGTAGTTCTCGGTGGTGCCAGACAGCCAACGGCATGGACATCTGGAAAGCACTGTTGGCCTCCTGTAGCATATCCCACACCTGCCGTGCGGTGTCTCCAACCTGGACCACAGTCAGCAGCTTTTTGAGTCCCGGGAAAATGGTAGGGTCCACAACATCTCGCCTTCCAGGCTCGACGAAACGGAAGTTGAGGAGGACCCTTTATTCCCTGAGGAACTGCTGCTGCAATTTGGTCTTGTCTAATATGTCCGGGTCGACACGGTAGATGTGGACCTCTCGCTTATGCCTAACCTTTTTTCTATTTTTAATCGGCTCGCCGGCATCGCCCCCGGCCGGGCTTCTTGGCCTCTTTTGTGAGGCCGACTGAGTTGTTGGTGGTGTGAGTGTTATTGTAGATGTTGGTGTGGCCTCGGGTGTTGGTGACTGTTTTGGTGTTGCTGCTAATTTTGGTGTTGGTGAGGGGGGTAACGGTGGAGGCAGCGGCGGTGGCAGTGGTAAAGTGGGCGGTGAAGGAGGTGCGGTTGATTTTGATAGTGTTTCTATTGTTGACTGTTTTTTTCTGGGGAGTTTGTAGAGGGCTGGGAGATTTTTCTTTCAGAATTGTCATAACTGTTTTTTTTGGAAGTGAAGTTTGTGTAGTGGGGGCTGTGTATGCTCTTGGGTGTGTGAGGAGAGGGCAGAGGGGTAACCCTCTCTGCTGGCTGCCTGGACTTTAGTTTTAGGAGTAAAGCCACCGCCTTTTCTTTCTTTTCCCGTCCCGGACTATTGTAACCCCCAACTCTAGCCCTCTCTGCATAAGACTGCGGGGTCTCTCCTCGGGGACTGTCGGTGTCGACTCGCTTTAGGGTCTGTTGTGACTGAGGCACTGCAATTTGGGCCATCTTCCAACTTTTTCCCACTACCTGCCACTCCCCCTCCGACCCCTCTTTTTGCGTCACCGTTTTTGGTGACAGAGAGAACGGCTTAGGTGAGGGGAGACTCTGAAGTAAAAAAAATTTTCAGTTCTCTCTTTCATGTGCCTGTGCGATACGATCGGGGTGATTCGGTTCTCGTGCGTCTTTAGGTGGATTGAATATTAAATTTTCATCAGTTTTCGTATCTCGTCTATAGTTCTTGCGTATGAACTTTGTATATTTAGTCTCAAAATACTTGTGATTTTTCTTTTCTGCCAAATGATTTGGAATTTTGAAAATGATTGAATAACTTCCTTTTTCTCTTTCAGTCAGGAAAGAAAAGTGTGGCATATAAAAATTCAGTGTACGTCTTTTGCGACCGGCACATAGGAACAATGATGGAACACAATCGAGAACTAAGGAGAAAGATTAAATATTTTTCAGTCTTCTCACCAAACCCAGAAGACAGTATGCGGATTTCCCAGGAAGGTAAACCACGTTTCAAGATATATTTCTGATCCAATGGAAACACCGAAACTAAATGTTGATTCAATTTTAGTTTTTCTTTATCTTTATTGGAGTGTGATTATAATTAAATTTTCTCACAAGATTATATCTCTGGTCCCCATGGTAATCGTGTAGCTTTATTCCATTTCATGTGACTTTTTCTCGCTTCCTGCTGGGATAAGGGGTCCAATACGTTGATCGTAATTCATGTTGTGGCATGCTACAGTTTATAATAGACAATAGGATAAAGTCCTTTGATTTATTTGGTTTATTCTACAATGTTGAAATACTTTTTGCTCACTTACAGACACTAAGGATTGAACTGGAAAGTGAGTTCTGAACCAAACTCTGCTAAAATGATTATGCTGATAAGAAATGGACGTTGAAAATATGAAATTCCGATTGTAAGATACAATTGTTACTTTGAAATCTGATTCTTTTTTTCTAATTTTGAATTGTCAGAATACACCAGAATCTTTTGTCTTCCTCCATCGAAATATATTTCCACTGAATGCTTGCCAAAATGTAGATTAAAATTGTTTAGAGATAGTTATTGCGCTGCCTTTCTCTTATGGCTTACTTTACTATATCAATACATCAGTCATGTTTTTATACTTTGAAAATTTACAACTTTTATACTTTTTCAATAAAAACAAATCTTAATGTGTATTCGTAATATGTTGACATAACTCCCATCAATTCAGATTATCAAAATTACTGGATACAATTATAAACTTTTCACTAAATTATTCTAGGTGGAAAACATACTGTATTTAGGATGCATAGATGAACTACAAAATTGTGACTCAGGAGTCAGCTGGAGAGGTATGTATTTTTTCTTTATTTTATTGTTTTATTCAGTGAATGCTAGATCGATGGTGGTTTCGTAAACATCTTGTGCCGAGCTAACGTTGGCACAAGGCTAGGCTCTTGGAACATCCGCTGAAAATGAGCTCCTTTGGTATAGCCTGAGGGGCAATTTTAGTAACCTGTACTCAGCAATGACATAATACTCATTGGTTAGGGATTTTATGTTTTGAAGCTGAAAGTTTTAAACAAAACTTTCTGAATGTTGACTAACTGAAACAATTTGTCTTCATGTCTGATAATACTTTGATTTAGTTGAACCAGTGTCCACTTGTTAGTGTTTTTATGAATGAGAAGTAACCACTTTGGTTCTTTATTTTATTGAAATCAACGGTTCAGTGTATATTGGGTAATTATTTCATATGATGAATGCAATTTCGATCTTAAAATGAAATAAAATAGACTTTGTTTATTCTACCCCTTTTTCGGTTTGATTATAATTCTATTAAATTCACTTTTAGTGATCGAATGTTTGGCTAAACTTACTGAAATACTTATTCATAAGTTTTTAGATCTTTTATATAGTCACTTTTGAACATTTTTCCAGTATTTCTATTAAATAATTCAACCACTTTTGTATAATACTTGAGCGAATTCTTTTTCCTCTCATTAGATGGTAAATCTGTTTTGTTACAATGCCTGCCATGAATTCATAGCTTTCATTTATTTTATGAATTTGTATTCATTCAATCTTCTTTATTCCTTCTACAGGATGTTTGCCTTACCGACGACTCATCGAAATCTACCGATATCCCACTCGAAACGTTGAATAACTATCTGCCGAAATGGCTTAAGAAAGAGATCTTCAATTAAAAGTGATTTTTATTTTTCTTCAGCTGTCTGTGATATTTTGAAAGTCAATAAAATTTATTATAGACTTTTGAATTGAATTCATTGTTTTGTCATTTCTAATTTAATGATTTGGAAGTTGTGTTGTACAGCATGCTTCAGTCTGTTGTATTCAGTAATATTGTTTGTATTTCGAATTGAAGCCTCTATTCAATCTTCATGGGTAGGCACCTTCTTTCACTGACCCTGCTACAGATATTTCCTCATTTATGTATGGATGAAGTGTATTCGGCTGGTTCAGATGTGTTAGGCTTCAAAGAAAGGAAGAATAAAGATTGGTTTGATGAAAATGAACTACTAAATAAAAAAGTCATTAACCAAGGCACGCAGAGTACTACATCTGTCATTATAGACTACAAAGCTACTCTGTAAAAAAAATAACTGAGACAGATGGGAAATACATGGTCTGATATATCAAAAATACAGTCTGCCTTTGACAGAAAAGACTCAAAAAACAATGTCTGGAATTCTTCATCGACAGTTCGGTCTCTCCTCGTCCTCAATAGTTCATTTGAAGTCAAAGCGTAATAAATCAATCATCAAAGACTCTTCCAGAATTTTAACAGGTAAAAATGACTTCCAAAATCCCAGTTTGGGGGGCATCTATACACCAAGTGCTACAAGTTTATTTACGGCAAATATCGGTCATTTCCGTCAATAAGAGCTAACTCAAATACTACATAAATACAGCAAAACCAATGACACCATTGCATTCGGTGCATCGAATTACATCAGGAACGACCATAAAATCGATAGGCAAAAATGGCATCCAAAATCCAAGTTTGGGGGGCATCAATACACTATGTGCTGAAAGTTCATTTGCAGCCAAAATCGGCTATTTTCGTCTGTATAAGCTAAATCAATAACTACATCAAATACAGCATAACCAATGACACCATTGCATTCAACACATCAGATTACATCAGAAACGACCATAAAATCGATAACTAAAAATGACATTTAAAATCCAAGTTTGGGAGGCATCTAAACACTATGTGCTAGAAATTCCCCCCGGCCAATATCTGATAACAATTACATCAAATACAGCAAGACCAATGACACCTTTGCGTTCAGCACATCAAATTACATCAGAAAAGACGATAAGATCGATAGGAGAAAATGACATCGAAAATCCCAGGGCATCTATACATTATGTGTTTAAGTTCCTTTCAAACCGAAATCAGCTAATTCGAAAACTACATCAAATGCTGCAAAACCGATGACACCATTGCATTCATTGAATCAAATTACATCAGACACAACAATAAAATTGACAGGTTAAAATGATATCCTAAATCCCAGTTTGGGGGGCATCTATACACTTTGCGCTACAAGTTCATTTCCGGCAAAAACCGGCTATTTCCATCAATATTAGCTAACTCGAATACTACATCAAATACAGCAAAACCAATGACACAATTTGATTCAGCACATCAAATTACACCAGAAACAACAATAAAATCGATAGGAAAAAAGACATCTAAAATCCTAAAAAACTGCATCAAATACAGCATAACCAATGACACCATTGCATTCAGTGGATCAAATTATACCAGAAACGACCTTAAACGCGATAGGGAAAAATGATATTCATAATCCAAGTTAGGGGGGGGGCATCTATACACTATGTGCATGAAGTTCATTTATGGTCAAAATCAGGTATTTCTGTCAATATGAGTTAACTCGAAAGGTACATCGTATACAGGAACCAATGACACTATTGCATTCAGTGCATTGAATAATATCAGGAAAACAGTAAAATCGATAGGTATAATTGGCATTCATAATCCAAGATAGGGGAGCATCTATACACCCTGTGGATTAAGTTCACTTTTGGTCAAATGGACTAACTCTAAAATAACATCAAATACAGGAAAACCAATGGTAACATTGCATTTATTGCATCAAATTACATCAGAAACATCCACAATAAGATGGGTAATAAGGACATTCATAATCCCAGTTTGGAGGTTATCTATACACCAAGTGTGTAAATTTCATTTCCGGCCAAATTGGCTATTTCTGTCAATATGAACTAACTCAAAAACTACATCAAATACAGCAAAACCAATGACACCATTGAATTCAGGGCAACAAATTACACCAGAAACGACCATAAAATCGATAGGTTAAAATGATATTCATAATCCTTGTTTTGGGATCATCTATACGGTATGTGCATAAAGTTCATCCACAGCCAATATCGGCTAACTCGGAAACTACATCCAATACGGGCAAACCAAAGACACCATTGCATTCAGCACATCGGATTGCACCAGAAACGACCATAAAATCGGTAGGAAAAAATGATATCCATAATTCCAGTTTGATGCATAAAATTCTTTTATGGCCAAAATCGTCTAATCCCGCCAATATGACTAACTCGAAAACTACATCAAATGCAGCAAAACCAATGATACCACTGCATTAAGCACACCGAATTACATCAAAATCAACCATAAAATTGATACGTAAAAATGACATTCATAATCCCAGTTTGATGGGCATCTATACATTATGATCATGAAGTTCATTTTCGGCCAAAATTGGCTTTTTCTATCAATATGAGATAACTCAAAAAATACATCAAATACAGAAACACTAATGACACCATTGCATTCTGTACATCAAATTACATCAGAAACGACCATAAAATTGATAGGTGAAAATGACATTCATAATCCAAGTTATGGGGGCATCTATGTACTATGTGCATAAAGTTTATTTATGGCCAAAATTGGCCATTTCTGTCAATACGAGCTAACTTAAAAACTACATCAAATATAGCAAAACCAATGACACCACGGATTTCAGAGCATCCAATTACATCTGAAACGACAATAAAATCGATAGGTAAAAATGATATTCATGATCCTAGTTTGACGGGCATCTATACACTATATGGGTAAAGTTTTTTTATAGCTAAAATCAGCTATTTCTGTCAATATGATCAACTCAAAAACTATATCAAATACAGCCAAACTAATGATACCGTTGCATTCGGCGCATTCGATTACATCAGAAACGACCATAAAATCTATAAGTAAAAATGAAATTCATAATCCCAGTTTGGGGGAGCATCTATACACTTTGAGCGTAAAGTTCATTTAGAGCAAGAAAATTGCTATTGCAAAAATATGAACTAACTCTAAAAATTACATCAAATACAGCAAAACAAATGACACCATTGCATTCAGGGCATAGAATTACATCAGAAACGACCATAAAATCGAAAAGTAAGAATGACATTCTTAATATCAGTTTGGGGGCATGTATACACTATTTGCGTAAAAACATTTAAGACCAAGATTTGGCTATTCCTGTCATCAAATGCACCAAAACCGAGGACACCATTGCATTCTGCATATCGAAGTACATCAGAAACATCCATAAAATTTATACGTAATATTGACATTCATAATCCCTGCTTGGGGCCATCTATACACTTTTTGCGTTAAGTTCATTCCTGGCCGATATCTGCTAATCAGCAAACTACATCAAATACAGCAAAACCAATAACACCATTGCATTCAGCACATCAAATTACGTAATAAAACGACTATAAAATCGATAGGTAAAAATGATATTCATAATTTCTGTTCGGGAGGCATCTAAACATTATGTGTGTAAATTTCATTCACAGCCAAAATCGGCCATTTCTGTCAATATGAGCTAAATCAAAAACTATATCAAATACAGAAAAACCAATGACTCCATTGCAAATATGGCTTCGATTTACATCTGAAAATTCCATAAAATTGATACTGAAAAATGACATTCATGATCCCAGGTTGAGAGACATCTATACACTGTGCATAAAGTTCATTTCCGGCTAAATTTGGCTATTTCTGTCAATATTATCTAACTAAAAAACTACAGGTAAAAATGACATTCATAATCCCAGTGTTGGGTGCCTTTATACCCTATGCGCATGAAGTTCATCCATGGCCACAATCAGCTATTTCAGTCAATATGCGTTGACTCAAAACAACATCAAATACAGCAAAATCAATGACACTATTGCAATCAGCGCATTGGATTACATCAGAAAAAACGATAAAATCGATGGTTAAAAATGTTCACAATTTCAGTTTGGGGGCATCTATACACTATTTCCAAAAAGTTCATTAACAGCCGATATCAGTTAACTCGAAAACAACATCAAATGCAGCAAAACCAACGACACTATTGCATTCAGTGCATCGAATTAAAACAGAAATGACCATAAAATTGATAGGTAAAAGTGACATTCATAATTCCAGTTGGGGGGCATCTATACACAATGTGCAAGAAATTCATTTTTTGCCAAAATCGATAGATAAAAATGACGTACATAATCCCAGTTTTTTGTGGCATGTATCCACTATGTGCGTAAAGATCATTTCCGGCAAAATTGGCGAAACCAATAACACCATTGCATTCAGCGCTTCAAATTAAATCAGATGCAACTATAAAATCGATAAGTAGAATGACATTCATAATACTAGTTCGGGGGTCATCAATGCAGCATAACGTTCATTCCCAGTCAAAATTGATATTTTCATCAATTATATCTAACTCGAAAACCCCATCAAATACAGAAAAACCAATGACACCATTGCATTCAGGGCATCGAATTACATCAGAAACGATCATGAAATCGATAGGTGAAAATGATATTCATAATCCAAGTTTGGGTGTATCAATACACTATGTGAATAAAGTTCATTTAGAGTCAAAATCACTGTAATCAGAAACTGCATCAAATACAGCAAAACCAATGACACCATTGCATTCAGCGTATCGAATTACATCAGAAACAACCATAAAATCGATAAGGAAATATGACATTCATAATCCCAGTTTGGGGGGCATCTATACATTATGAGCGTAAACTTCATTTAAAGCCGGAATTTCGGAACTTGTATCAAATACAGCAAAACTAATGTAATCAGTGCTATAGCACATCGAATTACATCAGAAAAGACCGTAGAATCGATAGGTAAAAATGATATCATAATCCCAGTTTTAGGGGCATGTATACATTTGGTGCATGAAGTTAATTCATGGTCAAAATATGGTATTTCCGTCATTATGGGCTAACTCGAAAATTACACCAAACCAAGCCAAACCCTTGACACCAATGCATTCAATGCCTCAAAATACATCAGAAACAACCATGAAATTGAGAGGTAAAAATGACATTCATGATCCAAGTTTTGGTATTATTTATACACTATGAGCATAAAGTTCATTTACAGCCCAAATCAGCAAAATTGGAACCTGCATCAGATACCGCAAAACCAACGACAACACTGCATTCAGTGCATCGAATTACATAACAAACAACCGTAAAATTGATAGGTAAAAATGACATTCATAATCCCATTTTGGGGGGCATCTACACACTACATGCATAAAATTCATTCCCGGTCATTATTGGCTAATACGCAAACTATATCAAATACAGCAAAACCAATGACACCATTGCATTCAGTGCATCGAATTGCATCAGAAAACACCATAAAATCGATAAGTAAAAATGACATTCATGATCCCAGTTTGGGGGCATTTATACACAATATTCATAAAGTTCTTTTCCTGCTGATATAAAGCTGAAACATGGAACCTTACCAAGAGACAAACCTGCAAACTGAGAAGTATGCAATGTGCACATGAGAGAATCATAATTAACCTTATATAGAGAGATCACAAAACAGCACAGTATATAAGGAAGAAAACGGGTGTCCGTGACATTATAGAAACTATTAAAATACTCAAATGGCAATAGGCAGGCCATGTTGCAAGAATGAAAGACAACCGATGGTCATCATGTCTTGCAACGTGGATCTCCAGAGATCACATAAGAAACCGAGGCCAACAGAACACAAGATAGCGAGATGATCTAGACAGATTCAAGAAATACTGGCTCCACGACACCCATGATAGAGAATTGTGGCGAATCCTGAGGAAGGTCTATGTCCAACAACGGACGTTAATAGACGTATGATGATGACTCCCCATCGCTCACTCTGGGAACCAGTGATAATTAGTGACCTTTCAACATGAATAGTTTTAATAACATCTAGTGCTAGTAATAGATTAAAAAATTGGTGATGTTTGAGTTATATACCCTTGGCAGAGATCTACCTGCAATTCCTCACACATGGTAAAGAAGTCTAAAGGAATGGTAAATTCTTTGTCTCTTCTTCCATGACATCACACAGAACTACCAGAAGGATATTTGATTTTCATTTTTATGGTATTTAAGCTTTTGGCAGTAATTTTCTTTCTCTCTCTATTCTGATGACCTTGAGGTAAGTTTGCATTTTCACTCTCTCCTTTAGTGTTTGCATACACACCTTAATATATAGAAAGTGATTCTTCCTTCTCTTCAAAGAACTTTCTCCCTTCATCTCAAAGAACACATTTTAGGTGATCTCTTTTTGTTGTTTTTTTTTTTTTACTATTCTTAAAAGATATTTTTTTCAGCTAATAAATCAAGGCTTCAGAAGAATGGAACAGACATAGTTCTCATAGCTCAAAAATCTTTGATAAACTTTAATTATTTGTTACTTTATTATAGAATTTGGCCATATCATTCACCAAGGAAATACCCATTCCTGCTTGGTCGTCATTCCAGAGAAGCCTCGATTTATCACTTACCTTGGTTGGAGTGATGTACTCCAAAAGCTACTGCCCAAACATTTCACCGAGAGAACATCCATTCCTGAAAGAACGTAGGTCCAACAACAACTCCCCACCATAGCCCCAAAAGCATCATCAAAATAACAACATTATGCTTTGGTACCTACAGTATCAGAACATTCTTGACTGACATGCACCTAATCGCTCAAGAAAATGAGATTTAAAACGTCAAATAGAATATCATTGGCATTAGCAAGATGAGAAAACCCGGAGAAGAACTTATCAAACTAAAGAGCAAACATCTTTTTTACAGCCATGGAGAAGAAAAAGTAAAACTGGATGGAGTAGGCTTCCTCATCAATAGAAACCTCAATGTCAACATGACAGGCTTCGAAGCCATCTCAGACCAAGTTGCAAGCATTGCCATACAACTTTCAAAGAGGTACAAACTGAATATCATCCAAGTCTATGCTCCCACAGCACAATCAATCCAAGAAAAAATTGACAACTTCCATGATGACTTGAACTCCCTACTCCATGACACCAGAAAATACTTCAATATCATCATAGGAGACTTCAACGCACAGTTGGGACAAGGAAATGAAAATTGTGTCATCTTTTAAAAAGAAGAGTATACAACCAATGCATTCACCTGATAATAACTTATGGAGCTGAAAAATAGAGCCTAACCAAAAGACAGGCCCACAAACTGAGAATGATACATTATGCACATGAAAGAATTATGCTCAACCTCACATGGACAGACCATAAGATGGCAAAATATATCCAATAGAAAACAAGTGTCCAAGACATCACAGAATCCATTAGAAAACTAAAATGGTAATGGCCTGGTCATGTTGCAAGAATGACTGACAACTGATGGACATCACAACATATAACATGAATCCCCAGAGACCATAAGCACAACCAAGGCCGGCAGAATACTAGATGGAGAGATGAACTACATAAATTCAGAAAGTACTGGCTCCATGACACCCACTATAGAGAAGTTTGGCAAAAGTCAAAGACAAAAGTTTGTCGAAGTCCAGCAATGGAATCTCTCAGGAAAAATTTGAGGGTTATGAACAACCAAACTACATTCCAATATCATTTGATGCATGAGCATGCTTGAAATGTATCTGGGATTGTACTAGGTTAATGTAAGGGTATAGACTTGAAGACCAACTAAGTTTATGCAAAAATGAACAGTCGCTAATGGTGAGTAAATATAGAAAATCAAGATGCTTATTGCATAGTATTAAAACAGAAAAGGGTATCCTGTAGATGTTGTGATCTGCATTATTCCTTCCAAGAGGAGACCAATCACTACACCACATTACAAAATGCAAGCCATAGTGCTAAAACACTTGCATGAGCTCTTTCATCCCTTCTGCAACCCAATGACTGGCGTGACTGTGTTTATATATCGACAAGATACGAATGAACGCAGAGAAGAAATCTGAATACATTGCAGTGGAATAGGGTAATTAATTGCAAATACAGAGAAAATGGTGGTGAGTAGGTGGTTTTAGGATCAAAGGAAGATGGAAAGCAAATCATTATTGATGGATTTATGGAGTTATCTATGTTCTGATGATTTTTTTGTCTTAATTTTTGACAAAATTGTTTTTATTTTTTTTTCCATTTTTGAATAAATTTGAAATGTTCTGGGAATATTTCAGAAACTTACAAGATAATCTTGTTGATAAAAATTGATTTTCTCGTCCATTTTATCAAAATCAGCACTAGATGAATAGATATGTGATATACTAGCAGAAGTCACCATACATTCAGAGTTGAATATTAAATGAGCTAGAAAAAATCAATGGCTAAAGCTTTGAGATTCATGGAAAGATTTCCTTTCACTTTTGACGACTTGATGGTGGGAAAAGTCTATCTTCACTGTTGATCCCTTGGAGAAACATTAAAAAAAAAGATATGCATATTGAATGCAATTTAAGGGTTCAGTTCAGCATTATAGTTACATTGTGAATGGAATCCCCATTTCAAAACTTTGGGAAATCTTTTTGCTTTAACATTTTCTCCTAGGTCCATTGAGTATGAATGCCAAGTATAGTTGGGCTGCACTCATGTTTACACAGTTTCTATAACAGGGCAGACAGACAGTGCTACTACTCCTACTTATATACTCTGGGCATTTGTTAAACTTGGTTCAGTCTGACTGAAGACTACAAGTGTGTGGTATCACCTTCACAAAAGCAACGATACATGAGTTTGATTTTGTCTCCTTTTCTTAAATGATCCATGGGGATCAAAGTGAGCATAAACTGTCCAAGGCAGAATTTGAAAACAGTTCAACGATTCCATTCTCGGTGGCATTAGGCGATCAGCAATTAGAGATTATTATTAAACATAGTAATAGTTAAATTCTATAAATGTTGAAACAGAAAATTCACATCAACCTGGAAAAATATTTTTAGCTCATATTCAGTCAAAATCAGTGAAACAGTTTTTCCTTTTTAATATGAAAAGAACCCAGTGTAATTTGTAACTTGATAGAGAGTGTCATGTGATCACTGTTATTGGCAGTATGCCAAAGACTGAAAAAAGAAATGATCAATGAATAACTTACTTCTCACCTTTTTGCGGGGTGGGGGGATCACTAAAAAAAAGTCTGAATTTTCAAAAACAAGCATGAATGCCGTTAAACTTAGGGGTTAATTAAGCATAATCTTACTTGCATACTGATTCCTCTTAAACCCTATTTGGAAGCGGTATTTACTCAAAAAACAAGTTTTATCTCGATACGATAAAGAGTAATTGCTGAAAATTTCATCCATCTATCTCCGTTGTTACAGACTGGCTGTGACTGGCTATCTGTCTGCTAGGGATCCAAGCGACCATTCCTTATCTTGTCAATAAATCTATTTTCCATGTTTCTATTGTCGTTCTGGCGTCTGAAAAGGGTTACTCTGTAACTTCTTATCTTTGATCAACTAATTAAGTATAACTATAGTTATACCCATGCCAAGAGTATCTTTAACTAAAAAATGCTATTTAAAAGTAAGATGATATATCTAAGGATAAAATCAATTATTTGATTTAAGAGTCCTCACCAGCCCTTATATTGTAACATAACTACCTGTTTCTACAAAATGAATTACAGTATATACTTCCAGATACCTGTGTACTAGAGGAGTTTCCCCAGGAAAGATCACCACAAACACTGTTTTTGAACAAAAAATAGAATAGCTATCTTGCACTGGATACAGACTTTGGAGGCACACCTCTGCGTATTATGGCTGCAAAAATCATTGATCAATTATGACAGGACAACTTCTGAGCAAGTTTTGCATTGATGCTGATGACAGCAAGAGCACTTGAACTTTCCCGTGCCATTGATGAATGCAGGTATGTTTTGATGAGTTTAAGTTTTGCAAAACAAAGGCAACTGGGACAGTTATTTCAATTATCAGAGCAATATAAAGGGAATGTCAGCACCTCCAGGGTACATGTCATGAACCCCTCTAGTGATAAAAATGGTCTGATTTCTAAGTCTGTCCAAGTAAATAAAACAAAATATTTGATGTGTAAATGTCTTCGAAGTAGCCAAAATGGTGCATTGTTGCCAGTATTACAGAATCAAGGTATGATTGATTTCATGTCTCATCAGAACCAGAGATCCAATTTAGGCCTTCTGCAGGAAGTACCTGGAAATCTAGACCATTGGGAGGGTTTTCTGCAAGTTTCATTAAGAATATGTAGTTTGGTGAGAAATAAGATATCAGGCAAATTACCAACTCGCATTGCGTTAAATTTTGTTATAATTCACTAAATATCCGACCGTCTGTCTGTGATTGTCAATCTTGAAAACATCCAGAGCTATGACTACCAATATTTCTCTTATTAATAAGATCTCAGAGCAGATTCTTAGCTAGTTAACTTTTTGAAATACCCTTCCTCAAAGGTTTTGGGAGGGTTTTTTATTTTTCAATTGAAGTTTTTGCTAAATGTATACATTAACTATTTTTCAACTACTATTCACTCCACCTATTAATCCTAAAGAGAAGGGTGTATAACCAATGCATCCTCCTAATAGTCACTTATGGAGCTGAAACATGGAACTTAACCAAGAGACAGACCCGTAAGCTGAGAACCATGCAACGTGCACATGAAAGAATAATGCTGGGCCTCACATGGAGAGACCACAAAACAGCACAGTACACCCGGGAAAAAACAAGAGTTAGAGACATCATAGAATCCATAAAAAATCTCAAATGGCGGTGGGCTGGCCATGTTGTAAGAATGGCAGAAAATCGATGGACATCACGACTCACAACATGGATTCCCCGAGACCACATGCGCAACCGAGGCCGGCAAAATGTTAGATGGAGAGACGAGCTAGACAAGTTCAGGAAGTACTGGCTCTGTGACGCCCATGATAGAGAAGTGTGGCAAATCCTGGGGAAGGTCTATGTCCAACGACGGACGCTAAAAGACAGATGATGATGATGATGATGATGATGATGATGATTCACTCCACCTATGATTGTAAATTCATTAGTTTTTAAAATTTCCCCACCCCGAAAGATTTTTCTGGTTGCTCCAATTCACAATAAAGAATCTCCACTGAATTGGTCCAATGCTTTTTGTAAAAACATGAACATGTCTCTTTCTGTCGACTATGAATAAGATAGCGAGTATCTCTGTGAGTAATGCCTCTTGGGTTATTAATTGTCACTAAATCTATTTTACCTATGGCAAACTTTGAAAAACTATCGGACTCAGGGATATTTCTGAAATGTTACACACGGACAAGTATGGCTGAGACCATAGACAGTATAAAGAAGCTGCTTTACTTGACTAAATTAAACGCAATCTGATTTCCATCGGTATATTTCAATAATTATTTTGACTGCGATTTACTCTGATCAAAGATTTCAATTCATGCCAAGGGTTTCAAAACCAAACTGGATTTTTATCCCTCTTCAAGGGGTCAACAGTGAAAGGAAACTATTTCTCTACTTTTAGAGGCCAAAAATGAATGGAAACTTACCCCCCCCCCCCTTTGAGAGTTTAAAAATGGAGAGAATTTTTACCCCAACCCTTTCAGGTGTAATAAATGCTAGGAAAATTTATACTTTTTACACTACTTCAGGAGTTTAAAAGTGATAGAAAACCTTTTTCTTTCAAGTCGGTAAGTTTATCCAGTTCTTAGAGTTAGTGTCATCTGAGGTGGTAACTCAGGGTATCACACCCAGCTGTAGATTGTCTAAAGTAGCACTGAAAATTAAATTTTCGTGCTTTAAAAAACATTATGGTGTCACCCCTTTGATGGTGTCGACCCCCCACCATCCGGTATGCCAGTAACTTTTGCCTTTATGCTTTTATTTGAATATTTTATGAGGCGTAAATAAGACTACAGCCTGACGATAATGCACTAAATATTAAGCAACACTCAAAAACTGCTGGTAGTATGGTCACCAAATTTTATGTGGCTACTAAACCTCAAGCACATTTTTTTGGAAGTTTTTTTGGCTGCTATTTATATTAGCCTCCAAAATAATACGAATACATTAACAACTGTAATAAGTTTTAATTCATTAATGGATTAAAATAAAGAAGGACTGGAGTTTTTTGCCTACACAAATATGCTTAGAGAGATCTACTTCAATAAGGATAAGGAGAAAGGAAGAATGAAAAGAAAGGAATGTCACTAACTAAATGTGAGATAGTCTTTAGAATGTCTGTCTGTTTATAAAGTTATCTTTGGGAATCTGACCAAACTAAGTTGAGAGTGGTTAACTTAGGTAGGATGTGTTCTTTGAGATGAAAGAAGAATGGATTACTTTTTATACGTGATGATGTGTGTGTAAAAACGATATAAACTATCCTAACAAAAGAGAAAGGATGAAAATAGCGAACTTGCCTCGAGCCCATCAGAACAGAGAGAGAGAGAGAGAGAGAGAGAGAGAGAGAGAAAGAGAGAAAGCTTTACTGCCACAGTTTAAATAGTATAAAGATAATGATCGGTTATCTCATTGGTAGCTCAGCATGACGTCAAAGAGGAAGTGACAAAGAATTTACCATTTCTACAGAGATTTATAACTGTGTGAGGAATTCCAAGTAGATCCCTACCGAGGGAAGATAACTCTATATATGTGTAATTTTCTTTTGCTGGAAAAGATGGGCACTACAATTGATTTCATCTCATTATCAAGGGAATTAGTGAAAAGTGAAAATAACTTCTGGGAACAAAACTACTCTTGCATTGCATTTCAGTATTTTTAGTTTGAGGGAATTAGGATTTTTAGTGTGAAATTCAGCAAAGTTTTACACCATCAGTACTTGCAATTAAAGCAAAAAGATAAGCAAAATATTTTTTGATCAAAGCTCCTTATGATTGCAGATTTGATTTTACATCTTGGCCAAATTCATTGAAGAGAACATTCTAGAGGAATCAAAGACAGCATAAAGATATAGTATAATTACCTTTTCGTTCCTAAGATGATTGATATTGATTTTTTTTTAATGACAAATCTTTAGGTTGAATGGTACATTAGAGAAAAGTCAGAAATTCATTAAAGAATATTGGATTGTTTGCAAATGTCCTCCATCAATCGGTTAATTGATGTCTTTTAGTGTTTGAGTCATGTAGAAAATGAATTCATGAAGCAGGTGATCAGATACGCTGCAAAATGGACAGTCCATTTTTTAGCTCATTTCTTATGTACATGCGCTCATGGCTTCTACAATGTTAAACAAATGTTAATGGCAATGCAAATAAAATTCTTTATTCCAGGTCGTTTCTTCAATTTATAATCAAGAGCAAACTGTTTACTAAACAATATTTTGGATTTCTAATAGCCATTTTTGTAAGGCCATGAATAAAGAATTTTACTTGCATTGCCATTAACATTTGTTTAACCTTGTACAAGCCAAGTGCTCATGTACATGAGGAAAGGGCAAGAAAAATGAATGCGTGTGTGTGTGTGTGTGTGTGTAATATATATATATATATATATATATATATATATATATATATATATATATATATATATATATACAAAACAAAAACCATGGTTCATGGCATTGTAATGTTCACATCCAAGTGTCTAAATCAGCTACAACTTTCATATTTCACATACAAAGCCTAAACATATATCAGAATACAATGGTATTAAGAAAAAAAGAAGATTCATATGCTTAAAGCAGATTTTAGACTCTTGTGAATGTCTCTACATGAAGTGGAGGATCAATAAAATGGGGTGTTGGTTCTGTATTGTTATGAAATAACAAACTGAACTTTCATGATTATAACATCTATATCTATTGCTTTTAGGAACAAGTCTTTAGACCAGATACTCATTTCAAATTTTGTACACAAAACCCCAAATCATATCTGACTAAGATAGTATCAGAAGAGAAAATATTGTTGTGTTGTGTTTAAACCCATCAATTCATCTTCAACCAGGTATATTCACAGCACAATTGCTCATTTTGACAAAATACTTCATTGTATACAAACAATTCCATTCAAATAGAAATGGTGGAGTCAAGCGATTTGCATAAATTTAGTTTCTAGCACCTATCATCGTTATCCTCCTCCTCATCATCATCAGTCTTTTATCATCCGTTGAGTTTTCTAATGGATTCTATGATGTTTTAGACTCGTGCTTGTGATCTCCGTATGTGATGTTGAGCATGATTCTATTATGTGCATATTGCATGGTTTTGAGTTCAACGATTGAGATATTTCAACATACTTAAAGCAAGCTTTTAATAGCTTTTAGAGTCGAACTGGAGATAAATGTTCTATTGTTATCAAGTATTGATTGAATTCTCCAATAATTAATGAATTATGTGTGTGTATATATATATATATATATATATATATATATATATATATATATATATATATATATATATATATCCATTGCCATGCTCAACACGTCATGTTCTGTTTTTTTTATTATGTCTATTCGGAGAACAATTTGAACTCTGTGATTCAATATCTTCCAAAAATAAAGTAGCATCCTTTATATATAATGAAGATTTATTTAACTTTTGTCACAAGGTATCTCCCAGACAATTATGTTTTAACCCCCAAAACAGTTGTAGGCTTTAGTTATAGGCCATAATTCCTGGATTGAAATAACTATCTAAAAAATAGTGTGATTTCACACTCACCAAAATGCATTTTAAGAGCTTAGCAGATAGAAATTTTTAGAATTTTAAAGTACAGAAGCTTATAATGTATAGCGAGGAGTCACCAGTTTATAGGATGTAATCTCTATTCCGTGGTGGATCCTACACCCCATTTTTGTGCGTAGTGTCTATTGTTGAATCTGAACAGCGATGGATTGTTGAGAGACGAGGATTTTGGATCCTCGTGGGGGATGTGTAGTGCGCCGGCCCTGTAGCTGTGGAAGGAAGCTGTACGAAGAGAAGGGAATGGAATGCGCGCCAAGTATGGAATTGGACGAGCATTGAAATAAATAAGAATTATGGCCAGACAAGAGACGTATGTTTAATACAAGAATAAAGAAGAGGTACATGTAAAAATAACATCAACACAATCAATTGTCAGAAGTAATGTTAGGAGAAGAGATAGTAAAAGGTGGGAGCTTTTTTGTCTTGATAGTGCTGGCGTCGGAGTTGTAGCGGAGTTGTCTGAAAGCGTGGATTCCGTATGGTTGGATTGCTCGCAGATACGAGGAAACCGTGTTCAGTGAATGAGCCTTACAGCCAAGTAAGTGAGTTAACTTGGGGGCTATTCTCAGATGCTGATAGACTCTCGACGAACAGACTATAAAAGACATAAAACATGGAGTTTTATCCTTGCGTGTTTCCCGAAGTGAGGATGGTGGTTAAGATCGGATCAGCCAGTGGGTTGGCGACATGATAACGATCTTAGAGAGAAGGAAAGAGAGTGGCCGGTCCCGGCATGGCCAGCTAGGAATACTGGCGCCAAGGAGCATTGGGCCAGGGAGAAGGAAAGAGAGAGAATGGCCGGCTGCAGAGTGGTGCTGGAGCTAGTGAGCACTGGACCATGTGCGTCCAGGGGTTTTATCAGAGTCGTCAGCTAAAAGAAGAGTTTCGTACTAAATTCCTAACTAAAAGTATAGGGGGCACTACAAATTGTTATCAATATCTTATCATTATTTTTTTTTTACATAACTAGAATTGAACAGGTCAAAATTATTATCCTTTTACATGCACTGTATTTATTTTGTGGTGTTTATAGGGATAAAGTAAATAAGTATTTTTTCACAAATCTATGTATGTAAACTAACCTGATTCTAGACCAACAATCGTTGTCTTAATTTGAACTACCAACCGCAAACTTTAGGTACTGTCAGGATTTCAAGCTAGTTCCTGTGGAGGCTCTAAATGTGGTTTTGATTCTTTTGTTTTTCAGGTTTACCTTCTTTAACGCAGACTACAATGCATCATTTTTGCTACTTAGAGGTCATATACACATAAATTGAATAAGATTTTAGTGTTCTTCAGATTGATAGATAGACACACAGGCATCAGATCACTATAATCAGGGAAGCATAAAAGCAGACACATTATTTTCTTTTATTTTTCATAGACAGATATGCAAAGCTATGACTGTTTTGGAGTTTTGCTAAAGCAATCAGACAGGCATTTGGCATATTAAACTAACGGGCAGAGTAAATAGCTATTATAAAATATAAAGCTGGAAATCAGGTAGTATTTAATTTTGTAAAGTAGGGCCCTTTGAAGGATAATGATGTGCGGACATTTTTCAGCAATGTATCATCCTGCAGCAAGGGAAGGAAACAAAGATGCAAGACTACTGTAAGGATACAAAATCAAACTTTCATTTTTCCTCAGCCGGCCGAAAATGCATCAATAGTCTTCGTTCAAAGACCAAACAAAATCCATACTGAGACAGAGTTCGTCAGGAGAGAGAGAGGGGGAGGTTAATCAGTCTTACTGCCTGTAGCCAGTAAACCATCCGACTCTTTTTCTTGTCTGGTCTGCTATTCTCGACTGCTTGTCCACTACTGTGGTGACAAACCTTTGGTCATGATAACTTAAAGACAAGAGTCTCTTTTTTTTTGCTATCTATTTTACTGAATTAACTTACCCTCTTCATTTACCTGATACTGGAACTAAATGATCATCTTCCTTTTTCTCATCTATTTTCGTCCTACTTTCTTTCATTTCTCAAGCCATTAAACTTCAAATCAATCTTTTATACTTCCACTATTAGAATCCTTATAAACTGTCCCTATTTTCATCATCCCCTTTTTGCTTTCTTTCTCCAAATGTGTTTTCAATTGAATAGCTGTGACTGACTATCTATCTGCGAGGGTTCCAAATGATCATTCTTTATCATGTAACTATATTGAGATGTTTTTATTGTCTTTTTGGTATCTGAAAACGGTTATTCTGCAACTTAGATTCTTGATGAAAGACATGATAAATATACTCTGCATATACCTATGCAAAAAGTATCATTTATAAAAAAATAAAATCAAATATTTGAGAATGAAATGAAATATTTAGTTAAAGAGCCCCATCAGCCCTGATATTGTAATACCTTACGCTGACTATGGCCTCAGCTGTAGTCACAAATCAGAAGTATCTTGTCTCAATTTTAAAAGTTTGCAATGTGGTGAGAAATGCACAAAGTGGTGTCACTCACTATTTTACCCATAGATAATGGGGAGAGTGGAATCAATGCCTTTCAATTTCAGTTTTGAAACTTTTGGGTTTGAATTGTCGACATTGAATCCATCTCCCACACAGCTAACTGATTAGCTGCTGACTTTTCCTGTTACACTTGGTTAATTATAAGTAAGATAATACATTTTTGAGTTAACATGAATACTGCTGGACACAAAGTAGGTGACCAATTTAGCATAGATTGTTATTGTAAATTGAAACCCCAAGTAAAGACTTAATTTTTGAAATTTGGTGAATCATATGAAGATGATGAAGCTGCAAAATATGTGATAGGCCTTGTATCAGTGCCAATATTACTCACTATTACAGTCAATAATTGAACAAACCTAGCTTCAAAATTTGAAGTCATGTAAATAAAATTACATTGAGGAATAAATATGGTCAGGATAAATTCTAAAATAGACTAAAAAGAATTGTCTAGATCCTGGAGAATCTGTGTTATTGATAACCCTGTCAAAATAAGGCTCCAAAAAGCTTTGTTCCAAAAACAAAAACAGCGTTATTAGAAAGGGTTTAGTAGGGTACTAATGCCAATTTTCAAGTCTGCAGACAGAACTGTATGGCCAGAAGAGCTGGAATACACATTATAAGATAGAACCCTTTGCCACTTTTGGTAGCTACGATTATTCAATATGTTTTAAAAAACTGGTAGATTTACGTAATCAAAATAGAAACCTGTAAGTGATTCAAAATGATATCTCAAGTAAATTGGATCAAGATTGAAAAAAAAACAAAACAGCTTTTAAAGTAAACTTAACTTTGTTGCAACACATTTTTAAACTTATTGCCCTCACCTTCGTTTAACAACTATCTTGGGAAGTAAGGAAAACCCTGCCTGAAATGAAAAGAAAAATTGAACACTCATTATTCACAATGGTGTAAAATATAGTACTCGGACATATGGTAGGTTAATGTTTATTACTGGGATGGATCCTCTTTTGCAAATGGGTTATGCAGCTAGTATATATGATGAAAGGTGTGATCTTTTTCTATCTTTTTCTCTGACCCTAGTTTGGATTATATTTTCTTATGCTAGTATTATTAATATATGACCTATGCCTTGTTCAAATTTTAGTATAAGTGCTGTGAAAAGTTATGTTGAACATTTGCATATATGTTATGTAAAATGCAGAATAATTGAATGTGGGGTTCAGAAATAAGATTAAATATTGTATCTCTGGAAGTCAACTCTTATGAAGCAATTTTTTTTCTAAAACCTGTTACTTCAGTGAATAAATAAATTATTGAGAAAGAAATTCCTATTCATTTTACCACAAAATACAAAGCCAGAAAAAGATCAAGGAGGCATCAAATCATCATCAGCAGCAGTTTTGTTTATACCTTATGTAAAGATAAATAGTAATGAAGATTTACCACCAGAGGCAGTTATCCCCACCTATACTGAGCCTTTGCCTGTAAAATATAATATCATCAGCTAATTTGAAACTACAATTGTAGACTCCAATTAAGTTGGTATTATCGCAGGGAGAGCAGAATTTTTCAGGTAGTTCAGGATTCGATGGAAGTCAATTTAACAACCTAAAATTGATGATAGCCTGTTTGAATTTATGATCTTTAATAGGACAGCTAAATATGGATGACCAGAAAAGAGATAACTTGATATTGACCAAATGTATGAGTATATTCCAAGTCCCCAAAAAACATCATGTGATGGGTAATATTCTTTATATATACCTGTCTACATATATATTCTAAACAAGTATAAATCAGTTTAGCAATAAAATTCAAGAATAGGAAAAAAGCTGATCAGTTAAAGACAACATATCTGAATAGTAGTTGACGATTACTCTTGGTAATGATTTATTTTAAATATGTATATGAACATGAACTCATATAAACAGGGCCCTGCGTGACTGGGACTGCATGTTTAAACTAGATTAAGCATTCATTTATATTAGAAATCACAAGAAAAGATTAAATATCACAAGTATATATTATCAGGCTTCCATGTGAGAGACATAAACATTATAACTAGACTCTAATTTTCCAGTAACAAAATCTGGTTACTTTATTCTTCTGAAATTCTACATTATCCTTCTGACTTCTGTCAGTGATTGATACATACCTTACCTCGATATCACTTCCACCTATTCTTCTACATAAAGCTTAGTGTTGTAGTATATAGTATAGATAGGTTTAGAATAATATACGCTGATCAGTTGATATAAAATTCAGGTATACATGTCTGTTAGTCACTCAATAGAAACTGTTACATTACCAACATCATTTGGTAGCGTATTGTGTTGGGGATGATTAATCGAAAATTTGGAAAGAAGGATTGATTAATGAATTAGTTTCAGCTCTTTCAGTCTGTTGGGTAGTGAATTATGGGTAACCTGAATTTTCAAAAAACAAGCGAACACAAACTGAGGGATCAATTTAGCATAAACTTGCAGTACAAACTGAAACCCCTTCTAAAAAGGATTTGGGGGGAAATTTTGAAAAAGAACAAAAAACATGTTTACTAGACATAAGGAGTCAATGTTTAAATTTTCAGCCCTCTAACTCCATTTGTGTAATCTGTACAGGTGGTACATGCATGCATGCATACATAGCCAACTAGAGTAACTAGAAAACTGAAAGAAGTTTTTGTTGACAGTTTTTAATACAACTGCAATTACTTAAATATATACATATATTTATAGATCATTGCAAATATAGATGTGTGTATTCCTGTACGTGTATTCAATAATTCTTACAACAATTGATCAGCTATAGAAGCTGGGGTACCTTGAAACCACTTATTTTCTTGGCATTTGATTGATCCACACCATGATGCAAGCTCTTGTTTTCTGCTGTCTCATTGCTGTCGCCCTTGCAGGTGAACTCATAATCTTTTTCTTACCTATTTATTCTCCTGAAATCATTTTCATCTCCATTAGTGCCAGTTATTTTTCTCAATTCAAAAACTACTGTATTGATTTTTGTTTCTTATTTATGTTTTGAAAGTTAGAAAAAAATTTAATTGTAGTGATCCTAATTTTATTCAAAATGTATGTGTACTTAAAAAAGATCTTATTAAAATAAAATATAACTTAATCAAATATCTAAATTAAACATTCTACAAATACACATATACTCTCTCCTTCTTTCCCTCTCACTCTCTTTCACTCTTTTCCACTGAAAAACTAATAAACCAAATTTTAAAACAGAACACACACAAGGATTTGCCAAAATTTTAACATTTTTCCAGGAAATTATCCCCTTTTACCATGAATGGTGAGAATTCTCAGGAAAAAAACTCAAGTTCTGAAATAATGAAAAAAATATTTATTCATGAGAAGCCAAGAGATCACAGGACAGAAAATCCATTTGACAAACAACAGGTGTACATAACAATGCAACGGCCCAATCATAAGCTAAGTACCTTGATAAGAGACTTTCACTTTACGCCTTGTAAAGACTTGACATTCAGTACACTTTGCACAAAATTATTTCTCTTATTTGTTCATAATTCATGTACCTCAATAAATAGTGTGGCATTTTTATTTGAGAACATTTCGTTTTTTATTCCTCTGTGATTTGTCTCTCTCTCACTTACAAGGCTTTTTCCCTCACTTAGCTGAATGATACATCCACACTCTTGTCCAAGTAGTAGTAAGTACAAACCTAATATAATTTTTGGGAACCTTCTGACACTATTCTATAAATCGTATCTTGATGGAGTGAACGACAGATAAAACTTTTAGAAACCTCCACAATACACCCGTGAAAGTCAAGTGAATTTTACAGATTATTTCTCAGTTATGTTAATTAGTCAAGCAATTCCTAACATTTGCGAAACTGCATTACACCATTAAAACAAAAAATAAAATCATTACATAACCTCATTACTGCAAAATGCCAATTATATAACAAAGAGCAAGTAATAAAATAGATTTGATGAAGCAAATATTTGCATCATTATTGTATAAATGAAAACTGGTAAAAAAATTTTTTTCCTTATTTATAAAAGCAAATTGCTTGTATTTTCCTTATTTATAAAAGCAAATTGCTTGTACAACAATGCCCTGCATTTGTTATGGCCATTTAGTTCCCATTTCATCTTAGATATTTTTGTCCGTCTCATCTAGTCCAAAATGTTTTCCCGCCTTATTTACAGCTAGAGGAACCTGTGACTATGAAGGAAAGACATACAAGGAGTTAGAAGTTTTTTGGTTTAAGGACTGCAACCATTGCATCTGTAATGCACAAGGTGTAGTTAATTGCTCAAATATGGTTTGCGTAGAATATGGTTTGGGATCATCTGAAGGTTAGAGAAACTTTTGCATGCTTTGTGAAAAAAAACGAGAGATAAAAAAGTATTTGCAATTAAAACTAGTAATGCTTTAGACACATATTACAATAGATTTACTCCACCTTATATTTTTTTGTTTGGAAATTAATTCCTGTACATTACAAACATGTTGATGTCATATGCTCCAACTTAAAATAATTTTTTAACTATTATGACATTTATCCACCAACTCAAGATTATACATTTACTTTTTAAAACAAATGATAACCATAAGGAATTATATTAAAAATGGTTATGATAAAAAGTATGATTGTATCAAATACAATAAAATATTGCTGATAGCAAATATGTTAAATCAAATATAATGTAATATTTGATACCATACTGTGATTGATATAGTACAATGTAGAAAATTGACCTTTTACTAACAAAATTGGTGTTGATCAAAATAGTCTTTTATTTGTTTCTGTTCTCTTCAGGCCTGAATGTTGATCACCTGTGTAGATGGCTAAATAAAGTTTATAAGACAGGTGATAAAATCAATCTGGATCATTGCAATAAATGTTTCTGCAAAGGAAAAAACAAAGTTTCTTGCATTATGAAACCTTGTCCTCATGGTAAATATACTTCTTTGGCAATTTGTAAATAATATAAGTCATTTTTTTTTCTAGAAAAAAAACACTCTATTCTGTTCATTTGTTTTTATGGCAACAAATACTTAATGTGATTGGAAGTAAAGAGTGAGTTTTTGGTAGAAACTAATTGCTCAAATCCATTGTTGCATAAAGACAACCAAAAATTAAGAGGAATATAAGAAGTAGTCACAATCAATAAAAGTTGGTTCACAAAACTTAATCTAGAAATGATAACAATTGATGAATGGATTTTCAAATCAAATTTGATTATGGTTGTATAACAGATGATAGCCCTAAATATTTGTATACAAAAACACAGATGATAGCAATTAAGATAAATGATAAGTCATATATGATGTAACAGTATTTGATACCATAGTTGGATCATTATATTACAATGATCTACATGTACAAGGAAAACATGTTGCGTCAGGCAGCAAATTATTGTGGTATTTAGTATATTGGAACAGAGCTGGGAGCAATTAAAAGACCGATTTCAAAGCAAACGAGAAAAACTGTTTGTTTCCAGTTTTCATATTTAAATAGAAATTCAGTAAGCAGAGAGTATAAGAAAATAATGATTCAGTTAAAGATTTCCTTGCAGATATCAGAATAGTAAATGACAATCAGTCAAAGTATTGATTCTTTATTAATTTAAGTGTGTGCATGTATATGAACCCATAAAAAATACTCTGTCCATGTATGACTGCAAGTTTAAACTGGAATAGGCATTCTTATAAGGATTCATAAGAAATGAAGAAATATCCAGAATACATTTCATTGGCCTTCCACGTAAAAGACATAAATATCAAATCCAGACTTTTCCTGTCAAAATCTGCTTATGATATTTTTGTAACTTGTCAGTGATACATATTGCAACCCAGTAACACTTTCGCCTATTCTTCTACATTAGTCTTCATGTCACTGTATGTTGTAGTTTCCCATAAATCGACAGAAAAAGAGGAAATTATTATTTAAGTATAAATTATAAACATTTTTTGAAAGATCTTCAGATAAGAGAAGTAATATCAAAATGAAGATATTCTATTGAAGAAAATAAGTTAAAAAAAGGAACTTAGTCAGTGTAGATTATTTTCCAGAATAGTTAGTCTTTTTTTCAATGACAGAAATGGAAAAATTCAGACATATTCATTTTAGATTATTAGCTCTTCTCTATCTTTTGTTATTTTGGGCTCATATTCAAAAATTCTTTTGCAAAAACCCCGTGAAGACTAGAGAAAGCAAAACTGTGAGGATCAAATAGAAACCATTTTTAGGAAACAAGAAATCAAAAGAGAAAATGATTGATTTCCATGAAGATCAATCAGCCAAAGGAGAAATCGAATGTTAATGAAAAGAAAACGGCCTTACAATGTAACAATTTTGAAATTGATTAAAAGTAACCAACAGCTTTGAAAGAAGCCAAACACTTTTCAATGTAGAATTTTCTAGGTTCAACAATAATATAAACATCTCTGATTCTAAGGGAGATAGAGCAACCAATATTCATTCAATAATTTGTCTTTTGAGCAATTGGATTTCTCATGTTTTTCCTTCAGTACAACTGCTGCTGATGACAGAAACTGCAAAGAAAGCAAAAGACAGTTTTGTTTTGTTTTTTATTATAACAACAATGTAGAGCAAATTCAGAAATCTTTGTTCGAAAAAATAAAATAACTGATTGAGAAATATCAATTAAGTTATGTACAATTTTTCATTAATAATCATTTTTATCAAATTCATACAAATATCAATTGAATTACCAATAACTCTTAAACATTGGATTTCAGATCATCGCCTATTTTGAAGAAGACAGGATGAGTGTTGGCTTCAGAAGAATAACTTCAACAAAAGCGCATTTTTTAAAATGAAATAAAACTGTAAAATACTTTCAAAATGTATTCAATGCTTGCTATTACTAAGAAAAACTAAATCTTTTTCAACTGTTAGAAGAAGTCCCCAAAACCCTGCAGCTGCAAGAACTGGATGAGTAAAATTGAATTTGCCGTACTTTTATTTTTTCATTTATGCATCCATTTGTTTATCATATACTTCAATGCCTTGTTCATTCATACGGCTCTGTATTGTTCGATTGTAATATCCCCTGCCCCAAAACTTTTGTCAAAAATATAAACTAGAGTATAGCTTCAAAATCACTGAATGTGCACTAATTTCGTATATAATATTCCAGTATACCCCCGTAACCCCCCAATACAAAACATAACAAAACACCAGCCCCCAATGCCTCGACCGGGGCTTGACTGGCCATAAAAACAAAACAAAACAAACGTTCAATTAGATTCAAGACAGGCACATCCAAGTATTAAATTCTTGCCGAGAGACAGACACGAACTATTTAGCAAAGAAAGATGAAAAATTCAAACTTTTTCAATTGCTCCCCAAAATCCCAAATGCTACTGCAAGAACCGGATGAGTATAATTGAATTTTATATTTTCATTTATTTATGTGTTTAGCTCATCTGTTCAGCTCTGTTTTTAAATTTCAACGTCTGTGGACTTGAACTATGGTAAAAACTTAATATATAAGGGAGAGGTAAGCTCCAAGGTATAAATCCATCAGTCTTGTTGATAATTTACCAGCACAAAGCTGGGCCCCAGTTGTAGACGCAAGTAGGCTAAGTTTGAGATGAAATAGAATGAAATAAATAAATAAATGAATAGATAAAAAAAGATAAAATAAAATTTAAAAAAACATAAAATAAAATAAAATATTGAACCTCCTAACTCACACTCTTAATCCTTTTCCACCCTCTATAAAGACGTTCAAATTCTGAACCAAGTGAACATAGGATGCGACTATAGGATGGTAAGGTGTAAAGTGCAAGTAAACACTAATAAAGAACACAGAAGATTGTTCCACAACTGACTGCAACCACTAAACGTACCAAATGAATTTGTGCAACCCTTCAAGCTAGAATTGTAAAACACATTTAAAATTTTTACAGATGAAAATGACACCAACATCAACGAACTCCATAACAAAATAACGGCCTCTCCCATACAATCTGCCAGTATGTTTAAACCAAGAAACACACAGACCATCAGTAAAATCTCAAACAAAATCAGGAAACTCATTGAAAAGCGCAGAATCCTCAAACCACCATCGACCACAAGGGAAAAATAGAAGCGGCCAAACTAAACAAAACAATCAAAAAGAAACTAAGAGAAGATAAAAGAAGGTACACGACAGCAATCATCGAAACCACTCTCGAAAAACATCGAGGCTTTAAAGCAATAGACAAAGCTCTCAATATAGGACAGAAACAAATAACTAGCATACTCGAAGGAAACGGAAACATAACAACAGACAAAGACAGAATCGTCAAACGTGCCCAAGTATTCTGCCCAGAACTTTACTCTTCAAGACATGGGTAACTAAGCAACGACCAGGATATGCAAGACCCTGGCAATCGGTTCAAGGACTTCCCAGAAGTTACACCATGGGAGGTAAAGCAAGCCAACAAACAAACAAAAAAAAGGAAATGCACCTGGATAAGATAACATCACTATTGATCTACTCAAAAAATCCGACAATATCGTCTATAAAAAGCTAGCTAATATGTTCAACTTGTGTCTAAAACAGAGTTGAGTCCTAAAAGACTGGAATACAGACATCATAATGCTTCTACACAAAAAAAGGAAACCCCGAAAGACCTCAACAACTACTGGCCTATAAGCCTACTAAACTCCATCTATAAACTTTTCACAAAAATCATCACCAACCGGATCACTTAAACACTAGATGAAAACCAACCACAGGAACAGGCTGGATTTAGGAGAAGCTACTCGACCATGAACAATCTCGATTCAATAAACCAGCTGAAGGAGAAAGAAGAATACACAATGCCACTTACTGTAGCATTTATAGACTTCAAGAAGGCATTCGACTCTGTAGAAATTCCCATGGTAATGAAGGCTAGCGCTCTACAAGGTGTACACCCTGTCCATGTCAAAGTACTGCAGCATATATACAATCACAGCAACTCCTCTATCAGGCTACATAAAGACTCTGAATTCTTCTAACTCCAAAAAGGAGTAAGACAAAGCGATACCAACTCACCCAAACTCTTCAAAGACTGCCTTGAGTTGATGTTCCGTAATCTGGAATGGGAAAATAGACGGCGAATATCTGAGTAACCTCTGATTTGAGGACGACATTGTACTTTTTGCAGAGAACCTATGCGACCTTCAACTATTGCTAGATTAACTAAACGAAGAAAGCAAAAGAGTTTATCTACACATAAACTTCAATGAAACAAAAGTCATGTGCAACAATCACATCAAGAATAAGGACATAACTGTCAAAATTGGAGATGCAAAACGTGGGAAAGTAGACCACTACTTCTACTAGGGATAGTGAATCTCTATGAAATCCGCAAGAGAAGAAGAAATCAAGCAGAGAATCACCCGAGGATGACAAGCCTTCGGCAAAGCAAGCTCAACCTTCAAAAACAAGACGGTCCAATTAATCCTAAAAAGAAGAGTATACAACCAATGCATCCTCCTTTTAGTCACTTATGGAGCTGAAACATGGAACCTAAACAAGAGACAAACCTGCAAACTGAGAAGCATGCAACGTGTGCATGAGAGAATCATGCTCAACCTCATATGGAGAAATCACAGGACACCACAATATATCAGAAAGAAAACAGGAGTCACAGACATCATAGAATCCATTAGAAAATTCAAATGGCAATGGGCTGGTCATGCTGCGAGAATGACAGAGAACTGATTGACATCACGACTCACAGCATGTATCCCTAGAAACCACATGCTTAACCGAGGCCGACAAAAAACAAGATGGAGAGATGAATTAGACAAATTCAGAATATACTGGATCTGCGACGCCCATGATAGAGATATGCAGTGGATTCTGGGGAAAGTCTATGTCCAACGACGGACTTTACAGACTAATGATGATTATATCATCACTACTACTACTACTACTACTACTACTACTACTACTACTACTACTACTACTATCATTATTATTAACATTATTATTATAATAACAATGATTTCACCAGCAGGATAGATAAAGTGCGGTCAATTGAAACCACTGTGGTTGATTAACAAGTCACTCCTTCTTCCTCTCTTTCAACAAGCATTATCTCTCCCTTTCACTCTCTCTATGTGAGTGAGGATTTTGTTTCGTTCGTCTTCAAGCGAAGAATACGCGATGTATTTTCGCTCAACTGAATTATTAAAATAAAGGAGTTCTATTTGAATCCATTCTTGTGCCTCTTGTTCCTTCTATTGCTGCCACTGATATGCAACCGTGAGATAAAATACGTTATGGCAGAGAATATGGTGGAGAACTTTACAATCGAGAAGGTTGATTATTTCTAAAACTGTAAACAAAAAGTAAATAGATCAAACTTCTTGGTGATAAGATATATCAAATAAAATTTATGTTGTTCAAATATTGATTGCGATTTTGTGCTGCTTATTTACAGGATTACATTTTTTTACAATAATTTCATATTGCCCATTATGACAGGTATTCAGCTGATTCGTTAAGTTTTTAATTTTGTTTATATCATTCCAACAAAGTTAGAAGAGGTATATGTATTTTGGCTTGTCTGTCTGTCCACTCACTATATCTAAATGATTTCAATGAATTTTAATGAAACTTTATGGATGGGCTTTGGAAGTGTTGACCAGATTCGGGGGATGATTTGTTTTCAATTGGAAAATATTTTTTTAAATTGTTCTGTTGCAAAAAAATACTACGTGGTAAAGAAAGAGTTGAATTTTTTTTATATATTCTAAGTTTTCTCCCTTGTTTTTCTGAATCCTCATTACAGCACAAGGGAAGGCTCTTATAAAATGAAGTGTAAACCTTTGATTGTACATTTTAGGATTCGTGAAAGAGCTATCCTTCCTTGTTGTATTTCCTTTTTTAGTAGTCAATATATGCAAAAAATCTTGTGCATATTCTTTTCCAGTGACAAAATATGTACACACTTTTAATAGTGAATCAATACTTTTTCAATCAAACTCAGTAAAGAAATGCAATGAAAGATGTTTGTAGAGAATAGACTTTAAAAAAATATGTATGTGCATGTGCGTTGTGACTGCTACAACCTAAAAGATAACTGGTTGATGTGTAAATGTGATCGTGTATCTTGAAAAAAAATTCCTGCAACAACAGAAAAATAGAAGTAAGAAAATCATCTGGTTTACACCACCATTCAACCTACAAGTAAAAATTAACTGAGGGAAAATATCCATCTAATTAATTAAAAAAACCCACTTCCCCCCGAGCAATCCACTGTGTAAAATATCGAACAAGAACAAACTGAAAATTAGCTTTAGTTGTACGGAAAATTCCAATAAACTCATTACAAAACATAGCAATAGAGTAATTAAATTAATACCAACGGAGACAGCGTAAATAAAGCAGATTGCAGATGTTCAAACAAAAATAGATACCCTTTGCAAAACAAATATCTCAAATCGAATATTGTATGCCAAGCCAAATTATCGACCCACGAGAAACCCTTAGTAGTGAAATATTATACAGGAATATCGAACACACCCTTTAAATTTACATTAGCCAACCATATATCATCCTTTCCAAATGAAAAATGTAAAAATAGTACATCACTGTCGATATGTTATAAGAGACTGATTAAAAGCAATCTCAAACCTACAGTAAAATGGAAAATATTAAAACAAACATACATATGTCATAATGTTGAAACCCCATAGCCACCTATGCCTAAATGAGAAATTTGATATCGTTAGTTTCGCCAATAGACCAAGAAGACATAAAACAGGATTATTATACTCAAAATTAAAATCGCGTTAAGATGCCGGCACCACTCAAAATTTCTTTGAACGAACATAACTCAATAACCCATATATAGATACACTAAAAATGACCAATGTAGACATCTTATTCATACGGTCACTTTCAAGCATAAAAGGATTGATTTACTGATGACAAAAACAGTCACACCAAATCTCTTGGTTTGTAATTTATAACGACCAACAGATATACATCCAAACTAGATAAAACAAAAATACAGCAAGCAATAGCCAACCACTAACCTAAAACATACATAAATAGCATATAATTTTGAAAAAAATAGAAATAAAAAAGACCTCACCACCCAGAATAATAGACCCCCCATCAATGTCCCTAATAGGAATCTAAGATAAACCGAATCATTCGCTGGAAGAAGCCCAAGCACGGCAGCAACATAAATGTGCTTGCGTAGCGAATCCTTTCTCCATTATATATATATATATATATATATATATATATATATATATATATATATATGAGAGTGTAGAAATTGGTTAGAAGAATGATATATACTAAAATAAATAAATTTGTATTGATGTTTCAGGAATTGGGTAACCAAAGTGATGAACCCAGTTTTTGTCAGTATGAAAGATCATTGTATTGACTTGAACCAGGGGAAGGGGAAACATTTTGCTCTGGTGCATTTGTCAAACTGATAGGTCGTTGTGCGAGTAAGGATATCGAACATGGAATTCTAAGTACATTAATAGAATAGCCCATAGAGGTATTACTACCTGCTAGAAAGTAGTTTGGTTTCTTTTCCTTGATGGAATTCGCCTTACCTCTGCTCCTATGACAGCACTCTTTCTAATCGACACAGATAATCACATTGCCGAGGACCCATATGCAATATTGAAAGTTGAGCTTGAGCAGCTTACCTACATCCAACCACCTGCTATGGTACCAACATCTAGGATCCAGAAAGAATTCAAATATTTTTTTTCTTTTTTATCATACCTGAATTGATTACTGGAGCAAAGCGAAGATCTATTTACAGAACGTACTTTGCTAGAAAGGCTGTACTATTTGTAGTTACTTCCAATGAAGTTACCTCCTAGATTGTTGGATTGAACTGAAACTTGGAGCTGAAGACATTGCGATCAAAGCTTAACTTTTGTATACATCGAACCATAAAAAGTGCTCTTCTGCTGGATATGGCTTACGCCATTCCTGTTCAGAAAACTATACCCACTCCATTTTAAGTACAGATAATCTAACACAGTCTAAACCGGTTCTAAATACGCTCAAATATTAGAGTTTAAGATGAATAAGAAATATTCCCTTTAAAATTCATTATAGGAGCTAGTGATTGAATGTATGCGAATAAGTTGACCCAGCATCTTTGATGAAAATGGAACTGTTGCCAAATATCAAACTGTTTGGTTAATTTAATTTTGTTACAAATAACATATAATTGTCATTGAATGTTATGAAGGTTCTCTTTTGGGTTTTCGTTGATATGAGACAGAAGTTTTGCTGTTCCTTGACCGCTTCCTATATTTCTATTTCTTACTTTATTCGAAAGTTCTTCAAGGACGTTTGAAGTATTCGAGTAATTGAGAGTACATAAACGAAAACTTTACGCTTGAAGATTTCAGCAGTAAACGTCCTAACATTTATCTATTCAGAAGCACGTGCACCCTTTGCTGAAGCAACAGAAAATGAGAAATGGAAAGGAAAAGGGCCAAATTTTATATCTTTTGTTGGGGAAATTAATGGAACATATAGAAATCTTGGCTCTCTGTAATCATCATCATCATCATCATCATCATCATCATCATCATTTCTTATCGTTGGATATAGACCTTCCTATCATGGGCGTTGTGGAGCCAATACGTTCTGAAATCGTTTAGTTTGTCACGCCAACTTTGTTTTAGCTGATCACAGTTTCTAGGGATCTGAGATGTAAGTCATGATGTCCTGCGGTTGTCCGCCAATCTCAACATGACCAGCCCATTGTCATTTGAGTTTTCTAATGGATTCTTCATCTCAGTCTCCTGTTTTTCTCTGATATACTAAGCCCTTTTGTGACCACTCCATGTGATGTTAAGTATGCTTCTCTCTTGTGATGGGTTGAGGGTCAATCTTTTGGTTAGTTTCCATGTTTCAGTTCAATAGGCGATTATCCGGAGGATGCATTGGTTTTATATCTTTCTTTTTTAGGACTTTTTTTTTGTTTTTGACGGTTGAGCTTGTTCTACCGAAAGTTTGCCAGCCTAGTATGATTTTTTGCTTGATTTCTTCTTCTTTTTGAGGATTTTCATGGCGATTTGTTTGTAGTGATTTACTTTAATCAGCTGTGCGTTTCTGATTTTGATCGTTGTGTCTTTGTCCTCAACACGTCTGTTGTACATGACATTCATTTTGCTGTGGAGGCCAATTTTATTGCTTTCTTTATTCAATTCATCTGGCATGCTTTAGAGATCATGAAACTTCTTAGAAAATAGAACGATGTCATCAACAAATCTGGGGTTATTTAGGTATTTACCATCTTTTCTGATTCCTTAGCGTTCCCAGTCAAGGTTTCGGAAGATCAGTGAAGAGTTTGGGTGAATTGGTATCACCTTATCTCACTTCCCTTTTTCTAGTTATAGGACAAAATCGAAAAAGCAAGGGTAAAGGAAGTAGACCACTGAATCTACATTGGACAACAAATCTCCATGATATCCTTAAAAGAAGAAATCAATCGAAAGATGACACTAGGTAGAGCAACTTCGGCTTTCAAAAGTACAAAAAACACTAGTCCTAAAAACAAAGGTATACGACCAATGCATCATCCCAATATTCACCTATGAAGCTGAGACATGGATTCTAACCAAAAGATTGCCCCTCAAACTGAGAACCATGCAACTTGCACTGACTCCACGACGCCGATGACAGAAAGATCTGGCGTATCTTGGTGGAGGACAGTCCAACAGACACTAATATGAAAATGATGATGATGAAAGGAAAAGGTGAAGAGAAAAAAATGCCACGTCAGAAAGTTTCGGTTGCTTTCTCCTTTTTAAACTAAATTATACATGTGTATAGATGTCATGTGTGTATGTGTACGTGAGTGAAAATGTGTTACATTTGTGCAAGTGTCGTTGTATATATGTTATATGTGTATGTGTGCATTTTATATGCGTGTGCGTATGTTGTATGTAATATTGTGTGCATTTGTAGTGTGTATGTGTAGATGACATGTACACCTGTCTATGTATATGTGTGTGTATATGTGGCATATGCATGTTAGTACGTAGTTTTTGCATATACGTCTATGCAGTACTTGAGTATGCTCGTGCATGTGATACATGCGCATGTTTTTGACGTGAATCTTTTGTATATGCTGTGTGCATGTAAGTGGCATATGTGCATATATATGCTTATTGTGTGAATGTGGCATGAGCATATGTGTGCCAGTACACAGCATATATGTTTTGGCTTATGCACCATGTATGTATGTGACAGGTGTGTATTTGATATGTGTGTATGTGTACGTATGTAGCATGTGTGCATAAGCAAATGCATGTATATGTGAGCATGTACCATTTGTGTATGTATGCATGTACTATGTGTTTATGTGTGCGTATATTGGTTATGTATGTGTGTACTTATGTCATGTGTATGTGAATATGGCATGGATGTATGTTGCATGCATGCATGTGGTTACGTAGCATGTGTGATTAAGTGTACGTTTGTAGATAAGTATGTGGAATTTGTTTATGTGGTATGTGTGCATATATTTGTAGACTGTTGTGTCTATCACTGCAAGTTCTTTTAGATTAAAGTACTTAGAAAAAAGTGATTTAGACTAAAGTACCGTACCCGATTCTAACATCATTATACATGGAATGCATGGAAATTAATGAATTTTGGACTGATGACCAATATTAATATAAGAAATACAAAGATTATAGAAAAACTCGACATCACGGTCATTAATTGAACAATCATCAGAAAATAAATATAGTTAGAATAAATTCTGCTTATCAAAATAACTGGTGTTTTCCACAGGAAAACATCTAAAAAGAGTAGAAAAAACATTTATATTCTAGAGTTTCTAGATGTTAATAATGAACCCGTCAGGATAAGACCCAAAAAGGTCAAAATATTTTTTTCAAAAATATAAATTCTTTTTAGAAGGTGGTATAGTGGAGTACTGATGTTAAGTTTTGAATCTGTGGACAAAACGGCATGGCCAGGAGCGCTGGAAGACACAAACAAAAGCACAGATAAAAAGAATAGAACATTCTGTCATCTTTGATGGCTACAGTTGTTCAATATATTTATACTTATAAAATGAATTCTCTTCCAGAATTTTAGAGGTCAACCTGCCCAACCATTTCAAATGAGTAGTTTGATCGGCACACCTCAATTATTTGCTTTTCATCCAATCAGAATCCAACATGTATGTCGCTAAATATGCCAGATCGGTATGGTAGAATATTTACCTTGATCTTTAGCTTTAACTCTCGTGCATTTTTTCTCCGTGCAATGAAGCCTGTAGTTTAATTTGCATGTGCAATGATTGCAGTCATCTTTTTGCTCGACTCTCCTTTTCGGTATAATTTGCCATCGTATATGCACTTTCGTAATAAAACCTACCAAAAGAAACATCAGAACAGTTGACGCATTTAATTAGAATATATTAGTTAGTATGCAAAAGTTTGTGTACCAATGATTTCTGTGTGTGTGTGTGTGTGTGTGTGTGTGTGTGTGTGTGTGTATGCCTGTGTGTGTTAGGATCAACGTCAGTTCTTGACTGACGAAAAAAAAGGAACGTGTTTGATAACCATCAGTTCGTAAAAAGGAACAAAAAATTGTCCTGTTTTTAAGATAAGTGTTCGGATCATGCTGAGAAACTTTCTGTAACGTTGGGTCTGTTTTATAAAAACCCTAAACGCTTGTTCGTGTGGTATCGACAGATTCTGTTTCAGGTGTTTTATGCAATCCATCAATAAGAGTCAAAACAAAATTTAATTTTTAAATTATGCAATCATCTAAATTCTCAGTGGAATGGAAATGGAATTCATCTTATCAAATCTTGTCTTAAGGCTCAAAGGGCGATTCATGAAATATGTCTTGATGTGATACGTTTAATTTATTGTTCCGTGCTTAACCAATCTGGCTAGAATTGTGAAAGCTTTCGAAGATCTGCTGGCAAATACACATTTAACTGTTTATTAATTCAATCTTAAAATGACAAATATGAAAAAGATTTGGCTCAGCAATGCCTATTTAAAATAATACCGGGAATGACATTACATTTCTCTCATAACATCAGAGTTTAAGCATCGCAAAGCAAAACTCCCCTTTTTGAATAAGTTATAGGTATGTATTTGCTTCAGAATACAAATATTATAAGTGTTCAATACAGCATTCAACTAGGGCTGTATCAATACATCAGTACATTGGGTAGGGAGAGTAATGATTTTAGGGGCTTAAAAATTCAACTTGAAAAAGAAATTGGGATCCTCATTAAATAGCAGACAAAAATAACCTTCTTTAAAATTATGTCTAAATTAATGTTCAAATCAGTTCTTTAGTCTTCATTGAATTCATGAATTAAATCAGGATCAGCACTACAGCTTGAGATAGAATTACTTTATACAAACAGACATACTAAAAGTATTTCTTTTTCTTTAAATTATGCATATATCACATTGAATAATATTAATAATTGAAGATCAAATTCAGGTTTTTTGCAGTTAAAAAGAATAGAAATCGCAATTGATAGGAATTGATTTCGGAAACTTTATCAGCAGAATAAAAGATATAACACAGTTAGTCACATTTTCTAGGTAAGGTTTGTTGGATTAAAACAGAATCCGAAACACTTCTCACGTAAAGCAAAGAAACAAATCAGAAATACCAGTCCGGAAAATGGATTCGAATAGCTATTAAAGTGTCTACGGTTATTGAAAGAAAGAATGGAAGCATGCAAATTTTTTTTAAAAGATTTCGTTATTTATTTCCTTCGAAATATACAATGATTTGTCATTTAATACCAGTCATTGAATTTAGACCAGTTGACGTTTACTTGGTATGTCAGCTGAGACCTATGAAGAGCAAAAATTTACTCTAATAATGAACTAGATTCTAGATTCGCCGGTCGTAAGAAGGGTGGGGTGACATTTTGCTGAAAGAAGATTCTTCCTGCCAACTATTCCAGACGACGCACTATTTCCGATGAACAAATTCAATATTCTTTCTGTATAAAAACCATCTCAATACAAATGCATCTGTGACAGATCGCATGAAAAAAACAACAACCAACAGACAGCCCAGGGCAGACATCATATAGCAATGATCAGCAAGCTAATTTGGTGATCGTTGTAAGTGGGTTCAATCCCCATCGGATCTCCCAGTATAGATGATCTGATACCTAATTACCTATACTTGTATAATGAACAGTGTGGTTTTGAGGTTTGCTGTCGATAACACGTGACTGTCCCACTCAGGGGTTAAATTTTGCTGATAAAAGTACCTCCTGTCCACTTTTTGATACGGAAGACACTTCAATTACAACAAATTTGCTATCCTTTTTTTCTTAAAAAATTTTCATGTAATCAAGTATATGTGTGAATATTTTTATGGGTGTTGACATGTGAATACATATTTCTTAGTTTTGTCTTGCTTTCGGTATTTGTCTTTTTCGAATGAATATATATATCAGTGGAATTTGTATCAAGTTATTATAAATAAAATACCCGTTGCTCTAATAACGTCAACACAAAATTCATTTTCTTAGCTTAAAATCCCTTGTGTAACTATCCCCAGCTGTATCGAGCTATGTTGAACGTGAAAAAGTGTCAAAAAAGCACATTCTTTATTTAATTTCAGTTATAAAACAAGTCAGCAGATGGGTGTTGAATTTTCGATTGCTTAACATTATATGTTTTTTTAGTAAAAAAAAAGAACTGATTAGATGTTAATGAACATTGTACGTAAATTAGGTATTGTTTCAAGTAAATATTGGGTACTCTTACATAGCGTTCAGTTTACTGATTTAGCAGTATCGGCTTTTTAGCCTCCATTATTGGACACCTTCCCCAGGATTCGCCAAACCTCTCTATCATAGGCGTCACGGAGCCAACATCTTCTGGGCATGTTTAGTTACGCTATTTCAAAAATGACGCATGTGATCCTCGTTGTGAGTCGTGATGTGCAGTGGTTGTCAGCCATCCTTGCTACATGTCCAGCCCATCACCATTTGAGTTTTCTAATGGATTCTATGATATATCAGACTTCTATTTTTTTCCATATATTGTACTGTCTTGTGCTCTCTCTGTGTTATGTTAAGTATGATTCTATCATGAGCATATTGTATGATTCTGAGTTTGAGGGTCAATCTTCTGGTCAAGTCCTATGTTTCGGCTCTGCAGATGACTGTAGGAGGATGTACTAGTTGTATACCCTTCTTTTTAGGACTAATGGGATTTTTTTTTCAGCTTGACGGTTGAGCTTTCTTTACCAAAGGCTTGCCAATCTTCAAAATACTTTGATTTTAAAACAGAATCACATAGACACAATACAGTACAACACCAACATAAGGGTATATGGTTAACAACCGATAGTCAGTTCGAAAAACTGTACAACCTCACGTATGTGATATACGTGAGGTTGTACATTTTTTACGAACTGACTTTAAAAAGTCTGATCAACCATCAACCCAAAGGATTTTTGAAAAGACTTCCACCCTACCCCACATAATCATTAAATACTGAATGCCATCTCACCATTCATCGATGAAAAATTGAAAAAAAAACTTTCTCCGACAAATGACCATCCTTATCTAAGACAAGCCAAACATCCACAAACAGGAAACAAACATTCCCTGATCCCACCTCTTACAGACCCATTTCATTTCGAAGGAAATGTTATTCTCATCTACACGGATAAAACATCCCCTGCTTCTAGAAAACACCCGAATAGAGAAATGTTCTCATTCTTTTCTTCAGCATCTAATATGTAAACAGCAAATTTGCTTTCTGTGTACTTCTGAAATATGTTTTCTCTGAGAGATTCGGCTGGCATCAAAATTTTTTTGAGATGTAAAACTTATCTTTTGAGTTTTTTCCCTTCACATTCCAATAGTCATTTCTATCTTCACATATACACATACATATACATACATAAACATATATATATACAAACATATGTAAACATGTATATACATATACATGACTTGAACTCCCTACTCCAAGACACCAGAAAACACTTCAATGTTATCATGGGAGACTTCAACGCACAGGTAGGACAAGGAAATGAAAATTGCGTCGGCAAATTTGGATACAAAATACGCAACGAGAGAGGAGAAGATCTTGTAAACTTTGCAACGGCTAATAGATTCAAAATCATGAACACCTTCTTCAAGAAGGGACCCAATAGGAAATGGACTTGGAAGAGCCCCAATCACGAAACAAGGAACGAAATAGACTACATCCTAACGGAAAAAAACGATATCGTCAAGGACATCCAAATCCTAAATCAAGTCAATGTAGGCAGCGACCACAGAATGGTACGATGTAAAGTACAAATAAACACCAACAAAGAACGCAGGAAAATGTTCCATACAAAACCGCAGCCTCTAAACATACCAAAAGAGCACGTTCAATCTTTCAAGCTCGAATTGAAAAACAGATTCAGAATTCTTACTGAACAAGACAACACCAACATCAACGAACTAAGCAACAAAATGACAACGTCAATGATTGAAGTAGCCTCTACATTCAAGCCAATGAGCAAACAACCCATTAGCAAAATCTCGGATGAGACTAGAAATCTCATGGAAAAACGCAGGAACCTCAAGCCACCGACAACAACGAGAGAGAAAATTGAAGAGGCTGAACTAAACAAATTGATCAAGAAGAAACGAAGGGAAGACGGAAGGAGATCACGACGGCAGTCATTGAATCAACTCTTGAAAAAGTCGGGGCTTCAAAGCTATAAACAAACTCCTCAACTCGGGACGAAGGCAAATAACTAGCATACTCGAGGAAAATGGAAACCTAACAACTGACAGAGACAGGATTGTCGAACATGCCAAAGAATTCTACCAAAAACTTTATTCGTCCAAACAAGGACTACAAAACAAGCAAGATACGCAAGACATGAGCTATCAACTCGAGGACTTCCCAAAAGTAACCCCGTGGGAGGTGAAAGAAGCCATTAAACAGACGAAGAAGGGAACTGCCCCTGGACCAGACAACATCACCATCGACCTACTCCGAAAAGCAGGTAAAATCATCACTAGGAAACTGGCCGTCCTCTTCAACTTGTGTCTAAAACACAGTAAAGTTCCAGAAGATTCGAACACTGCTATCATAATGCTTTTATATAAAAAAGGAAACCCGAAAGACCTCAATAACTACAGGCCTTTAAGCCTACTCAACTGTGTATACAAACTTTTCACAAAGATCATCACCAACCAAATCACAAAAACACTCGATGAAAACCAGCCACATGAACAGGCTAGCTTTAGAAGAAGCTACTCGACCATGGACCACCTGCACTCGATAAATCAACTGAAAGAAAAAGCAGCAGAGTATAAACTACCACTTGCCATAGCATTTAGCGACTTCAAAAAGGCGTTCGACTAAGTAGAAATCCCTAAGGTCATGGAGGCCATCAGTCGGCAAGGTGTAGATCCAGTATATGTTGAAGTGTTGAAACATATATACAATCACGGCAGCTCATTTATCAGGCTACATAAAGACTCGGACCCCTTTCAGCTCCAGAAAGGAGTAAGACAAGGTGATACCAGCTCACCTAAACTCTTCACAGCCTGCCTCGAGATGATCTTCAGACGGCTAGACTGGGAGAATAAAGGAATTGAAATGGACGGCGAGTATCTGAGCAACATCAGATTTGCAGACGACATTGCCCTTTTCGCAGAGAACCTACACGACCTCCAACTAATGTTAGATGAACTAAATGAAGAGAGCAAGAAAGTCGGCCTACACATGAACTTCAGTAAGACGAAGATCATGTGCAACAACCACATCGGAGATAAAAACACTAAGATCGAAATCGAGGACAGAGAACTGGAGAAAGTAGACCACTACATCTACCTAGGGCAACAAATCTCCATGAGACCCTCAAAAGAAGAAGAAATCAAGTGAAGAATCACACTAGGATGGCAAGCCTTTGGCAGAGCTAGCTCAACCTTCAAAAATAATAAAATCCCATTAATCCTAAAGAGAAGGGTGTATAACCAATGCATCCTCCCAATAGTCACTTATGGAGCTGAAACATGGAACTTAACCAAGAGGCAGACCCGTAAGCTGAGAACCATGCAACGTGCACATGAAAGAATAATGCTGGGCCTCACATGGAAAGACTACAAAACAGCACAGTACATCCGGGAAAAGACAAGAGTTAGAGACATCATAGAATCCATAAAAAATCTCAAATGGCGGTGGGCTGGCCATGTTGCAAGAATGGCAGACAATCGATGGACATCACGACTCACAACATGGATTCCCCGAGACCACATGCGCAACCGAGGCCGGCAAAATGTTAGATGGAGAGACGAGCTAGACAAGTTCAGGAAGTACTGGCTCCGTGACACCCATGATAGAGAAGTGTGGCAAATCCTGGGGAAGGTCTATGTCCAACGACGGACGCTAAAAGACTGATGATGATGATATACATATACAAACATATATATATATATATATATGTCTGTGTGGGTGTGGGTGTGTAAACATACATGTATATGTGATCAATAGGGAATGAGACTGACTCAAGGGTAAAAGTAAATGCAGACTTAATTTGTTAATTAAATAATCCAGAAATGGAGTATATATATATATATATATATATATATATATATATATATATATATATATATATATATATATATATTTGTATATACATACATATATGTATATGAGCTTACATATATACATAAATGAATATGAATATAAATGATGATATTTATATGTATATATATATATATGCATGCTTACACAGATATGTACATATACATGCATGTATATACATATGTATAAAAATATATACATTATATGTATTTATGCATATATACCTGTGCAATTACATACATATGCATATGTACGTATATATACATGTATAATATTTGTATATGCATATACACATATGCATAGATATGCATGTATGAATATACATACATGATTATGCATATATATGCAAAAATTCATTTGTATATACTTGCGTATACATGTATACATATATGTCCATATCCATATACGTGTATATGAATGCATATATATATATGATCATATAAATATATAGATGTACTTATCTGTTTGCATAATCATATGTATACATATAAATATGCATTCATACACACTCACACACACATATATAACATATATATGCAAATATATGAGCATATATACATATATATAATATATATACATATGTGCTTAAATGTATATATATATATATATGAATGAATATGCATACAATATATACATAAATATGTAAAGATGTAGATGTAAGGATATGTAAGAATGAGACAGACTAAGGAGTAAGATTGCATGTAAACCTTTCTTGTTAATCCGCTAATCTATAAATATGACTAGGCATATATATTTTTCGAATATATATATACACACACACACGACACACACACACTTAGGCTCATATATATGTATACATATTATGCATACATATATGTACGCGTACATATGCATATATATATATATACATATATATTTATTACATATATATATATGCATATCAATGTATGTATACATATGGACATATGCATATATGAACATATGCATATATATATAGACATATACATAGGCATATAAATATATATGCATATATAAACAAGCAAATATATGACATTTTTATATGTACATATACATGTGCTTATATATATATATATATATATATATATATATATATATGTATATACATATACATATATACACATATATATATATATATATATAGATATACATATATTAATATTCATGTATATGTGAAAATTTATGGGTACATATTTGCTTATATATAAACACATACACACACACACATATATATATATATACATATGTATACATATATATATATATACATATATATATATATATATATATATATATATATATATATATAATGTGTACTGTAGTGAGTGAGACAGACTCGGGAGTGAAGTGTTTGGTGGTAAGGTTTATTAATCCTTATAAGTAAATAGTCCATACATGTTTCGGGATTTTTCCCATCATCAGTGGTGTGTGCTGTGTGAGTGTGTATTAAAATGTACCATGTGGAACCAGAGTCCACTGCCAGGAGCTATGCATTGTGGGTGAGTTGTGTTGTCAGGGCTGCTGGAGGCCTCCTGCTGAATGGAAGAATGACCAGTAGGTATCAGGTCTTTGGTAAAGCAGCAGCAGTTGGTCTTGGGGAGGGTTGAGTGTGTCAAGGTAGGGGGGAGTGATGTGGAGTTAGATTTTTTGGTATGTTTGGGGTAGTGTAGAAGGAGGGGTGGTGAGGTCAAGGAGCTACATTGGTATCAACCTTAAAAGTTATTGAAAATGTTTTGGCTATGATTTGGACAGGGGTTATAACAGGCTAAGGTGAAGTTTTTCCCATGGGTCTGGGTGACTTTGAAGCTTCCATTATTGAATGTGTCTTAGATGTGGGTGTGAGGATATTAATGGTAGGAGTTTTGTGTATTGGGGTTCTGTGTGATGAGGGTTGTTCAGTTTAGTGTTTAATCCATTAGGATATAGGGTTTTAAGTTTGTTGATCCATATGTCTTCGTGTTTCTTTAGAACTTTAGTAATGTCAATTGGAGTAGTTTTTTTCTATTTTTCTAGGGTGAAGCTAGCGTCAGTGGCAAAATTGTGGTCAGGTGTGCGAAAGTGTAGTTCTGCGTGAAGTGGGCTACGATTATTTTTTGACTTGATCCTGTGTCTATAATTGTTGAGTCTAATACTAAATTGCCACTCAGACTTGCCTATGTACTGTAACTTACATCTAATGCACCCTAGAAGGTATATAATGTTATTACTGCGGCAATTGCTATTGTGATATATGTGGTAACTCTCTTTTGTGGTAGTGCTTGTGAATGTGTTGGTGTACTTGAGGTGGTTGCAACATAGACTGTTTCTTATGTTGCAAGGTGTGCAGAATTTAATTGTTTTAGGTATATTTTTGTGTACGACTTTATTGTTAACGATATTATTGCTACTAATCATGTCTCTGATGTTTTTGGGTCTTCGGTAGGAGATGACACATGGGTCTGTGAATGTTTCTCTTAGATCTGTTTTGATCGTGAGAATGTTCCATCTATTATTGATGATGTGTGCTAAGGGTGGGAGTGTGTTGTTGAAGGTTGTTATAAGGGGTATGCGGTTGGGTTTGTTATTGTGGGACAGTATAAGGGTTTCATCTCTGGGTATTCCAGTCGCTTTTTTTATTTGTTTTTTAGTGTCATCTAGCGGATAACCTCGTTGGGTGAAATATTGTATTAGGTTATGTTTGTGTCTGTTAAGTTCACTATTAATAGAGCAGATTCTTCTAATTCTAAGAGCTTGTGAAAATGGTAGGCTTCTTTTTAAGTGTTGGGGATTGGCTGATTTGGAATGGAGGTAATTGTGGGTGTCCGTGGGTTTAGTGTAGAGGGTGGTTTGGGGGTTTCTGTTCTCATCTATGTATATGCGGGTGTCTAAGAAGGCTATGGAGTCAGTGGATGTCGTGAAGTCAAACTTAATAGAGTCATGTGCCGAGTTTAGATGTATAAAGAAATTATCTAGTTTGTATTTTTCGCCTGTATATATGAAAAAATATCGTCTATATATCTACCATAAAAAATGCAGTCATTATATATCTCTGGGTAAATGTAGGTTTCTTCAAATTTACCCATGAAGATATTAGCATAGGATGGGGCCGCTACTGTGCCCATGGCGCAGCCTTTCACCTGGAGGAAGTGTCTATTATTGAAGTTGAAGCTATTTAGAGATAAAATGTGGTGCATAAGAGTGGTAATTGTTCTTGTGCTGGGTTCTTTAGTAGTTCTATTGTTTAGGGCTTCTGTAAGTGCTAGGATACCTTCATCATGTTTGATATTGGAGTATAGGGATTTAACATCCATACTGACTAGAAGTGCTTTGTCTGGGATTGCTGTGATGTGTTTGATTTTGTTTAGGAGGTCTGTGGTGTCACGTATGTATGATTTAATTTGTGTTGCTAAGGGTTGGATGTAGTGATCTACAAATTTGGATAGTTTGGTAGTGTGGCAGTTCGTGGAGGAGATGAATGGTCTACCTGGGTTATTTGGTTTGTGGATTTTGGGGAGTAGGTAGAACTTTGCGTGTTTTGTGGAAGTGGATTTCGGTATATTTTGTGTCCTTTTATCTATCATGTTGCTATTGTGTAATTCTGTTTGGGATTGGGTGATTGTGTTTGTGTATTCGTTAAAGGGGTCTTTGGGGAATTCTTTGTAAAATTATGTGTTGCTTAGTTGTGAGTTTGCTTCTGTGAGGTATTCATCTAAACCCCAGTTGACTATGGATCCGCCCTTATCTGCTCTTGTGATGATCAAGTTGGTATTGTTTTTTATACGTATATATATATATATATATATATATATATATATATATATATATTTGCCTACATTAATGAAACTTTCTGCAGGAATCGAGACATGAAGTTATCTAAAAAAATGGCAGCAGATAGTGGAAAAAACGTAAATATGCTGTTCAACGGAGCTAATTTTGATAAATTAGTCTTCTATTTTTCTTAATCACATCGAACGAACTTTCCACGTAACGCAATAATTGACAGAAAGTTTGAGACAGTTTACTGATAACTTGTAGCCCCACCTTTTGCCTGGATAATGGCGGCAACCCGACGTGGCATAGATTTTACAAGGCGCTCACGGTGGGGCCTGTGTTATCTAGCTGGAACAAATCATCAACGCCTGCAAACATAGTGACCATAAAAGGGTGCTAATGGTGTGAAACAAGTTCTGTGTATGTCACTCCTATCAAGACAGCCTCCATTTCCAATTATGGCCTTCATGGCCGAAAAGATTTAACCTAAACCATTACAGAATCACCACTAGCTTGCATAACAACCTGCTGGGAGGCTGGATTTATATCTTTATACGGACTTCTCCATACACAAATTCGACCGTCTTCCCGGAAAAGTTCCTGTTTTCAACGGCCCGATGTTCTTTGGCCCATTTGAAGCGAGGTAACCAATATTGTGGTGTTAATAATGGTACCCTTTTTGATCAAAGACGACCAAACCCAATGAAATGCAATGTATGCTGTACAGTGCGATGACTGATGAGTTGAGTTGCACTGGTATCGAATTGGAATGTAGTTTTGGGTTCCATTTTGCATCACTTGTGAGTTCCTGCAGTTTCCACGTAACACTGATGTCTGTTAAGAATTCATATATTCTTGGATGCCCTTTCAACTGTTGCCCGAGAAAAAACTAAAAATATGCGTCATCCGGATGACTCCATCCGTAAAGTGGGAGAGGATGTAACCACCCATTGTCTTAAATTTTATGGCACTTCAGTTTATATAAAATGCATGTTGATATGTATCGATTTATATTACATAGATAGTTATCAGTTTATAGTAAAGTGGACCTGTGTCTGCCTGTCTTTCTTTCCTTAAATATTGGTTAAACATTCGCTCAGCCAAATTTGGTATGTAAAATTGGTTGATCTTAGGAAAGAATTTGGACTATGCAGGTTAAAAAAAATAACAAAAGAAACACTTTTCAGGGTATTTGAAGGAAGTTCTTTTTACAAGTAACCATAGCAAAATTGAACCTTTCTTTTCAATATGCATACATATTGTTCTATTATTCTATTATATCTTTATTATAAAGTACTAAAGTATACATGTATGTATATGTGCTTATGCTCAAAGATATCGAGAACTATACCCCACAGAAGAGAAACTGATGTATGTCCGAAGTCAGCCTCAAATTACGTATAGCATAGTTCTGTATGATTTATTTTGCAAAGAAAAATTCATCGATTTATATGAAGTCTGCGTTCGCACTCTCTGAAGAAAAGTGAACAAGCTGGCTTTAGAAGAAGCTACTCGACCATGGACCACCTGCAGCACCGATGTTACTCAGTGGCAAATCGAACAGCCTCTAGATCGCGAAAAATAAATAGACGCGATCTGGGGCCGTTTTTTTTTTCTTTTAACTCGCCAAGTGTCTGGTGCTTGATGGCTTTTTTCTGCCACTCTATCTTTCACAGGGGACCACATATTGTCAATCAAGTTAATGTTGGGCTTTGCCAGGCTATTCAAGTGTTTTCACTCCTGATTGTCCAAGAAAGCTGTCACAATCTACAGCACGGTGCGCCAACTTCATGAATATCTTACATTTATGAATGGTCATATAGATTTTTGGTTTGTCCTTCCGGTGTTCCTTTGACCATTTATGGTACAGACAGAGAGCAAAATATATAACCCAGCAGTTCCATTGTCTGATATCGCACGTAAATCATCTGGCTCAGTGGGTGTTGCAGCGTTGAAATGGTGTCCTTTCCTGGCGGTCTATGTACATTTTGCTTTAACGCAACAAACTGCTGCGTGGTTGACACGTCGGTGAACAACCATTTACTCCAATCTTTAGCGGTCCAATGCTGATGTCTTTGAGCAAATGCTAACCGCTTGGCTTTCATGGCTTTTGTAAATTTTGGTTTAAGAGCGGGTGTCAATGATTCAATTTCAAAATCATTGGTCAAATTGAGCAAAACAGTAATCCTAGTCACGTCTATGTCCTTTGCCAACAAAGTACCCTGTATTTTTTTTCAGTCTATCTGGTTTAGGGAAGCATTGCGATTTTTTTCATTAAATAATTATTTCTGATGCTAATTTTTTTTGTTTTCTTATCACTATAGGTACTGTGAATTTCAAAATTGACATTTGCATCCTTAATTGCAGTTTTACTAATACCGTAATTTGCTTCTAATTCTGCATAGCCTTCGTTGTGTAATGCAACTATCTGAGTGTGCTAAACTTGACCGAGAGAAGGGTTTTGGTGACCATTTTATCAGTTACAAAATGATTGCTTATATCCAGAAGACAAGAAGTAAACGAATAATGCCAAACTGGCCAAGAAAAAAGGCTGGTTCAATCTTATCCAAAAATTAAAATACAATAAAAATGCCTCGTGTAATTGGATTCATTTGTTGCAAAGAATTCATTTAAACTTTTCGGTGATTCAATGTTTTTCTTCTGTATATTTTTCGCATATTTTGATATTATGGTACTATTTGTAATTTTTCCCTTATTGGGATCATCAGTTGTGTGCCAGTTAACCGTTTCGGAGATTTAAAAAATAAAACAGTTATATTAACATGTCAGCCCAACAGTGATTTCAATATATATCTTATGTTATAGATGCAGTTTATTCTATGTAGGATATTATTATAACGTATTCTATATGGATATATTTTATACTACTCATCATTTAATTTTATTGAAAAACAGGGCTGACTTATTTAAACTGAAGAATTTGAATTTTTTTCTCACTTTAATGTAAATTTATCCACGTTGTGTACCATTTTGCTACCATCAATTTTTTTTTCTTTACATTATCAAGAAAATTAGTCTAATATACACAGTTGAACTTATCAAATGACATTTTAACCGGTAGTAGTAGGCTATTCCATCAATATACTTAGAAAATTTGTTACTTTGCATTCAATGTTCAATCTCCCCAAGCCGAACTACCTCAGACAAATGGACAAGAGTCAAATGTTTCCCCTTTCCCTGGTTCTATTCAATACAATGATCTTTCACGCTGACAAAGACTAAATCCATCTCTTTTGGCTATCTAATTACTCAAACATGAATACTTTTTTAAATATACATATTTAAAATCTATTTATCAAATAAAATAACTGTAAATATAATAAATGAGAATTAAACATGTACTTGTATTGATAAACTTACCAGATTAAATCGACTACCTTAGATTTCTATTGGTTGAATTAGACAAAATCAGTCAGATATAGCAATATTTGGCAACCTTGGAACAATCTTACCAACAGAAGGAGCATTAGGGGTGGCATTCACCCTCCTTCGTTCATTACGCCTCAACCATCATATGCGGAACAGCTGCAATCTGAATATTATCCTAAGATTTTTTTTTTAAATCAAAGTATATTTTACTATTAACCAAGTAAAATTTTATAAATGCAGCGAAGACGTGGACCATCAAACTTGGCATTATGCCAGTTTCTAATCCAGTCTTCAGATCAAGATCAAAGTGTAGTATCTTTTCTTCTCGCGTCAACAAAACAACATTTCCTAACTTTCCATTTTCAACTCTAAATGTTATCATGGTTGCATTTCAATATAATTTTTTCCAGAGTTTCTATTTAATTTGAATGATGGACTTTTATTTTGAATCTGCATCATCCGGGGCTTGGTGTCATGTCTGTTCAATTACCGAGTGGTTAGATCCTCGAGAAATAGAATAGACGGACCAAGTTCAAACTGTGGCCGAAGAAGTTTTTTTTTCTTTACATTTTATGTGCTTTCAAACTATATGCCTTTCAAACTTTTGTGGTTGGGTACTGGGGATTCTGTTTATAAAGTAGTTATTATGCTTGACTGGACCCTACCTAGGCATATCCGGAATACAGTACACATTCTAAGGTTGAATTTCGCAAAAAAAAGTTCGCCAATTTCTATGAGGTCTACGTTCGCTCCTAGAAAACGAGTCTATCGAAAATATCTGTTCTTCGAATTTTTTTAATCTATAATTTCTTCAAAGAAGTTAGTTTACTTTTTAGTTGTCATGTTCAGAGATTTTTCCCCAGGCAACGCCGGGTATCTCAGTTAGTATCAATTAAATAATTAAGAATCCAGAACAGATTATTTACGAGAGGAAAACGTTCACTTTTATCAAACTTTATAATTATTTTAAAAACTGGCCAGATTTTTTTTACTATTGTAGATTTTATCTGGTAAATTAGAAAACATTTAGTCAGATCTAGCCAAAAAAAAAAAATGGTTAATTTGGCAACACTGGGCTATCTTCAATGGAACAGGTGACTTTTCGATCGACTTCATTCAAGACCATTGTCGCATTCTATGGCTTCAGTTGAATATCAAAATACGTGAAATCAATTTTGATTTATTAAATTAACGAATATCATCATCATCATCATCATCATCATCATCATCATCAGTATTGTAATGTCCGTCGTTGGACTTAAACCTTCCCCAGGATCCACCACATTTCTCTATCATGGGCGTTGCAGAGCCAGAATTTTCTGAATTTGTCTCGTTCATCTCTGCATATTGTATTCTGTCGACCTCAGTTTCGCATGTGATAACTGGGGATCCATGTTGTGAGTTGTGATGTCCATTGGTTGTCTACCATTCTTGAAACATGACGTATCCATTGCCATTTAAGTTTTCTAATAGATTCTATGATGTTTCGGAGCAACGTTTTCTTCTCGATATATAGTGCTGTCTCGTGATCTCTCCATGTGAGGTTGAGTATGATTCTTTCGTGTGCGCGTTGCATGCTTCTCAGTTTGCAGGTCTGTCTCTTGGTTGGGTTCCATGTTTCTGCTCGATAAGTGACTATCGGGAGGATGCATTGGTTGTGTACTCTTCTTTTTAGGATTATTGGGATCGTCTTGTTTTTGAAGGTTGAGCCTGCTTTGCCAAAGGCTTGCCATCCTAGGGTGATTTTTCGTTTGACTTCTTCTCTTGTAGGTTTCATAGAGATTTGTTTTCCTGGGTAAATGTAGTGGTCTGCTTTTCCCAGTTTTGCATCTTTGATTTTGACATGTTCTTATTCTCAATGTAATTGTTGCACATGCCTTTCGTTTTACTGAAGTTCATTTGTAGGCTAACTTTTTTGCTTTCTTCGTTTTGTCCATCTAGCATTAGTTGGAGGTTGTGTAGGTTCCCTGCAAAAAGGACAATGTTTTCTGCAAATCGGAGATTGCTCAGATATTTAATTTCCCAATCTAGTATCCCAGTCCAGGTTATGAAAGATTTTCTTGAGACGGGCTGTGAAGAGTTTGGGTGAGCTGGTATTGCATTTACTCCTCTCTGGAGTTGAAACGGTTGTGAGTCTTTATGTATCCTGATAAAGGAGTTGCTGTGATTGTATATATGCTGCAGTACTTTGACGTATACAGAGTCTACACTTTGTAGAATGATAGCCTTCATTACTATGGGAATTTCTATAGAGTCGAACGCTTTCTTGAATTCTATAAATGTTACAGCAAGTGGCATTTTGCTGCTTTCTCCTTCAACTGATTTATCGAATGGAAATGGTCCCTGGTCGAGTAGCTTCTTTCAAATCCAGCCAGTTCCCATGGTTGGTTTTCATCTAGTATTTTAGTGATCCGGTTGGTGATGATTTTTGTGAAAAGTTTATAGATGGAGTTAAGTAGACTTATAGGCCTGTAGTTGTTGAGGTGTTTGGGGTTTATTTTTTAATTAGAAGAACATGTAGTCTATTTCGTTTTGGGTTTCTTGGTTGAGGCTATTCCAAGTCCATTTTCTATTGGTTTTTTTTTTGAAGAATTACGAATGTAATAATTAAGAAAAAATGGGCAGTCATCATGGTGTCACCTCCCAGATGGCGTCACCCCCATCCATCGGAATGCCACTGGTGGGGGTTAATTTTCTGTTTAAGATCATGATCAAACAGTTTGTGTCCAGTGGTGTTCAAGCTTGTTCTATGGAAATTGAACTTTTTAGAGGCCCCTACTCAACATAAGTGAACAGAAGTAATTCATTTTTGATCATCCACCTTTTTTTATTTAGTAATTGATCATCTCCGACAAGGTATGCTACTATAAGACGTTGGTCACGTAACGTTTTGTATTGTGTGAATAACCAGGTCTGTTCTATGTGCTTTCATTCCATAAGATCTTCGTATCATCCAAAATTTTTTTAACAATGTTAGGTCGTAGTTCTATTTACACTGCGACTATATTGTTGAAAATAAAAAAATAAAAAAACTTCACTTTCTGTCCATCATACAAAACTGTAGATATGAATACTTATGCCAGTATAACATTTCATTCATGGAATCTGACCTTAATTTTGGAAGGAAAGTTTTTGAGAATAATTGTGTTTCACTCTTAAGCTTAAATGTGATCACTGAAAGATATTAAAAATGTATCTAACCTTAGGCAAACTCTTACCCTGACTCAAAACCTTAAACTCTGATCCTAAATTTAATACAGAAATGAAAATGAAATAACACCAGTTGTTAGTACGGGAATAAGGAATAAGATTTAAATATTTAAATGTTTGGGATCTTCTACATCGTGGCTGTTTTTTGTTTTAGGTGTTTATGCCTATATTTTTCACAAGCTCTTCAGAATGATTCACTGTGTAACGTGTGCAAGCTTTTTTTTGGAGAGAGATGTAATGATGGTAATTTAAGAAAACGAATACTTCACATCAGCACTTTCGTTTAACGGGTAGGAAGTAAGGATCGAGTTAAGCATTGTACTTATATTATAAATAGAATACCATCGCTAAAACCTGAAAAGGTATTTCTTCAGAACTGACAAATTATCAGAAGTTACGAAAGTGTAATGGATTGAGAGAACATTAATTTAACAAAGAAAAATTTAATAAACTTCAAAACTTTAAACAGATACACTTAAAAATTCGAAAAAAAATGAATTTCAAAACTGTGAATGAATAATCTCAAAAACCTGAAATGGATAACTTTCAACATTTGAAATGAACTAACAATTAAATGAACTTCAAAAAGTGAATAATAAAAACTGAGATGAATGTACTTCAAAACTTTGAATGTTTACAAATGGATTCCTATGAGATTCTGTGGAAAGTGGATAATAAGCTATGGGCAAAGCGACAGAATTTAGCAGTGGGTCCATGCACAATTAGCTCTTTATATCGTAGCTATATGACCAAACTACATAATATCACCTAAATTTCGTGTTTGCCCACATAATATCCCCAAAAGTTCTCAATGAATATCAACGATATTTTGCTGAGAGTGGACAGGTTGTGTAAGGACTGATCAAATCTTTGGGTGAATTCATGCAATATTTTACTTTCTGACAATAATGTTGGTCCTGGTATGTCCTTTCTTGGTGGTTTTTAAACCCTGGATGTGCTTAGAAGACTAGCAATCTGCACTAGGAAGGCTTGCTTCCAATCTCTCCAGAGGGCCAACTTGAGTTAGGTTGAATGGGAGAGATATTGTTACCCATGAAGCGAGTATTTCTTCATCATGCACCGAAATTGCCCTGGGGACGGGCAAGGGCCGTATAATTTGACACCAGTGTTGTCAAATGAGCTGCTATACCAAGGCTGGTGACACGCAAATTGCATAATAGCTGAGAATATTGACAAAATCAACTCAATTTCTCATTTTTTTTGCATGAGCATCGTCGATTGTTGCGTGTCGGTCATCGCCTCAATCAGATTTTACAAACATCAAATTAACATCAACGATATATGTATGTATATATATATATATATGAATAATAGAAGAAAAAAATTGGGTAAAAACCGTTTATTCCCGTACAATCACTCGTGAGTCAACAATCTGCTAGTAAGTAAGGTTGAAACCATTGTTCTCTCTAAACTGTGTGCCAGTGCACGCATACACGTTTTGAAACCAGAATGCGATGGAAATTAACGTGTGTACAAAATATTGCAAACTCTGTAGATAGCTTACTGATTTTCCATTGAAAAAATATCAATTTACTATGACGAAATCAAAAGTGCACACATAGAAAAAATTGCACATTATATGATTTTTGCCCCTGGGTATACTTCTAACTTCATTGGGGAAAAGGCTAAAAAAAAATAGAAATGTAAGAATTACTACTCTAGTAGATATTTGCTATGTACTGTATTTCTTAAAAAGGAATGTAAGGTATCTATACAAGTACTGATCAATAAGCCTACTCAACTGCATTTACAAACTCTTCACCAAAGTGATCATTAACCGAACCAAGTGCAATAGGAAAATCACCCGCAGGAATAGGCTGGATTCAGAAAAAGCTACTCGACCATTAATCATTTACTTTAGGTAAATCATCAAAAATAGAGAGCAACAAAAGATAAAATGTCACTCGCTGTGGTATTTTTTGACTCTGAGAAAGTCTTTGATTCAGTAGAAATGACCAAGGATATTGATGCAATCATACAGCAAGGCGTAGACCATCTATAAAGCAGGGCGTTGCAATACATTTACCGATACAGCAGTTCCTTTATTAGGCTAGATGCTCGAAAATGGAGTGAGATAAGGGGTACCAGTTCACCCAAACTCCTCACAGCCTGCCGAATCCTCTAAAATAAGACTGGGAAAATAAAGGAATCAAAATAGACGACGAATACCTAAGTAACCTTAGATTTGCAGACGACATCGTTCTTTTTGCTGAGAATCTGCATGATACTAGATTGAATGAATGAAGGAAGCAAGAGAGTTGGTCTTCACACAAACTTCAATAAAACAAATGTCATGTATAATAAGTTGTTGATGACAAAGACAGTCACAATCGTTAATGCAGAGTTTGAGAAAGTAGATGATTACATCTACTCAAGACAACGAATCCCCATGAAATCCTCAAAAGGAGAAATCAAGCGTCGAATCACTCCAGGTTTGCTAACTTTTGGTAGAGTATGCTTATTAGTCAAGGAAAAGAAAATCCTATCAGTCCTGACGAGAAGTGTATACAACCAACGCATCCTCCAGATAGTCACTGAAGAAGCGAAAGCACTGGACCTAACCAAAAACTCGGCCCCCAAACTGAGAGCCATGCAAAGTGCACAGGAGAGAATTTTGGGGAGATCAGAAGACAGCACAGTATATCAGAGAAAAACAGGAAGCAAAAATATCATCGATTATAAAACTCAAATGGTAATGGTTGATCATGTTGCAAGAATGGTTGACAACTGCTGGACATCGCAAGTCATAATGTGGATCCTTACTGATCATATGCAAAACTGTAACCGGGGAAAAAATCAGATAACATGAGGAATTAGACAAATTTAGAAAGTACTGATTTCGCAACCCTTGTATCAAAGAGGTCTGGCAAATTCGGGAGGAAGGTCCAAGTCCAACGACAGTTGCTAGAAGGCGACGGCTGCTGCTGATGATGAATTGTACAATGAGTGCTCACTACGTTGTACTCTCTTACAATGGTAATTATTTTAATTTCATCAAAATAAATAACATCACAAAACAAAGATTATTAAGTTTGGACATACTGTGCACTCAATGCAAAGCTCAAATTAAAATTCCGTTCGCTGAGTACTGAAATATTTTTGCCTAAAACATTTCATTTTTTTCTAATCTTTATTCTCAGTGGGAAGGGTGAATTGTCATCGCAGCCATCGAGTGAACTTGATTTTAGTGAGTTTTTTTCTGCATCATCCGTGTATAGCACTCTATTTTCGCTTAAATTTTGGTGCAAAATTTTTTGCTTTATGCGCTGAGAATCTGATCTTAGGTCAGATTTTGTGTTGATATAGTTTGGAAGATTGTACTGATGGATGAGTATTCCTCTTTCTAAAATCAACATTCAAAATATTGATTTTCTAGTAGGATCAAACACCAACCACCGGTGCGAGTGAGAAATACGCATCTACCTCAAGCATTGTGGCCAGCCTGCTTTTTTGAAAAAAAATATTTAGAAAAATATAATTTACAATTGTTTTTTTCAAAGTTATTTTCTTCGTCTATGTTTAACTTGTACTCGTATTTCTTTCATCTTAATTTTAATTGTTTTTCTTTGTAACATTTGCTGTAATAGTGAAAGCAGATCAGAAATAAAGAATAAGCTATCGGCCATACTTGAACTTGCATCCCTTTATGCCCCGGGAATTTATTGTGAAATCTACTTTAAACGATTACGCTACGTGAGACTACTAGTTAGCAGAAGATAAAATCTAACCAGACTTATTCCCTTTCGATCATTTGGTGCAGCAATATTTGGTGTCACATTTGATTTTGTAGTAGTAGTAGTAGTAGTAGTAGTAGTAGCAAGCATAAAATACACTTGGTAAATATTTTAGAGTTTTATTTGATTTTAAATAGATTGCTTTTTAGCTGAGGTTATCCTTCTGAATATGGCACACGTCTCTTCTTCAAATATGGCGATACTCTGAAATTCAATAATTAAAGATTATCGATAATTTTGTTAATGTCAATATAAATTCAATGAAAACGATTACTTATCAAACATTATGCATAACTTGATTAACATTTTGTCAATCAGTGATTTCATCCTTTTTAAACAAAGACGTATGAGCTGTTGTTGAAATGATAAAAAAACTGTCCTTTTCTTGCTTTGTTGCTTCTGTCATCAGCAGCAGTAAAATTGAAAGAAAAGCACAAGCGATTCGATTGATCAAAAGTCAAATTACTGAACGAATATCGGTTGCTCTATTCCCCTTAGAATCAGAGGTATTTATGTTATTGTTGAATTTGGAATATTTTTGATCGAAATGCATTTGGGATCTATCAAAACTTTTGGTTACTTTCGATCAACATCCGATTGTAATTTTGTAAGGCTGTTTTCTTTTTATGATCATTTGATCTCCCTGTTTTCTGATCGATCTTCATCAAAAAGTAATCATTTTCTCTTTGGATGTCTTATTTCCTACTAATAGCTTTGATACTTAGTATTTTGCTTTCCCTACCGCTCGCAGAGTTTTCGCGAAAATTGCTTTGAATACGAGTCTAAAATAAAAGTTAGAGAAGAGCTGTTTACAGATTTTTAAACTTATGTCATTTGGAAAAAGACGTACATCTCTGAAGAAAATCTACACCGAATATCAGTTGTTTCTTTGTTGTTGAACATATTTTTTTCAAATAAAATTCATTTTTATATCAATTCTCTTGGCTGAAGATCTTCCAAAAACTGTTTAAGATTTAATTTTCCAATTAATTCTTTACGCTCTTCATAAATAATTTTAGTTCAAAAAGTATTGCCATTCTAAATGTTGAGACAATGTACTTACGTATGATATTGGGTATATAGAAAATAAATATTGCTTATACTTTAATACCTTTGATTGCCAGACCAGCAGAGCTCCCTGGTTCGGGATTAGCAGGGCTTTCTTTTGCACGATGATCCATATTTGGTACAAATGCAGGTGAAACATTTCAAATTGTATTTTTTACCAATTTTGATAATCTTGTTTTTAACTTGACATCCTGTTATGGATAAGAATCACCGATAAGTTATCGATAGAGCATAGATTATAAGAGATATACGATGTTTAGTCTGATATATTCTTTGGTCATACGCAGGAATATGCTACAACTGTTTTTGTTTTTATCTTCATTCATTTTGACCAAATGCTACACTGAAACTACAGAGATGATAAAAATCTAATAATGTAATTAGCATCAAGTTCGTTTGTCACAGTGTGTAGGGTAATGAACCCTCGCAAAAGGGGGAACAACCCTACATTTTCTGTAAATATCCTGAATCGATTCGATGAAATTTTGTTTTTTCTTCTAGATAACTGAGTTAATTCATGAAGAGGTTACTTTATAAAAAATATAGTGGAGTTATTTTTTTACGGAAGAATGTTATTTTATGACACCTCAAAATATAGGCTAACAATAAATTCCATTATTATATAATGGAAGAGAAGACAATACAATCAAATAACAAAAATCCCAAAGCCAACCAGTGTTCGTCTAAACGTTTAAATTGTTTGAATTTTAATACAAAATGAATGCAAAAATTTTTGTTAACGATATCTTGCATTTACTTTTCAACGTTGAACATACTAACACAGTAAGCAGCTTCACGTATACTGTTAGCAAAGAGGTAACTACGAGTAAGCGTATTAAAAAGGACTAAAACTAAATGAAAACCAGAGAAGCTACAGAAAAAGTACATTCAAGATATGCTTCTAAGTGTGAAACAAGATTCCAAAGCTCAACTCATAAACAATTTTTGAATATTGTTGTATGGATTGCTAGCTAGACAGATAGATAGATTTACCTATAACAGGACATCTTCTCTTGGTGCATAAAAACATATTGTTACTTGCACAGAAACACAAATTGCAAGGATCAAGCCAGAATTTGTCATTTGTCTTGAAAACTCGGCCATTCCATTTGCAAATCCCAACCTTTGAAACTGGCACTGAAAACAACAAACAAAAAAAAACGATTATTTTATTAATATTGTTTAAACTAAACAATTAGATTCAAGTTGATTTTTGCATTTTGTACGTGGGCGATGAGATCTTTGAACAACAAGAGATTTAGTTAATTATCGTCAACAGACAAACTGCCTTGGTTCGATTCCTGCAGCATCCGACTGTTCAGCTCTATGGTAAGAGCGACACCACGTCAAGAAAGCTTCCTATTGGGCGCAAGTTAGATTCCTTCAGCAGCTCATTTATTCAATTGTTCATTCTATCTACGCTGTCCAGGCCAAATGACACATTCTCGGTGTAATTATGGTAGATCATTTCAAATACTATCAAATATTATAATGCATGTATAATTATTCAATCGCGTTGGATATCTAAATAATAATAATAATAATAATAATAATTATTATTATTATTATTATTATTATTATTATTATTATTATTATTGATATGTGTGTGTATGTATGTGTGTGTGATTGAATGAAAAGTTTGTAATCTTACCTTGTCCGATAGGATAGCATGAACCAGATGTGCAGGTGACTTGACCGTTTTGGCTACAATAGCAAAGGCGGCACTGATCATCGAAACTTTGCCCTGTATCATACTGTTTTCCTTTGTATTTGCAAGTATCAAATTCATTCAAGGGTCCTAAAAAAAGTCCAGTTTTTATTTAGATGATATTTTGTGATCAGTATTTTAAAACATCTCCAATCATTAATGTCAATGAGGAAAAAAATCATTGAGAGGAGAATGAGGGATAAACAGATCATGGATGAAAGATACGCATTTCATATAGTGTCCAAAGGGGGAAGGAGTAAAGAGGAGCAGAGATCAAAACAGAGAGACAGAGAGAAACACATCTCATGAAGTAAAATCCTAATTTTCTTACAACAACGCAAAAGTTTGGGCAATTTTAGATGTCCAGTTTGCATTAGTTTCGGTAAGTATCGTGCATACTTGAAAAAATCCGATTAATTCCGTTCTTTATCTATTTATATAGGAAACAATGTGATTTCCCATGTTTCATCTCATAAAAATTCAAATATATTCATGAAATTTCCAAAAAGAATTGGCATATATTATGACTTGTACAAAAATAGCAATTATACCGGAAAATATACGAAGAAATGAAGTATCGTTCAATTAATTATGCAATAGAATGTTATCATGGTTACATTCACGCATGAGAAGCTAGTATTTGCGAGATCCAAGTGTTTAATGTTTACAAAAAAGATATATCACATGTATAAAAACAATTGGAAGAAAATCTATCAACAGCTTTCCTTGTTTTACTTTCTTTTATTTAGCTTTTTAATTTATTATAAACATTAACTGTTTATAATAAATTAATAAGCCAAATAGAATATTAAAGTAATTTTCCCCCTGATTAGCAGGATAATTTTTATCTAATGACCAGAACGTTTTTATACAGAACCAATGGTTGCAGCCAGGACTGGTCGTAGGTTTCATGGGGCCTAGGTAAAATTTGGGCCCCAACTGCCTCTTGGTCCTCCATCATTGCTCTTGGTAGCCATCTGATGGCCACGGGACCCTAAGTGGTCGCTTAGATCGTTTGTGCCTAAGGTTTGGCTCTGGTTGCAGCCATCATAAACCTTTTGGCTTTCTTGTACACCATTCTCTTGTTGCTACAGTTATCTTCTTCAACTATGGATAAGACAGGGAAAGGATTTGGTGAGACAGATAAAAACTTTCAAGTTAAAATTTAACTGTAATGCCTATAAAAAAAAATCCAGGATATTGCTTGGCAAACAATTTGCTCTTTATCATGAATTTAGAAACAGCCAGGAAAAAAAAGTTGCCTACACAATCATTAACATGTATTAAAAAAGATTTTAAGCCGAGTATTTCTATTTACCTTTTCTCTTCAAATACTTTGACGTGGAACAAACAAGAATTAGTGAATATCAAAGCCAAAATTTATACCAGAACTTATTTTCTTTCGAATACTCGTGCTTCAATTTCATGGGTTTCATACGTTCAGCTAGTTTACATTGGAAGCTTGGATAAAAACATTTTGCATAATATCGCTGCTTCAATTACAATAGCTGATGAAGGAAAACTGTGCTGTATTCAATACCAAAAAGAATCCATTTTTTCAGAATTGAAGATACCTAAATGTAATGCAATGTACATCGGACGAAGTTATTATCACAGGTCTCGTGCTCATTTTGGATTAATGGTCTTAACCTAGGCATGAAACCACTTATTCATGAAATCTATTGCTGTGTCACACGTACGAACCATGGATATCAGATCATCGTAGCAATTGTCTGTTTTTACGGGGCTTGGTGCAAGCAAGATGTACTACCTTTCAGGGCTAAATGATTTCAACTGCCCTGCTATTTACCCATAACAGGGGAAGTGGATGTATGGCTTCCCCCAAAACATTTGTGCTAACTGTCCCAGCTGGAGTTTGGGCTCAGTTTCCTGATTCCATTTTACGTAGCGTTAACAACGGACTCAATACATCCACAATGACACGTTATTGTTAAAATTTACCCGTGGTTCACAAAAACTTCATATGAATTTCATTAAATGATATAAGCATAAAAAAAAGAAAAGTAATTTATTAGTAAAGAACAAATATCTAGCACCAATGAGGATGAAGATGATCTGGGGGTTACAAATGTTGGAAGAAAAGAGTGTTCATGAGTTTACCTGTCAGAGCGGCAGCAATCAGACAGCAGAAAAGAAATGTTCGCATCATGGTGACAATCAATCGAATGCCAAGAAGATAGACGGTTTCAAGGAAAGTTTTTATGCCTGATCGATGATTATACTTTGGCATGAACAAATACCCTTACTGACCCACACACTCTCATGTATATGTATGTTTGTGATGATGTATGCATACATGTATACATTATCTTTACCGACGTTGCCTGGACAGAAAATAATGCAGAAAGTGACGAGTAAAGAATACTTAGGATCAGTCAGAAAAAGTTAGGAATATTCAATAAGTAAGCGGTATGGATATTCTTTATTGGCTTAAGAGATCTCGACTTTTCGCCAAACATACCGTTTGAGGAGTCTTGCAAATGTCTTTTCATGGACTCCAAACGTAATTTAAATTTTTTTCAATTGCAATTTCTTCGCTTTTAGTCACTATTCCATAAAGCCCATCTCTGTTGAGTCTGAGTTCAAAGTGGTCCTATGATCAGATACTCAAATGTTTCTGGCTTCTTTAGTTATGGTGTCGTAATCTTTCCATTCAGTGGGTTGTTCAAAGTGTGGGATATTTCTATAATCCAGTCCCGATATGTAATTCTCCAGAACTTTGTCCCCGATCAGTTTGGAGAGCTACTTGGTCTTCATGGTGCAGCTTGCATGGTTTTACCCCTGGCTGTGGAATTGCAGACTTCTTGTCCTGTCTAAACAGGTATGTACATATACTGATATTCTCTTGATATTGCCAAAAGACACTCCTAAAAGTTGTGATACCTCAAAGAATAAAGATATGAATATAGATATGAGCTAATTAATCACAAGCATAAAATACATTTCTTAAAATATTGCCTTTTTTTTTCTCTTTACATAATTTTTTTATCTGGATTTAACCTTCTGAAAACGACAATTGTATCATATTCATCAAATACACTGACACGATGAAATTCAATATCTACTATGAATTGATAATACATAATGCAATACGTATTTATATATTAGTTCACTAAATTTGATTTATATGTGGTTATTGAAGCTTTGCTCTACAGAAAAAATCATTCATTTTGTCCATTGATTTGCTTGGGAAATGTGCTTAAAAACGTACAGTGTACATTTTATTACAGATCTGACCGGTGATCAATCTGAAACGTCAAAGAAGACCATCTGTTCCGTAAATTCATTTTGTGCACGTCAAATTTACCCATTTTAATATGGATGAATCTAGGATAATTGCAAACAAGATCTTTCAATCGTGTTGTTTATTCAAAGAATTAATATCAGTCATTTGAGCATATTAAAGAGTAATGTTTCTGATTCTTGTAGAATACTCTTTCAAAGAATTTGACCAAGTTATATAACAAATACGATTTTTTTATGTAAAAAAAAAAAAATCAAACAACACTTTTAAAGTAGAACTTAAAATAATATTCTGGCAATCAGTCGTGTTTGCATTCTACGAATTTGACTTGTTAAATGAGTTTACACATCCCTAAGAAACTTATATAGAACAGATATTTTGCTTACTATTTTTGATTCGAACGCAACTACTGATGAAATAGAAAACCTCGTAGAATTTTATACCGAACCTCCTCGTCTTCTCAAATCAAAAAATACAAAATATACTGATGTGTACATCAGAAGTTATCATGATCCAAATACCCGTGCTCTATTTGAAGGCAGGAAAGGACGTCTTAGGTTAGGGTTAGGTTTCTGGTGTAGTTTGATGTGCTGATTGCAATGGTGTCATTGGTTCTGCTGTAGTCAATGTAGTTTTCGAACAAGCTCATATTCACAGAAATAGCCGATTTATGCCGGAAAGGCACTTCTACCATATAGGCTATATAAACATGCCCCCCGAAATGGGTTTTGGATGTCACTTTTTTATGGCCGTTTCTGGTGTAGTTTGATGTGCTGATAGCAATGGTGTCATTGTATTCGATGTAGTTTTTGAGTTAGCTCACATTCACAGAAATAGCCGAATTTGGCCGGAAAGGCACTTCTATCACAGACTATACATATATACAGATCCTGAACTCCTGTCATACGTACTTTTTTGTGTATGCACAGCTTGAATTTTCCTCGAACTAACCTCTGATCCGAATCACATTCAGCAGTGTGCATAACTCGAACATTGGAAGTGACTGTAAGATTGCGTTTGCAAGTGATAATGAAATCAATTAGATGACTTATCCAAGATCCAAGCAGGGCCAAGTAGTTTTGTGCTTATCCTTCTGATGGAAGTATTGCAAAGTACCAGTGATTGCTCAGAACAGAATTCCTGCAACTGTAAACCATTGCTGTTAATTTTGCCAATCCCATGACGCCCAGAGCGTTCCATGTGTCCCAGTATTTACCCACACGAGCATTGAAGTCGCCAAGAATTATGAGCTTTTCATTGTTAGGTTGCAATGATGTTGCCTCATTGAGTGCCCTGTATAAAGCCAGGATGACTTCATCCGCTTGCATGGTTGAAGCATAGACAGAGAAAATTGAGAGGAATCGCTCGCACGAAAGTGGAATTCTAAGTTTTATGATTTGATCAGTAACAGCAGGGGGTCTTTCGATCTTGTCCACTAGAAGTGATTTTATCGCAAAACCTACCCCACCATCACGACGTTTACCAAGCAGTTAGTTCACAACATCCAAATCGTTAAATAAAAAATTAATGAACACAAAACAATGAATTTTATTCACTTTCTAAATATCACAGACAGCAAAAGAAAAAATTAGTCACATTTAATTGAAGATCTCAATAAGCCATTCGAGTGGGATATCTGTAGAGTCGTCGGTAAGGCAAACATCCTGTAGAAGTAATAAAGAAGATTGAATAAATACAGATTCATAAAATAAATGAAAGCTATGAATTCATGGCAGGCATTGTAACAAAACAGACTTACCATCTAATGGGACGAAGAAGAATTTGCTCAAGTATTATACAAAAGTGGTTGAATTATCTAATAGTAATAATGGAGAAATGTTCAAAAGTGACTATATAAAATATTTAAAAACTTATGAATGCTTTCAGAATAAGTATTTCAGTAAGTTTAGCCAAACATTCGATCACTAAAAGTGAATTTAATAATAGAATCATAATCAAACCTAAAAGGGGTAGAATAAACAAAGACTATTTGATTTTGAGATCATAATCAAATAATTACTCAATATACACTGAACAGTTGATTTCAATAAAATAAACAACCGAAATGCAATGCAAGTTCAGCACAAGATGTTTACGAAACCACCATCGATCTAGCATTAACTGAATAAAACAATAAAATAAAGAAAAAATACATACCCTTCCAGCTGACTCCTCTTAGTCGCTGTGTTTGGGATGCATAGATGAACTATAAAATTCCAAGTTTTTTTTTTTTTTTTTTTTTTTTTTTACATAGAATAATATACTAAGAAGTTTTTAATTGATGGGAGTTATTCATTTATGTCAACGTATCACATACACCCATTAGGGTTTATTTTTATTGAAAAATTATAAAATTATAAAAGTTGAAAATTTGAAAAGTATAAAACCATGACTAATGTATTAATATAGTAAAGTAAGCCAGAAGAGAAACGCAGCGCAAATTCAGTGGGAATATACTTTGGTGGAGGAAGACAAAAGATTCTGGTGCATTCTGGCTATTCAAAATTAGAAAAAACAAACAAACAATCAGATTGCATAGTAACAATTCAATTTGACTATCAGAATTTGATATTTTCAATGTCTATTTCTTATCAGCATAATCTTTTTAGCAGAGTTTGGTTCAGAACTCACTTTCCAGTTCAATCCTTAGTGTCAGTAACTGAGCAAAAAGTATTCCAACATTGTACAATAAACCAAATAGATCAAAGGACTTCATCCTATTGTCTATTATAAACTGTAGCATGCCACAACATGAATTACAATCAACGTATTGAACCCCTTATCCCAGCAGGAAGCGAGAAATAATCACATGAAATAAAATAAAGCTACATGATTACCACGGGGATTATAGATATAATCTTCTGAGAAAATTTAATTGTAATCACATTTCAATAAAGATAAAGTAAAACGAATTCATCTTCTTTCGGTCTCTCCATTGCGTCAGAAATATATCTTAAAAAGGTGGTTTACCTTCCTCAGAAAATCCGGATACTGTCGTCTGGGTTTGGCAAGAGGACTGAGAAAATATCTAATCTTTCTCCTTAGTTCTCGATTGTGTTCCATCATTGTCCCTATGTGCCGGTCGCAAAAGACGTAGACTGAATTTTTATATGCCACACTTTTCTTTCCTGACTGAAAGGAAAAGAGGAGGTTATTCAACCAGTTTCAAAATTCCGAATAAATCAATGATTTCGTATTTTGAGACTAAATATACAAAGTTCATATGCAAGAACTATAGACGAGATAAGAAAAAAAGTGATGAAATTTTGAAATTCGATCCACCTAAAAACACACGAGAGCTAAATCACCCTGATCGTACCGTACGGCCACATCTAAGACAGAACTGAAAATAAGGCGATTTACCGGATGAACGTTATTTTTCACTTCTTCCAGACAATTTCAACATCGTTAAACAGTATGTATGAATAATATGGACACAATTTCACCGCAAAATTGACAGTCGAGAAATTTGTAAATCTGGCAAAAATCAGCATGTTTTTATTTTTGGAGAAGAATTTTACTCAATATCGTTCCCCTTCCCTGGGATTTGTTTCATGCGTGGGGAAAAAAATGAAAATATGAATGAATAATATTAATCAGAACGATAATAGGCAGAATGAGATTCCTGAAATAAAGGGCCAGATTTTCATTTCCACTTAAAAATATCAGGTACAAAAAAAAAAAAAAAAAAATCATGCAACGTGTGAATTTTATTTATGGATATAATAACCATAACGATTTTTTGGATATAATAACTCCCATATATGGTAGTTATGTGTAGCCATTAGATAAGTTTGTCACTAAGCAAACAATCGCAATACTCTCGTTAAATAAGACACCTCGACTATTAGCCGTAATAAATTTATCTTATGAATTGTTTCAAGTTCATGTGTGTGGCGCAAAGTGCCAAAACTTGAGGTGTCCAATATTCCGGTCACCGTCTGCAGAGACGCCAACTCTCCCGATTTCAAATATCTTCTTCCCCTCTGCAATGATTCGAAATCTTCCATACGTCAAAATACATCTTTTCACAAGTGCAAAACAAGAAGAAGAATTATATATAGAGGCAAACATGAAACTACAAAGTTTACCTACAAATAAAAAGTTGGCCGAAAGTGACTAGATTTTCATTCCAAACTAAAAATCTTCAATACAATAGAAAAATCACACCGTGTGAATTTTATTGATGAAAATTATAATAACCATGTTTTAGAAAATTGATCACTTTGTCGATCATTGGTGAGGAGGGTCCAAATTAGGCTCATTACCTCACGAGAATTAGCTACCTTCATGGATTCTCATAAAATGTGCCTCGTATTACGTATATTTTTCAAGTGTGGAAATTGAAGACATTTCAATACTTACAGAGGATGCAAAATTGAGTTAATGAATTTGATCAAATGAAAGATCTATGGATATTTTGACTTTGCTTTTGTTTTTATTCATTTGATCAGTTTAAGGAGAAAATACAGTTCAAAGCAAGTATTGCCTTATGTTTAATAGATTTTTTTCACATTTTCCTGTGTTCATGAGAGTTGAAAACGAGGAGCTTTCCATGAATCTTTAGTATCAATTGAGCTTTTCTATTTGTAAATTGAAAAGTAAGTGCCAGGGTGATTGGTAGAATCATGAAATAATGAACATTAAGGTTATGCTATCTTCCACTTAGATCATTTCTATAAACTCATCGTCAGGTATCACATGATTTATAGTAAATAAATTATCTGTCCTAAACGAATTCTTTTAGATACTGATAAATGTGGCGAGTAAGTTGGATTCCGACATTTATTTTGACCTTAATTATTGAAAGTCATTTTAATCCTAATGGTGGTTCTCGCTATAAATGGAGTTTTCACATAAAGTTAGCTGGAAATGAAAGTTGGAAAATTGAGCCAACAAAGAAGTCGACTTCAAAATGTTTACGGTCATTTCAGCGCTTTCTTCCTTAGAAGAGTACTAAGATCACAATGGATTAATCTTCCCTGATCATGTTGAAAGTCTTCTAGTGGTACAAAATCATAACTCTTATAAGATTAGAGAATGCATAGCAAAAATCAGTAAAAATTTAAATCTTTAAAATTTGTTTGTTTTGGTTGTTGAAATGAATTTTTAAAAATTCATAAATTGACGCTTCTGAAGATGAAAATTTTTCCAACACTGTTTAAAAGTCCAAGTGTGCAGTGTGTGAAAGGTTAGAATAAGTTTAAAAACATTGGATACCGTAGAAAGACGATGTGTTGTAAATGACTGAAACGTTTTTGGACACGATAATCAAACAAGAAGGTAATTGGATAAAAAGAATAAATGTTCGTGGTGAATACAAAGATATCATTTGAATGTCTGTTGAGGGACAGTGATAGATCAATAAATGACATTTTAGATTGGTGGTCCATCATTTTAGAAGGTTGAGTTAGCTGAGACATTGCTTCTTATGCGAGCGCGTGTGAAGTAGGCAAACAATTCAACAGGGGGGTGGTATGCTATGCTTTATACAGGTGATGACTGGAAATGACGTCCTGTTGACCGAAGGCGACACCTAACCCTGTCGCGACCTCTAACAGAGAGGAAATATACTAAGGGGAGATAAATACAACTTTTATCAAATATTTTTGTTTATTTCCTTCATATATCGATTTTTATATCTTCCTATCTACAGCCAATTAATGCATTTCCTAAGTACAGAGACTCTGCAATCAGAAACTTTATATTTCTAATAAACCCAAAGGTATCAGAGGTTATACAAAAGTTTCGAAATTGGGAAGTGCATACGCAATACACATAACTACAGTACCAACACAACCACCAAATCAAAATGTCAAAATTAATTATATTCAGTGCATTTCAATTGATTGAAACATCCCTTTCATTAGTCATCATGTTACCGTGTAGTGAATTAACCCGAAGGAAAGGAGTATTTTAAGGCTCTCGTCAATAATCCATTGAATTTCCAAATATACCAGTTGATTTTTTTTCTTTAATTGGAGCGATATGGTTATTTTTACGACACCGTATTTGAACAATTTATGGAAAAGAAAGCTCTTATTGTGATATTTGTACTATATTTTCTATATATGTACAATAAGATTTACAATTTAAAATATCGTGAATAAGATTTAAGAAAAAATACGCTTTTGATCGTTTGTTAAATGTAGGCGAAAATGTAACTGAAGCAGTAACAATACAATTTATACATTTCATTGTCGGAAGAATTCTCTTATCTCTCTACATTTGATTGTACTTGTGATCATTTGTGTACAGACACATTATGTACAGTATGGTTTAGTCGTTGACAAAAATTCTTCAAGTTGAGTAGTAACAACACATTTTATGAATTCTTTTATATAACCTTAATAATGAAAGCACCAACATCTTTTTAATTGATTTTTTTAATTTCAAATCTTTTTATTAAAATAGTGTATTTCCAAAAGACACCAGTTGACTTTATATTTCCTAAAACTGGTACGGCAAGGTTATCCTAACGAGGCTTTAATTTTACAATTCATTGTAAAAAATCCATTGTAAAATCCAAGCTATTTATTTGTGTACGACAAGATTAAGTATTTGATATACATATCAGTCAATTTATATGACGCAGAACAATATTGATGAAAGAAGAATTACAATCTATATTACAACACAAGTACAAATAATTAATACAACATTTTATTGTAACTACATCACTTCAAGAATTTCAGCCAACGGCTAAATCATATCGTATATAATGTATCTATACACATACAATCGTAAATAAGTCCAAAAATTCTTGAATTTTTTTGATTGAGGGATACCTTTTCATATACCCATACATCTATGTATTCCAGCACGTTTGACCATCCACTATCTCCAAAAGTTATCAATGAATTCTGATGACGTTTTGTCAGGAAAGGTTGGCCTACTATAGAGCGTGAGGATCACGTTGAGATGTAAAAAAACGTTTTTTTTTATTACACTACGTACTTTTAAAGTACTCTTTCACCGAGATTTTTGTTTCTCATGTGTTGTTTCTTAGATGAAGGAAAAAGATTGAGAAAATTGACAAGGCTGTACTTGATAGACTTTTATATTCATGCTTGAAACTATGTTTTGTCTTGGATACAATAAAAAAAATTAGAGTGTAACATTTGACCTTTTAGAATTCAAAACCAGAATAAAAGTTTCAAGTCAAAGAATGACCGTTAAAACATTCACTTTTGTAAGGGATGAAAATTGGACGAATTGCAGACAGGGGCCCAAGTCAGACCCAGTGCCGTCACTGATATGCATGAAAGTAAATACAAATTTTAGAAGTGGGGTGAGAATGCCGCTGTAGGCCGGCCCCAAGACACTTGGTGAGCCAGGCAAGATAAACTTGAGTGCCCTTAACGACACCAGTTCTAACATCGTTGTATTGGAGAAGGAAATTCTCCGTGAAAGAATCTTTTAAAGCGTAGCTTAATCAAAGCCTTTTTTTTCCCTTACAACGTTATCATTGATCAGGTGTTGCGATACTAGGATAAGGAGAGGCGTGACTTGATATTTCAAATGTCATGACACGGCACCCTGTCGTGAATTTCTTTTGACCGGTAGTGTGGCGGAAATATTACTTGTTGGAAGATCAGAGTATCAAGGTAGTACTTAAATGGTTTAGTCTATTCTTATTTTCAACAAAAAGATGAAAACTGTGACACAAGTTCAAAAGTGAGGGGAATGTGTTGGTCATCTCTTATCAGTGACTTAACCAGTCTCATTTGTTGACTATTCAACTTCAATATTTCTTTCGCCATTACACATTCTGAATATTCCTTTCATTCTAAATTCACAAAAATAACAATTTTTCTATGAATATTCTATCTAACTCTATAATTACCAGTCCATGTGATGGAAGAGGGTTAAAAGGAAAGTTGATATCTTAAAAACTTCTAATGATCGAAATATATCTAAAAGATAAATTGTTTGTATGGGTCCCAACAATGGTCAAAATAAGTAAGCGAGATGCTATCAGGTTGAGTAGAGGTATGAAGTTAAGAGGAAGAGGTCACTGATTGTTCAAATAGACATGACGACATGACACAGCGTCATGAGCATGACATTCCTTTATCTATTCGACTGATTTGAGATTGTTGAGGTCATTGTGTTCTCTAAGGTCTCTGTGTTATGTGAGCGTAAAGACATAGTTGCAATTTTGGTCGTATATTGTAGTCATACTTGAGAAAACTTGCCTTTCTGAAAAGCATTTGGCTATCAACTTTCTCTTAGCGACACCAGTTTCAATATATTTCCATGAGACATTTTAAAGCTTACCGTGACTAAATAAGTATTTTTACAACATTATCGTTATGTGATTGGAAACAATAGACAGATGATGTGATATAGATTCACATCGACCCAAAACTTGAATATTCAAAGAATATACGATATAACAGTAAACGAACAGTTAAGACATCGGTTGAGAAATATCGCTTGTTAGGGGATTGTAGATAATCATCGCGGCACTCAACGGTTTAGGCTTGTTTTTTTATTCGACCGACTTCAAGCGGTCAATGTCATTGTGATCTTTTCTAAGGTCTTGGCTAGGCTCAGTGTTTTTTTAGGGTACAGAAATGGATGCTATTTTGTTGTCAAAATTGAGAAATCTTGCTTTTCTGAAAAGCATTTGGCTATCAAATTCTTTTGGCAATACGTATTTAAGTTTTGGTATATTTTTCCACTTAGTTGCATATAGTGATTATTAATAAAATTAATTGTTTTTGCTGCATTCTGTATTATTGCAACTGTTTATAAACAAATAAATATTTGTTTTTATTTCACGTTAAATTCAAAAAAACGATTGAAAAATTAAGATGAATGCAAATAGAAATACAAGATTCTTTTTAATCAATAACGCTGATATTCAGTCGAACTCAATTCTATAAATAATTATAGAATAGTTGGCTTTTACTAACTATCTTGGCATTTGGCGGTTTCGTTTGCGTGCTCTTCTCAACAAACGTCTCCATCTATGGTCAGCCTGCATTCCATTCGATTTATTGAAGTTTTATGAAGAAGTTGATTCTTGTGTAAAAGTCGATTAGTGCAGAAATTCTTTTTTGAACTTGGTAACATACTAGTTGATGCGTACCAATTCTCAAGAGATTTGGTCGGTTTTTAAGTGTATTGAGACTTGAGGGAGAGTCTGTATTTGGTGATGACTTATAAGCAAATATCTATCCTAAGCTTACCATCTCCCAAACGCAGTTCGCAACTTCTTGCTTGGTATGGATCCACGCATTCATTTGAGGGAGGACTTTTCAATTCTGAACATTAGATGTACGAATAAGATGTTTAATTTCTGTTGCTTATTATTCATCATCTTACAATTAAATAAACATTTCATATCTAATACATTTGATTAGTCCTTTAAGCCAAATCTCATATGGTACTATTTATCCTAAGCTTACTTCTAAGGAAAAAGGTGGAAGAAAATGGAGGAGAATTTGTGGAAACGGAGATATTATTCGAAAGCAAATAGTGCAAAAGGCTGTAGAAGAGTTAAAAGAACTCCAACGATGATTTGCAGTTGAAAGTTTGCCAAAGTTTTCACGAACAAAACACAGGTTTCAAAATCATACAAAACGTCGAATAAATAAAATTTTGATAAAATTTCTAATACTTATAAAATAAAGGACGACATTTTCAACAAAGCAATTTCCATAGAAAAACAAAAACAAAACAGAAAAAAAACATTGTTTTCAATGTGATGACCCCGCTCTTAATTCATCTAATATTTAAAAAAAGAATTACAAGTTTGACATAGTTCAAAGTTAGATCAAGGACGGGATGAATTCTGTTCGCTTTCTTGAAAATGCAGCTTCGGGGAATCAGCACTAAAGCTTAATTTATGAAATTAAAAAAATTGTAAATTACAGTAATTTTTTTTTCTTCTTGGCAAGTCGGCAAGTTTTTATCTTCATTAACTAACTCATATTTACACTTATTTTCCGTAAGAAAAAAAAAAAAAAGAAAAAAAAAGAAATATTGAAAACATCTTAAAGAATTCAGTCGAATAATCACTTTTTACTATAAGGTTAATGATTATTACATTAGTAATCTTTCTAATTTTCACTGGCTTAATTAACAAATACAAATATTTTTTTTAAAAAGCTACAAATTCATGGCAGGCATTATAATAAAGACATACCATCTAAAGAGATAAAAAGTATTTGCTTAAGTGTTACATTGAAAAGATTAAATCATTTAACAGAAATACTTCAGAAATGTTCAAAAGATTACTACATAAAAATTCAAATCACTAATCTTAGCAAAACATACAATTACTGGAAGTGATTTTTGATGAAAATGGAATTATACAATTATATCTAAAGGAGCAGAATAAGCGAGGATACTCAATTTTGATCTCAAAGTTATAGTGCTCATCATAATGAAATAAATAATTACCCAATTTTCACGGAACAGTTGCTTTCAATGAAATAGGAAAACCAAAGTGGTTAAGATTCATTCACAATACTACGATCAATTTGAAGATTTGTGTATTTGAATTGAAAATAAGATAAATGAAAAACATCGATGTTGGTTCACTTGAATATTTTTGAATTTGCAAGTTTAGAGCAGAGTGATGATCACTATACAAGCCACTCAAGATATAGCAGTAGGTGCTCCAAGAGCATGGCCTCGTGCCAACGTCAGCTCGGCACAAGATACATTTAAGACCATCCCCGATATAGCATTTACTGAGTAAAAAACTGAATAAAAGTGATGATCAGGCCATTTTGAAGATTAAACAAATTATATACCTCTCCATCTGAATGTTTTACTTCTCCATTTGTATCTGGTTCTCTTTCAAAGTCTTCGATGCAGCCAAGACACAAAAAGGTTTTACCTAGAATAATGTAAAAATGGGGGAGTTTTGTTTTAATTGTATCCAGGAACTTCAATGATAATCTATGAATTGAGGAGTTATTCTTATTAATTTATGTCAACATAAATTTCAATGAGTATATATAATGCAATTAGATTTATTTTCAACATCTATAATTAGCATAAACATTTTAGCAGAGAGTTTGATTTGGAACTCACTCAGCTGCAATCCTTAGAGTCAGTAACTGAGCAAAAAGTATGTGTACACTGTAGAATAAGCCAAATAAATCGAGAGACCCTCTATTTTGTCTATTATGAATTGAAGGATGCCACAAGAAGAATTATAATCAACATATTGGACCCCATCCCCTTAATTCCAGCAAGAAAAAAAGAGGGCAAATGAAATAAAATAAAGGGTACACGATTATTAGAAGGACTGTAGATAAAATCTAAGAAAATTTAGTTATAGTCCCAGTTCAATAAAGATTGTAAAAGAAAGTAAAACCATTTCTAAAACAATCATTTTGTCAAGAGAATGAGATCAAACACAACACCATTTGCTTTGGGTTTTCCACTGCATCAGAAATATCTTAAAAGGGTGTTTATATTTCTGTAATGTGCAGTATATCGCCGCCTTGGTTTAGGCTAGAGGGAGAGGACCAAGAATAAAGCGGACATCCAGCCTCTCCAGCTCTTTATTTTGATCAAATGCCGGTGTTTTTCACAATATATACAACGAATTCTTCAATCGTTTGTTACCTCTCTTCATCGCAGACTGAGAAGGAAAAGGGAGATAATTCAACTAGTTCCAAAGTTTCAAATAAATCAGAATTTTTTTTTTTTTTTTTTTGCAATATGAAATTAGTATTTCAAGGGTATGAATATACAGGTTCATGTGTAATACCCATAGGAGAGATACGAACACCCAGTGATATATATTTCATCTATCTAAAGACACGGGAAAGCCCATTCACCCGATCTTATCGTTTGAGCACTTGAAAAAGAAAGATATAAGTGAAAATAAAGGAAGTTAACTGGATGAAGGTCATTTTCCCCTTCTTCCAGAGAATTTCTATTTTGTTAAACAGTACGTTTGAACATAGACGCAATTTCACATCATAATCGAAACAACCAAAAAATTTGAACATCTGGAAACAGAAAAAAATCAACAAGATTTTCAGATATCTGATATTTATCAGGGACGAATGACAATATTTTTCTCATAAAATTCTTTATCAGTTAAATGCATAGAAGGAAAAAATGAATTAACATAGCATGAGGGTAGTCAAGTTTAAGGAATGAATTTAATTTTCGCAGTTACGCTTTGTAATAGTGGAGAACTTATTTCAAATTTTTGCTCAGTTACTAACACGAAGGATTGAACTGGAAAGTGAGTTCTGAACCGAACGCTGCTAGAAAGATTATGCTGACAAAAAATAGACGTTGAAAATATGAAATTCTGATAGATTTCAAAGTAATAATTGAATTTGACTGATTCTTTTTTCTAATTTTGAATTGTCAGAATGCGCCAGAATCTTTTTTCTACCCCACCGAAGTATATTCCCACTGAATGCTTGCACAAATGTAAAGTAAAAATTGTTTGGAGATGATTTTTGCACAGCATTTCTCTCATGGCTTACTTCACTATGTTAATATAGTAAAGCATGACAACATCAGTAATGCTTTTATACTTTTCAACTACTTTATACGGTTTCAATAAAAATAAACGTTAATTGGTATTTGTGATATGTTGGCATTAATCAATAACTCTAATCAATTCAGATTATTGAAATTACTGGATACAATTAAATGAAAATATCTTACTATATTATTTAGGTGAAAAACTTTCTGTGTTTGGGATGCATAGATGAACTAGCCAGTGACTCGGAGGAGTCAGCTGGAGAGGTATGTATTTTTCTTTAATTTATTGTTTTATTCAGTAAATGCTAGATCGGTGATGGTTGTGTAAACATCTTGTGCTGAGCTAGCGTTGGCACAAGGCTAGGCTCTTGGAGCATCCACTGAAAATGAGCTCCTTCGCTAGGGTACCAGTATAGTGACCTGTACTTAGCAATGGCATAATACTCATTGGTTAGGGATTTTATGTTTTGAAACTGAAAGTTTTAAACACAATTTTCTGTTGATTAACTGAAACAATTTCTCCTCAGATCTGATATGTCGATTTACTTGAACCAGTGTCCTCATCTTACTGTCCTAATGAATAAGAATAACCATTCAATTTTATTGATATCAACTGTTCAGTGTATATTGGGTAATTATTTCATATGATGAATGCAATTTTGATCTTAAAATCAAATAAAATAGTCTTTGTTTATTCTACCCCTTTTAGGTTTGATTATGATTCTATTATTAAATTCACTTTTAGTGATCGAATGTTTGGCTAAACTTACTGAAATACTTATTCTGAAAGCATTTATAAGTTTTTAAATATTTTATATAGTCACTTTTGAACATTTCTCCAGTATTTCTAATAAATATTTTAACCTTTTAAGTACAATACTTGAGCAGATTCTTCTTCGTCCCATTAGATGGTAAATCTGTTTTGTTACAATGCCAGCAATGAATCTGTAACTTTCATTTAATTTATGAATTTGTATTTATTCAATCTTCTTTATTCCTTCTACAGGATGTTTGCCTTACCGACGACTCATCGAACTCTACCTATATCCCTCACGAAACGTTGGATAATTATCTGCCAAAATGGCTTATTGAGGAGTTATTTAGTTAAAAGTGATTTTTTTCTCCAGCTGATTGTGATATTTTGAAAGTAAATAAAATATATTGTAGACTTTTGAATTGAATTCATTGTTTTGTGTTTTTTTTTTAAATTTTTTATTTAATGATTTGGACGTTGTGTCCTGCGGCCTTCTTCAGCCTGTTAAGTAATGTTTGGATTTCGAACAGAACCCTTTATATCTACGTGGATAGACTTCTTGATCAACCGTCGTAGAATACATTTTGATTAGCTATCAGCTGTTTTTTTTTTTGTATTCTGGAATAAAGAATGTCCAAAAACACTCAAATATTAATTTAGCGCATACTGTAGAATAATTACCATTTGTGTGTTCCGAAACAAGTCATCAGCCATGATGATAACAAAGGAAGATTCTCCAATTTCTTTCATCTTTACCTGCAGCAAATCTACCGGGATATCGAGCATCACTCTCTGAATAGTTTAGAAATAGCCTTTTTGAAGACGGTACTGGTTTCTAAATGGTTTTAAAATCCGACTCCAAAACACTTTCTGAATTCCAGATACAAATATACTTCTTATCGTTTATTAGCTAAGATATATTAGTACCAGGCAAGGGGGTGCCCTACTGTTTTAATACTCATTCCTCATGAAGGGACAACGGTGGAAAAAAAATCAAATTGAAGTCCACAGAACTTGTTTCCGATAGAAGCAAGGAAGCCATCACTATCAGTTTAAATTCATTTACACAATGACTTTACAATTCATTTTGTTAGAAGAATGAATTTAAAGAATAATCATTTTTATTACTATTTTACTTTATTTCTTCCCAATTGATCTTTCTTACCAAAACTTTGGCTGTCATCATAAAAGTTGAAATTTCCAGATAAAAGGTAACCAAAAAATTAAGGTGAATAGTATGAATTTGTTTTGTTTTGTTTTTAAACATTACAATACTCAATATACGACTACCGTCCCATGGAAAAAAATCATAGGTACCCCCTCCCAAGGGTTTGTAACCCATTCCTACTAAAATCTTTATGTGTTCTGTGTGACCTTTTGCCAATGTTAGATTGACACAAACCTTAAGCTTGACAACTTGGAAATTAAAGAAGGTAGTAAAGTGGTGTTTTAATCAATTGACAGCCTATTATTTTGAGATTTATCACGGATGCAGCAATTGTGTTGGTTTTTAGTAGTTTGGGAGTAATGACGTTTTTCTGAAACAAGGTATTTTGGTCATCCTTGCTGATGTGGATGTAAAATTATTTAACTTTAGGATCAAAATTGACAAATTGTTATAGACATACTGTTCAAAATGATTTAACTAGTTATTATACTTGAGCATTTTTGCCTCTTTAAATTCTTAAACTTTTCGTTAGAATGCCCACCATGAATTTATAGTTTTTTATTTGAAAGAATATTTGTATTTGTTTTTCTATTAAGCCTTTTATTACTTCTGCAGGAAGTTGGCATAACCAAAGAACCTTCAATCGTTATCCCACTTGAAACGTTGGCTAGATATCTACTGCGATGTGTTTTACGGGAGATATCCACTGATTAGTGGTGATATATGTATATATACATATTTTTTAAACAGACTTTGAGTGACAGCAATAAAATTCATTATAGAAATTCATTTGAATTTTAATCTTTTTGTTCTTTTCCATTCCATGTTTGGAAGAATTGTCTTAATGTTTCCAACACATAAAATATAATATGCACGTACTGTATTTCTATCATTTTGATAAAAAATGTATATTATATTCATCTCATTTATTCATTATATTTATACATTATACCGACACAAATACAGTGCATGTAAACATATTTTATATATATATATATATTATAATTAGAGCACTCTGGTGAATGGGGAATTATGTGTGAGTAAATATATCGCGTAAATCTGACCTTACTGACCATCCAGTTCTGTGAAGGGCAAAGGTAATTTGCCAGCCTCTGCGTCTGAAGTGAAGGTTTCGGTCCTACCTCGTGGTACTGAATGGGTTGATGGATAGTCTATAACTGCACTGAAGAGTTGTTATACAACGAAACAGATGTGTGTGGATGACACGATTATTTGATATATATAAAAGTGCTGTTAAAAATATTCTATTGTTTATTTAACACTTAGCATTAAAATACTCTATTCCAGCTTGATCCAAATTTATTTAAATACAAAATCCATTTGATTTCGAGCGAAAACGTCAATAACTTTCCCTTGATGTTCAGATGACTGAAGAACTTTTTCTCCATTGAAATTGCAAATGCATTCGGCTTTTCCTACTTTATAATACTTCTCTTAAACCATGAGATTAGAAAACTGATAATATTCAAAGAACACCATCTAAATGGCTTTCCAGTTTTTTCTCTCAATCATCAGAAATGCTTCTGTGATTTTTCAACTTCCACAGATGTTCTCGTTGAATAACTTGACGGCTACGAATTGTTTGAAGTAATATCGCTCTACTTCTTTTACATCAATACATACGCAATCACATCGCTTGCTTCAGTCATCAGTCTTTCAGGGATTCTCTCTCAGTAATTCAGTTTCTTATTTCTAAAAAAACAGTTTTGAAAGCTGTTACATATTTATGTACTTTGAATACATCAATTACTCGAGACTGCATTTGATTGTAAGTTACTTGAACTTGAGGCATAATCTGGTGGAAAAGCTTCTAGCAGAAGATGAATTGTTCATTATTGAGGTAGTGCCAAATTCCTGTTGCTGTGGAAATGGTTTCATCTGGATTTCAGCAAGTTTGCTAATTTTAATCAACATTGTTCAGTCCGTATGTTAGCTTCACCTTGTAGCGGAATGCTGACCTTCATATACCTACTGAAAATGGATACAGATTGTGGCGATCCGGAGAAAAATGTTGGTAGAGCCAAAATGTTAGAAAAATATTGCATAATACTTGCTGTATTTTTCATCAGCTTCAGTTCAGTGCGAATAAAAGCAAATGGAAAATGTAAAATGCTTTTATTTTTGTCTGAATGCACCCCCCGACACACCAGCCATGGCAGCTGCAAATAGACCAGGTTGTCGTGTACCTCATTCTGAATAATCTGAAATAGCTTTTTGAAGACTGGTTTCTAGATAGTTCTTTGAAATCTGGGTCTCGTTTCTATTCAAACTTCGTCAACCCTCTAAATACACCTGGATTTACTGAATCCTCCTTTTCATTGTGTCTACGTCAAGGAATTATAAAGTTTCCACAAAATCTAATGCAGTCAATTATCTTGGATAAAATATCACAATTCTCGGTAACCTTCCTGTTAAGCTTATTGATCAAGTTCATAGGTTCAAGTTTTTCTTTAATATCTACGCCTAATAAAAGCAATAAGGCAACCATATTGTAATGCTTCTTTGACGTTTCTTGTTTTTCAGTTTGTTTGTTTTTTTTTTTTTCATTTTATTTATACTTTTAAAGCCGTCTTTTGTCCATGTTACAGCACCTGGGTAAGTGTGCGAATATATGGTGAATTTTCGAACAATGCTCAAAATAAGACACACCTGTAGAGCAATCAGATTCTTGAACTCATGCAGTATATTTGATTGATTAAAGAAAGAAGATATAATGTTTTTAAAATACGTCAATTCTCTTCGTTTTCTTTCCCTTCTCTACAGATTGGATCATAGAGACGGACAAAGTTATTTATATAGTTTTTCAGCGAAGAGAATGTCAGTTTTGCTAAAAACGCAGGAGGGCCTGTGTCTGCTCGGACCCTCCGACGTCACGGGTCCTATAAACGCATTTGTTAATTAAGATATATATTTTTCACTTTAATTATGGTACTGGGGGGGGGGGCAATTCCTCCTCAGTGGCTCTCTAGCCTTGCCTGTATATAAATAGGTAGATGAGACGCGATCAGGTGTTGTGACGCCACGAAGGTAAGAGGAGGCATGACCGGATATTTCAATAGTCATGACACGGCGCCCTAGAAGGACTTCTTTGACCGGTAGTGTGGCGGAATTATTGGGAGATCAGAGATAATCATCGAAGTAAATGAATGGAAAGTAGCGCTCAAGGACAGCCATAAGATACTTGGTTAACTAAGCAAGATGAACTTGTGTCCTTAGCGACACCAGTTCCAATCCCAAACGACAGAAACAAAAACCATAATATGTGGACCTGAAAAAACAAACGGACAAAAATAACAGAGTCCAGCCACGACCTCAGAAGAGAGTATTATGACCCGGAACGGCTTAATTCGGTCAAATAGACAAACTAAACAGTCAAGTATCAAGATAATTATCTCTGATCCCCTTAACAAGTGATATTTCTCAACCGTTCCTTGCATGCTTTGAATATCTGTTTAAAGTTTCGCCCACACGCAGAGATATTTGACCTGGTGTCGCTAAGGGGCACCTAAGTTCATCTTGCCTGGCTCACCAAGTATCCAAGGGCTGGCTCTAAGCGCTTGCTCCATCCACTGGGGCATTGTACTAAAATTGCTATATACATATATGTATATCAGTGGCGGAAAGAACAGAGAACACAATGACCCCAACCGGCTTAGGTTGGTCGAATAGACAAATTAAACCTTCAAGTCTTTTGGGGTCATTGTGCTCTCTTCTAGGGTTTCGGCAGTGTTTTTTGAGGCTAGAGTCACGGTTAATATTTTGTTTGTATGATCCCTGATTGTGTTATTATCAGGGGTGACCAATCAATTACATGACTTTATTATTGTAAATAGAGTGGATCCGTATGATTTTCCCTGATTCTCTTTTGACTGCAGACATGAAAGATCACTTTCATCAGTCATCACCTTACCGTGGAGTGAATTAACCCCAAAGAATACACTCAATAGGCCCTCTTTAATGTTCCATTGAATTTCAAGAAACACCAGCTGACTTTTTATCACTAATTACAGCAATATGGTCATTTTTACTGCACCATATTTTAACAATTTATGGGGAAAAAAACATCTATTGTAAAATTTGTGCAATAAGATTTAGTATTTGAAATATCGTGTATAAGATTTATGAAGTAAGAAATATGCCTTCGATCGTTTGTTAAACGTAAGCAAAAATGTAACTGAAGCAGTAACAATACAATTCATGTACTACATTTCATTGTCTTTGATGAATTCTCTTATCTCTCTTCATTTGATTTTACTTACGATCATATGTGTAAAGACACATTATGAACAATGAGGTTTAGCCGTTGGCAAAAATTCTTGAAGTGACAAAACAAGTTATGTTGAATTTTCCCTTTTTTGTGACTTTAAACAACTTTTTTTTCAAATGTTTTGACAAAATATTGTATTTCCAAAAACACTGGTTGAATTCTTGTTTCCTATAACTGATGCATCAAGGTTATTTCAACAGGGCTTTAATTTTACAATTCATTTTAAAACACAATTCATCTATTGTAAAATTGAAATCATATGTTCTATTTATGTAGGACAAAATTCAGTATTTGATACATGTATTTGATTCTTAGATGAAGGTAAAAAAATTGAAGAAAATTGACAAGGTTGTACTCGATAGACTTCTATATTCATCGTTGAAACTCTATGGTTTGTGTAGAATACAATCAAAAGAACAAATTTGAGTGTTACAACATTAATTATTTTTTTTTTAGAATTCAAAACCAGAATATAAGATTCAAGCCAAAAAATAACCGTTAAAACATTCATTTTTATGAGGGGTGAAAATTGGACGAATTATAGGCGGGGGCCAAGTCAGACCTAGTGCCACCACTGACATACATGATAGTAAATACAAATTTAAGAAGAGAAGAAGAAACTGGCGCCATAGGTAGGCCCAAGGATACTTGGTGAGCCAGGCAAGATGAATTTGAGTGCCCTTAGCGACATCAGGTCTGATATCGTTGTGTTGAGAGGAAAATTTTTCTGTGAAAGAGTCTTTTAAAGCGTAGTTAAATCAAAACAAATCAAAAGGATGATTGATGATCCGGGAAAGATGAACTTGTGCCCTCAAGAACACCACTTGTCATATGGTAGTGATATTTTCCCAATGCATAGCCTAATTAAAATATATATATATATATATATTTTTTACCCAGTTATCATTGATCAGGTGATGCAATGAAGGGAAGAGGAGGCGTAACTTGATATTTCAAATGTGTCACGCCACCCGGGAGTGAATTTCTTCCCCCTGATATTCAAATAGACATGACACAGCGTCAGGTAGTGACAATCTCTTATCCATTCAACCGACTTAGGAGGGTTGGGGTCATAGTGTTCTCTTCTAAAGTCTCAGTTGGGCTCTTTGTGTTTCGTGAGGGTGAAGACATGGTTGCTATTATGGTTGCATATTGTAGCCAAACCTGGGGAAAACTTGCCTTTCTGAAAAGCATTTGGCTATCAACTTTCTTTTTGGCAAAATGTATTTGAGGTTTAGTAATTGCTTCTCTTAGTTGCATATAATGATTGTTAATAAGTTCTCATTTTTGTTGCATTATTGCAATTGTTTATAAACAATTATTATTTCTTATTTTTACACGGTGTGACTTTCTCTTGTCCAGGTGTGTGGCGGAAGTATTGTTTGTTCAAGGATCCTAGTTGATAATCATTGAGGTACTTTTAAAGAGTGGTTTAATGAAATAACTATTTTTTTAATTTATTTTTTGATTTACAACATGATCGTTGTGTGATTGAAAACCGAAATGACAGAAGTGTAGATCTTCGTATGGACGAAATTTGAAACAAATACTCAAAGAATACACGGAACAACGGTAAACGAACTGTTGAGAATTATCGCTTGTTGGGGGATCATAGATAATCATCTAGGTACTTGACTGTTTAGTTTGTCTATTCGACCGATTTAAGGCGTTTGGGGTCATTGTGCTCTCTTCGAGGGTAAAAGAAAACTTGCCTCTCTGAAGAGCATTTGGCTATCAACTTTTTTCAAACAGATATTTATGAATAAGTCAGATGCTTAATTTTTGTTGCTTATCATTATTCATCTTACAATTCAAAAAACATTTCATACATAACAATCTAATATGTTTGAGAGTCCTTCAACGCAGAACTTTCGAGAAAGCTCATGATAAGTAGTACCTTATTAGAAGAAAGATAGGGGAACAAATTGTGGAAACTGAGATCCCGGAAGTAAAAAGTGACAGTTAGCTATCGCAGTGTAAATAAAAAGATTCCAACTATGATTTGCACTTGAAAATGTCACGAACAAAAGACATAGATTTGAAACTTTCATAAAAAATTGAGTATTCAATGGATATTGATCATATTTTTCATATGATTAAGAACGACGTATTTTTAAAAGATTTCATTTTGAAATTTTGGAAAAAATCATTTTTTTTTCAATGTGATTCTCTTGATTCATCTAATGTTAAAAAAGGAATTATAATTGCTATTAAATAATGAGTTTTACAGATATATCAAGTTAGATCAAGGGCAGAATAAATTCTATTCGCCTCTTTGAAAATGCAGCTTCACCTGAGCATAATTCATGAGTTTCAAAAACTGAAAAATAAAATAAAATACTGATCATCTTGGCTAGTTTTCATCTTCATTAACTATTCATATTTACGGCTATTTTCCAGAAAAAGAGAAGAAATATTATAATATATCAAAAATGTTTTTTAATTATCTAAATTAATTAAATTCATTTTCAATGTTTCATTGTTTCAATTATTGTTTGCATTAAAGATTGAAATTTATGTCATTTTAACGAAGCAATCATGAGATATTTGAAATAATTACTGCTTTATGTAAATTTTCATATATTTTGATTTTTTTTTTGGTTGGATGGCTGCAACTAATTTAGTATTGCCATTCAAGTGACTTTTGGTTGTTAAAAATAAACTGTTGACTCCATTTTAATCATCTTGTCTTCTATTGCTTTCATCCCTCCATACCTGTCGTTTCCAATTGTTAACCTGACATGACTTGTCAATCACTGTATCAGTTGACTGATAACACCAAGCCCTACTCAAGAAAAAACCATATTTCATTGTTATTTCATGTAGCATGTCACGATGTTTTACCATATTTCTGTTTAGTTATGATAAAGCTGAATATTTATGTCAACATGATCGATTTATCGATTAAAAAGTAAATATTTATTTTCAAAGTTAAGTTGTACTTTGTGTTCAATGGAAATTTTTTTTCCATTTCTTCTTAACGATAATTTCGACAGGAAAAACGTAGAGTACCCATTTTTTGATTTGTATAAGATTTGATTCCTTTGAGCTATTTAGAAAAAATAAAAATTCCCCAGTCCTTGCTCTTGTTGATTGATCACCCCTAATAATAGCTCAATCATAAATAAAAAGTAAACCTTCACCAAACTTGTGTCCTCCTCGCCTGGAAATATATCCTCTTGCTTCCCCTTCCCCTACAAATATATCCATTTACGCCCCGCCCACATATAACAATTGATACATAAAGGAAATTAACTAAATGTAATAAAAGAAGTAATTCTCTCCCCTTAGTATATTTGCTCGGTCATCTCCTTTATAATGGATGGCATATCATCCCACTGTTCAATTTTTCCCTTCATTCACACGTGTTCTCGCGGGAAGCAACGACTCAGAAATCTATCATCTCCGATAATGGACCACCAATCTGTTAATGTATCTATCTATCTATCTATCTATCTATCTATCTATCTATCTATCTATCTATCTATCTATCTATCTATCTGTGTCCTTCAACAGACATTCATTTCAATATTGCTATCATTGTATTCATGATAAACATTCATTCCTTTTAGACCAATCAACTTCTTTTTTCAAACCGATATTCAACACGATTATCACGCTCGTTAAACTAAAACAAACAAATTTAAAACTTGTTCAACTTGATGGATTTGTTGGGCATTTGCCACGAAAAGTTAGGATTTTGTACCTCTAAAAGACTTCAACTTTCTTATTCATCTTTTGTGAAAATGATCAGGAATGATTGATATAATGATCTTTCTTCGTATTATTCTTACTAAGGAAGCAATGAAATGATCGCCGTTAATATTCCAAAGTTGACTTCCCTGGTGGCTAGAAGTGGCTAGATTGTTCGTTCTTTCATTCCAAACTGACTTTATGTGAAAAGTGTCCATTTACAGCTAGAACCACAATAAGTAGCCTCATTAAAATATGACTTTAAATAGATTTCAAAATCTACCCAACTTCCCACATTAGATATCTCGTGCGTGTATCTACATAAACTTCTTCATGTCAATATATCCACTGTAAATCATGTGACACCTAAAAATCCTCAAAGTGAAAGCATAATAATGCGCAAAAATCTCTTTCTCCACCATGTTCATACTGAATGCTTGTGCAAATGTATATCAAAAAATATTTCAGATAAGTTTGGCACAGCGTTTCTCTCATTCCTCATTAACTATATCAATATAAGAAAAGTATGATTGCATTAGTCAAAATTTTATTCTTTTCAACTACTTTTGATTTTTATTAAAATGAAAAAAAAAACGAATATTTATCATGTGTTGCTATGTCGAATCGATGAGAATAACTCCCATCAGTTCAGATGAGTATTATCGAAATTGCTGGCAACAATCAAATCAAAACTTCTTCATTACTCCATTCTAGGTAGAAAACTTTGTGTACCCTGACTGCAATGAGGATTTCGAGGAAGAGCCAGATATGAACGGCCAAGAAATAGAAGATTCTGCTGAAGAGGTATGTACTTTTCATCTTCACAATGGTGCTATCATGTCTTTTGTTCAGTTATTCACTCTATAAATTCTTGATCGGTGGTGGTTTCGTAAACATCTTGTGCTGAGCTAGCGTTGGCACAAGGCTAGGCTCTTGGAGCATCCACTAATAATGAGCTCCATAGCTACAAATCAAGTAACTAGTATAGTGACCAGTACTCTGCAATGGCATAATACTCATTTGTTAGGGATTCTATGTTTTGGAGCTGGAAGTTTTATACGAAACTTTTTGAATGTTGACTAACTGAAAAATGCCTTTTCATATCTGATTATACGTTCATTTAGTTGAACCAGTGTCCTCATCTTAGTGTCCTAATGAATAAAAAATAACCATTTTGGTTCTTTATTCCATTGAAATCAACTGTTCAGTGTTTATTACGTTATTATTTCATATTATGATGAACGCAATTTTGTTGCTAAAGTTAAATTAAAATAGTCTTTGCTCATTCCGTACCTTATAGGTATAATTATGATTCCATTATATTAACTCTTAGGAGTCGGATGTTTAGCTAAAATAACTGAAATGTATATGGAATAAATATTCATAAGTTTTTGGATTTTTTTTTATATAGTCACTTTTGAACATTTGTCCAATATTTCTATTAAATGATTCAACGCTTTTAGTACAATAATTGAGCGAATTCTTTGTCGTCCCTTTAGATGGTAAATCTGTTTTGTTACAACACCTGCTTTGAATTTGTAGCTTTCATTTATTTTATGAATTTGTATTTATTCAATCTTTTTTACTACTTCTACAGGATGCTTGCCTAACCGACGACTCGAACTCAATAGATATCCCACTCGAAACGTTGGATAATTTTCTGCCGAAATGGCCTATTGAGGAGTTATTCATTGAAAAATGACTTCTTTTTTTTCTTTAGCCGTCTGTGATATTTTCAAAGTCAATAAAATTTATTGTAGACTTTTGAATTGATTTCATTGTTTTGAGTTTTATTTAATTTTTTAATTAATGATTTGGACGTTGTGTCCCGTGGCCTTCTTCAGCCTGTTGTATTCAGTAATTTTGTTTGTATTTCGAACTGAACCCTCTATTCAATCTTCATGGGTAGACTTCTTGTTTCCCTTTCCATGCTAGAGATATCTCTTCTGGAGAATTTGTTCGTGTTATTGTGTGTTCGTGCTTTTTTTTCTATGGAATTAAATTTATAGGAGAAATTTAAAGGAAAGTTAAAAATTAACAGAAGCAGTGGGGTACTGCTTGAAATTTTTTCTTTTTTTTCCACTTTCTATTTTTGCCTGAATGCCCTCCCCCTTTCATGACATTTGCATCTTCAAATGTCTGAACTCTTGATCTTTGTTTCTTTCCTTGAAAGATCAACTGTCGTAGAATACATTTTGATGAGTTATCTGCAGTTTTTTTTCTGGAGTAAAGAATTTCCAAAATCGCTCAAATATTCATTTAGCGCATACCGCAGAATAATTACAATTTGTGCGTTCTGAAACAAGTCATCAGCCATGATAATAACAAAGGAAGATTCCCCATTTTCTTTCACCTTACCTGCAGCAAATCTACCAGGATATCAAGCATCACTCTCTGAATAGTTTAGAAATAGCCTTTTTTGAAGACGGTACTAGTTTCTAAATGGTTTTAAAATCCGGCTCCAAAACACATTCTGAATTAAACTATACCTCTCATTGTTAGTTCTTAGCTAAGATATATTAGTACCAGGCAAGGGGGTGGCCTCTTGTTTCAATAGCAACCTACTCAATAAGGGACAACGGTGAGGGGAAAAAATTGAAGTCCAGTCACAGAACTTGTTTCTTGGTGAAGCAAGGAAGGCATGATTATCAATACAAATTCTTTTACACAAAGTTTTTGAAAGATTCCCGATAACGTGATATTGAATGAGAATATGTTGACTATCATTCTAAGAGAATAATATTCCAATAAAAATCCAAGTAAAAATAATGGAAGTGGAAGAAAAACTTGTTTTGAAATGTTGTGTCAAGTTATAACTTAGACAGGACAGAACCCGCAGAAAAGATCAAAATTGTAAAAGCAGTGACTTTATAATTCATTTCTTAACAAATATGAATCCGAAGAATAATTATTTAACTTCATTTCTATCCAGTCGGTCTTTCTTATCAAAACTCTGGCTGTTTTTTATATGTTCTATGCTCCGTTAGAGTGACCCTTCGCCAATGTTGGATTGACACAAACGTCAAGTTTGGTAACTATGAAAATAAAGAAGGTAGTAAAGTGGTGTTTTCATCCGATAGCCCATTATTTTAAGATTTATCACGGATGCAGCAATTGTGTTTGTTTTTAGTAGTTTGGGAATAATGATATTTTTTTCTAAAGCAAGGTATTTTGGCCATCTTTGCTGATGTGGATGTAAAATACGATAACTGAACACAGCAAGGGGGAAAAGGTTATTATACATCCGTACAATGAGAACCCTTGCTTCTATTTCGGGAACGGATCAGAATTTCTAATAAATACCTGATATTTCAATAGTGATGACACGGCAATTTGGAGTGACTTTCTTTTGTCCGATAGTGTGGCGGTAGATGTTAGATCATCGAGGTAATTAAGTGGAAACTAGCGCTTAGGGCCGACCCTCAGATACTTGGTGAGCCTGGCAAGATGAACTTGGATGCCTTTAGCGACACCATCCGTGCTTGGACCGATTTGAGGCGGTTGGGGGTAATCGTCCTCAATAAAACACTGAGAGCCCAGCGAAAGAGTATAATGACCTGGAACGGCTTAATTCGGTCAAATAGACCGACTAAACCGTTTAGTATCAAGATGATTATCTCTGATCCCCTTAACAAGTGATATATCAACCGTTCCTTGCACGCTTTGAATATCTGTTTAAAGTCTCGCCCACACGCAGATTTTGCGGAGATATTTGACTTGGTGTCGCTAAGGGGCACCTAAGTTCATCTTGCCTGGCTCACCAAGTATCCAAGGGCTGGCCCTAAGCGCTTGCTCCATCCACTGGGGCATTGTACTGAAATTGCTATATACATATATGTATATCAGTGGCGGAAAGAACAGAGAACACAATGACCCCAACCGGCTTAGGTTGGTCGAATAGACAAATTAAACCTTCAAGTCTTTCGGGATCATCGTGCTCTCTCTCCTAAGGTCTCGGCAGTGTTTCTCGAGGCTCGAGTCAGGGTTGCTATTTTGTTCGTATAAATTCGCCAAACTTGAGAAAACTTGCTTTTCTGAAAAGCATTTGGCTTTCAACTTTTATTCATCCTCGATACGTATTTAAAGTTGGTTTTTTTTCACTTAGTTGCATTATGATTATTAATAAAATCTTGTTTTTGCTGCATTTGTATTATTGTAATCATTTGTAGACAGTCATTAGTTATCACTTGTCATTTGCGAATTAATTAAAAAAGAAAACTGAAAAATTAAGATCGACCTAAATAGTAATACATGTTACATAAATTCTTTTTAACTGATAATGCCTATTTTCATTCTAAATTTAATCAGAAATAATGATAGAATAGTTGCTTTTGTTGACTATCTCGACATTTGGCGATTTCATTTGCGCGCTCTTCAACAAACATCTCCATCTATGGCCAGCCTGCATTCCATTCGCTTGATTGAAGTTTTATGAAGAAGTTGATTCTTGTGTAAAAGTCGATTAGTGCAGTAATTCTTTTTTTAACTTGGTAACATTCGAATAACAACATTTTCAAACGTACTTGTTGATATGTACCAATTTCCAAAAGATTTTGTCGGTTTGTTTCAAAAGAAACGACTATGTGTATCGAGACTTTTGAGAGAGAGTTTGTATTTGGTGATGACTTATAAGTAAATATTTATTCTAAGCTTACCTTCTAACGAACGCCGTCAGTGGCATTTTGCCAGATATGGATTCACGCATTCATTTGAGGGAGGACTTTCCAACTATGGACTCTTAATTTGATCTACAAATAAATCAGATGTTTAATTTCTGTTCCTTATCGTTCTTCCTCTAGCAATTAAAAGAAAAAAAATTTCATGTAACAAACCAATATATTTGATAATCCTTTAACCCAAAACGTATAAGGTACAACTCATCACAAGCTTACATCCAAGGAAAAAGATAGCCCTGTTTCCACAAATCTTCATCTTATTGTAGAAGCAAATAGTGCAAAAAGCTGTTGCAGTGTAAAAAAAACAACTTCCAACTATGATTTGCACTTGGAAGTTTTCACGTACGAAACACACAGGTTTCATAATTTTACAAAAAGTCGAATATTCATTGGATTTTGATAAAATTTTCGATGGACGACACGTTTTCAAAGAAATTCCCATTTAAAATTTCAGAAAAAACATTTTTCTTGAAGTGATAACCGCACACCTATTGATTCATTTAATGTTAAAAAAAAGGATTATGTTGCTGTTAATAACGAGTTTTACTCATTTGTAAAGTTAGAACAAGGGCAGAATTTCATCCGTTTGAAAATGCTGCTTTACCTAAGCATAATTTATGAGTTTCAAAAACTGAAAAATAAATTAAAATATTGATCATCTTGGCAAATAAAGATAAAAATTTTGCCAACTCATATTTACGGCTATTTTCCGTAAAAAAAAAAAAAACAAGAAATATTATGATATATTAAAAACATTTTTCAAAATGTTTCAATTACTGTTTGCGTTAAAGATCGAAATTTATGTCATTTTAACGATGCATTCGTTAGGTATCTAAAAGAATTCGTGTCTCGTGTAATTTTTCATACATTTTGTTCTTCTGGTTACTTACTACTGCTATAACTTGAGGGGATAGTTTAGTAACCATCACTGCTTTATAAACTTGCAAATCTAAACATATTTGAGTGAACCAACGTCGGTGCTTTTTTTTTTATTTATCTGATTTTTTTTTTTCAATTCAATTTTACAAATCTTCAATTGATCGTAGTATTGTGAATAAACAATAACCTCTGGTTCTCTTGTTCCATTGAAATCAACTTCTGTGTTAATTAGGTAATTATTCATTTCATTCTTTAACTTTCGGATCAAAATTGAGTATCCTTGCTTATCTACTCATTTAGATAGATATAAATGTTTAATAACGTTTTCATCAAAAATCACTTTCAGTAATTGAATGTTTTGATGACATTACTGATATTCTGAATTAAATTTCTGTAGTATGCTCTTCAAACGTTTTTTCGGCATTTCAGTTAAATGATTTAACCTTTTTAGTGTAATACTCGAACGAATGCTTTTTTGTCTCTTTAGATGGTAAATCTTTGTTACAATGCCTGCCATGAATTTGTAGCTTATTTTAAACAAATATTTGTATTTGTTGATCTATTCAGTCTCCTTTATTCCTTCTACAGTATATTTACACGATCAAAGACTCCTTATCTTTAATCGTTATCCTACTCGAAACGTCAATTGAATTTTTGCCTAAACGTCTTATTGATGGGATCTTCATTGAAAAGTGATACTTTTCATTTGTTTAAGCAGACTGATATTCTGAAAGAAAAAAAAAACAAAAAAAACAAACTTATAGACATTCATCTGAATTGTTTTGTCTTTTATATTCAATGTTTTGAACGTTGTCTCCTGCGGCCTTTTTCTGCCTGTTGTATTCAGTAATGTTGTTTTGAATGGAGGGTTCAACTCAAGATTCAATCTACATGAGTGGACTATCCTCTAGAATAGATAGTGAAATGAGGAATCTCATTGGAGAATTCGTTTCTTTCTCTTATTTTTGCCTGGGATTAAATTTAAGGAGGAATTCAGAAACTTACAAAAGCAGGAGCAGCTTTTAGGTTTGTGGGGGGGTGCTGTTTCAAAGAACTTTTTATATTATTACACACACACACAGAAATGCATTTGGTATATATGAATATGACAATATTTTTCATTCATGGTGATTTAACTATGCAATTAAATGCTATAGTTCAGCTTGATCAGAATCTATTTAAAGATAAAATCCATTGTTTTATTCTGAGCGAAAAAGTCAACTTTCTCCTGTTTGGATGATTTTTTTCTGTTGAAATCATTGCAAGTGCATTTGGCATTTCCTGATTTATAGTGTTTCTCATAAAAGTTGTTTTGTTTTTTTTTAACACTCAGGCTCTTACGTGGCCATAAGTATTGTCAAGATTTTTATCAGTTTTGTCATTTCACTAAGAATACCATCTGAAATATTTTCCAGTTTTTTGTCTTGTCAATCATGGGATATGCTTTTGTGATCAACTGTACCTCTTCTATGGTCAATTTTTCTCTTAAACCCCTGCAAAGCTGTTCTTGAATAATCGAGCGGCTACTAATTGTTTAATGAAGGTATATCTCTCCAATATATCAATACATGCACAGTTGCATAATTCATTTGCTTCAACCATGCGCATCTTTGTTGCATTCTCACATTTTGAGGATCTTATTTTTTCAAATAATAATTTTGAAAGGTGTTACATATTCATGTACTTCAAATACATGAATTCTTCGAGACTTCAATTCATTGTAAATTACTCCAACATGAGGCATAATCTGACAAAAAGCTTCAACTATAAAGCCAATTTTTTTATTATTCGGGTCGTGAAAAATTCCTGTGGCTGCTAAAATAGTTTCTTCGGCAATCGATATTGACTAGATTTCAGCAAAGCATCTTTTTAAAGGATGCATATCTTCATGAACTTTGTTCACTGTTCGTATGTTGGAGTTCCATCTCATAGAAGATTGGTACAGAATACATATATTCACATACTAGAAATGGATACACTTTGTGGAAATCTGGAGAAATAAATATTAGTATAGCCGAAATGTTAGAATAATATTGAGTCTTGCATAAGAACATATTCGCACCAACTGAATATAACAAAAACGAGTAACAGTGAATTGAATGTGCATTATTATGAACTGCTTGTATTTTAGCTTTCATGACATTTGCACCTTCAAATGCCAGAGCTATCAATTTTTGTCTCTTTCCTTTAGTCCAACATAGGCGTGATTTTGGTCTACCAAGCAGAAATAAAAAGTTGACTTTTGAATCCCAACTCCATGCAATAAGATTGCATAATTGTGTTACCTTAATTTGTTTCGTTTTTTTTTCTCCAAAGCAAACGAAGTTATTGCAAGTCTTCAAGTGGGGAAAAAACAAAAACAGATGAAGTCTAAACTGTTGAAAGCATGCCAACAAGTGAGCACTGCAGACTTCTAAGGGAATATCTTATTGACCTTGATTATCGTCTTAAGGCAAGATTCATGGATACAATCAAGAGATTCCACAAACATAATCGTCTCCTTGGAAAATATGATGTGGAATATTCTTAGAGATGAATTCCAGAGACGTACCACTGCCCATATTCATTGAGTCTTGTGGCTTCAAGATGATGGTTATCATTCACCTTGACTTGTATGAATGGTTTAAAGAATACTTTGCAAGTCTTGGAGCAGAGTCAAAACTGTAAGACTTACACAAAAAGATTAGATATCAGATCCATAAACATACTGTTTGAAGAATAAGGAAGGGAATATTCTGATAAAACACTGAAGGTCATGGGATTATAGCTCGTGGGAAGGAAGAATATGAAATTGTGGTACCAGCCTGTAGACATGGATGAGCCAAGTTTCCTCTTCCCGATTATATTTAGGAAACTTCCACATTCTTAGGATCAGGTTGATGAAACCTGAAGACTTGAAGATCAATAAATGTCTGATTTGTCCCACTTGCACAATGGAAAACGTAGACAGTTTGATGAAAAGGTACTTAGATCTATTATTTCAATGAAATTGAAACATCGGAAGTGTATTTGCTATTGAAGATGCAGCAAAAACGAGTTTGTGGTCCTAAAAAGATAGTGTCATGATGTTTAAGATAAATCATAAAAAGGTGAGAAACCCTGATCTTTAATGTATACTTGAAGACGGTGGGTATGCTACAGCCGCATACATAGAACATCATGTGACATGAAACAAGACAGTTCACTTCAAAAAACCAGTTAAACAGTCTTTAAAAGATAAAGATTCGAAGAATATGAAGCTGAACAAAACTTGCTTGAGTATTAAAGGATGAAAAAAGGATCTCAAGAAACGTATAAATCTTTATCAAACGAAGTTATTGCAAAGTTTTAAGTAGAAAAATAAACAAAAACTAATGAAGCTCAAAATGTTGAAAGCATGCAAATGATTGAGCACTGTAGATTTCTAAAGGAAATATCCTACTGACCTTGATAGTGGTCTTAAGGCAAGATTCATGGATACAATCAACAGATTCCTCAAACAATTGTCTCCTTGGAAAATACGATGTTGTGGAATATTCTTACAGAAATGAATTCCAGAAACGTACCATTGCCCATATCCATTGATTCTTGCAGATTCAAAATGATGGCAATCATCCACCGTGACATTGATGAACTGTTTAAATGATATTTTACAAGTCTTTGTGTAAAGTCAGAACATCGACAATTGCAGGATGAGCACAAAAAAGATTAAATATCAGACCAACAAACACACAGTGTGAAAAATAGGGAAAGGATCGTTCAGATCAAACTTACTGAAGGTCATGGGAATAGAAATGTTAGGAAGAAGAAATGATAGTGGTACCAGCCTGTAGACATGGATAAGCCAAGTTCTGTCATCCTGATTACATTTAGGAAACTTCCATGATTTGATCGATGAAACAAACTAAAATAAAGGTTTGATTTGTCACATATCCACGAACAAGAATGTGAAGAATTTGATAAAAATACTTTGATCTACTTCATGAAAATAGAAGCTTGCAAAGTATATTTGCTTTTCAGGATGCAGTAAAACAAGTTTGTGGACCTTCAAAGAGATCGTGTCATGATGTTTAAAATAAATTACAAATTATGAAAGCTATGTGAAACCATGATCTTAAATGTCTACTTGAAGACGGTGCGTATTCTACAGCCACATATATAGGACATCATATGACATGAAACAAGACAGTTCAATTCGAAAAATGTTGAACTATATATTCAGTTACGAATCAAATGTGTGGAGATATAATTTATGGAGTGTTATGATGGTATGGAAGTGAGGTTGAGAATTTAAGCAATTGCAGGCCCATAACTCTGCTAAATAAAATTTAAGATCCTGGCCAAGATCTTGTCAAGATTTGCAATAACTTTTATCAACCAATGCAAGTTTTGAAGTAGAAAAAAAAAGCAAAACTAATGGAGTCCAAAATGTTGAATGCATGCCAACAAGTGAGCACTGCAGACTTCTAAAGGAAATATCCTATTGACCTTGATTAGCGTCTTGAGGCAAGATTCATGGATACAATCAACAGATTCCACAAACAATTGTCTCCTTGGAAAATATGATGTTGTGGAATATTCTTACCGAAATGAATTCCAGAAATGTACCACTGCCCATATTCATTGAGTCTTGTGGTTTCAAGTCGATGACAATCCTTAACCCCGACATTGATGAACTGTTTAGATATTTTGCAAGTCTTATTGCAAAGTCAGGACTGTGATACTTGCAGGGTGAGCAGAAAAAAAAACAAAAAAAAAACTAACAAACATCAGATCAACAAACACATTTTGTGAAAAATTGGGAAGGGAATATTCAGATGAAACACACTGAAGGTCATCAGAGTATGGATGGTGGGGCAGATGAAATAATGGTACCAATCCGTAGACATGTATAAGCTAAGTTCTGTTTTCCTGATTATATTGAGAAAACTCCCACATTCTTAGGATTAGGTTGATGAAACGGAAAAAGTGAAGATCAATAAATGTTTGATTTGTCACACATGCACTAAGGAAAATGTAAAGAATTTAATGAAAACGTACTTAGATCTACTTTCTCAATGAAAGACCAACACCTGAAGTATATTTATTTGCTTTCAAGATGCAGTAAAAACAAGTTTGGTCCTAAGGAGAGTTTTATGATGCTTGAAATAAGTCGTAAGATGTGAAACCTTGGTTTTCAATGTATTCTTGAAGACTGATTACCACCCAAGTAAAGGCCGGAGAAATGACATTCATTGATCACCCCCTTTTTCCAATTGATCGCCATATGAAGTAAAAGACAAAAACATAAGTGACGTTCTTAAACAGTTATAACTGTGTGCTAATTAGTTTAGGACAACTTCATGCAAGAGAACCTTTGACAGTTCTTAAAAGGATAATCACACAAGCACGTGTAAAGATACCCATAATTACTTACACACAATTTCCATGATTCACATCTGTAGTAAGATAACCCAAGAACTGATTTAAAACAGCAAAGAGCTATGGAAAGAGCAATGCTACAAATAACTCCAAGAGGAACAAATTCAAGATAGATAAGGGGGAAGTAGTAAAGTGAAGGATATCATTCAAATGATTATGCTGCCGATAGGTGTCCATGTGACAGTTAACGTAGGAAAAGACAAGGAGTCTGCCGGAAAGACGTAATGGGAGTTTGTGCAATCGCTATCATGACCATCACAATTAGATTTAAGAAGCACATGCCAGAGAAAATTAGAAAGGAAATAGAACAAAAATCTAACATTCGTTAAAGGAGACAAGACTAACATCTACAAAATAAATTACCAAACCTGTAAATACCCAGCCAACAACATCACCCAAAACTAAGAATTAAACACCAAGAGCAACAACTACGAAGCAACTACAAATAATGAGAGCAAAAACAGACAAATCAAGAATCCACAATAGAGTACGAGAATTATAGAAAAAATGTCTACAGACTCATGGAGGGTGACAAACCAGACTTCATAAACAACCCTGCCATTAGGTTAATTAGCCCAACTAAATCCTAGATATGAAAAATTAGCATGACGACACTACAAGGCAAGCTATAGCATCAAACAACTACGACAGCTGAAACGATGGATATAAACTACTGAGGCCATTACCTCGTTTAGAAATACTAGTTAAGGAGAAAAAGAAAACACACACCTCAACATTTGTGCAGTTCAACATATAGACTTTCACCCTTCTATATCTAGAGAAATCCTCAAGGGAGCCATAGACGAATGGTACTCTTCAATAACCACGAACAAAAGACGAAAAGTTTTTATATTACTATGGGTAGTTTCGATTCAGCGGAGAAGTCGGTCCTGTTCTGTTTGTATAACCGAACAATGAAATTGAACTGTAGATGCAATTGTACTCATGCATACACTCGTCACTACAGAAGTAGGGACTTGCAAAATCACAGATGGATTCATTTGGTCAATGGTTTCATGGTGGCTCCTTGTGGGGCATCATTATGGAAAACGTAATATATTTCTGGCAAAAATGTCAAAGTGACAAAATCTTATCTGCTATGGTGTAAAAATTGTAATTTACAATACGTTGGTGAAACTGCTATCCAAAAAGAGAAAAAAAGATATCCAAAAAGATGAAGTCGGATAATTATTGATAAGAAATTTTGAAATAAAATTAGACTCTCCGCAATCATGAAAACTAAGAAATTATGCATTTGTAACCTTAACAGAAAATAAACATTTGACTTTCAAAGTCTTTCTTTGCAAGTGATTAGGTGACAACTACTCAATTTAGGTAAAATTTTGAAGACAGTCATAAAATTTTGTAGATATGTTGTGGACATATAACAACGACGTGGGGGAAAAAATTTGCTCATGGATCCTGCTCACTTTTTCCGTATCCTATCACATGACAATTTTGACATGATGCAGTTTTTTCTCAACCGCTAACTTTTCTCTGCTGCTTGTCCTGAAATAGTATCTAGACATGTGGATCTGAAAAATAACCACGTTTCTGAATTCCTCATGTCGGATATTTTTAGATTAATGTGTTCATTTGTTTATGGTTTACATCAAAATTTGCGCGATTTTCTACTTTTTGGTTTACTAGTTTGGACCCGCACTAGGTGCAAATAGGATGGATTCGAACCGTAGCGGACATTATTTCAACCTGTTAAAAGGCAGAGTATCCTGACATATTTGCCCTGGAATAGAATTAGGGTGTGTTTGAATCTTAATCATAACCATTTACTGAATTCCTCGAGTCGGAAAAGTATGGAGAAATGTAATTATTTGTCCACATCTTTTACTTCAAATTTTATACAATTTTGTATTTTTCTGACGTCCGATCATTATTTCAGCTCGTTTATAGGATTTCCTTTGACTTGCTCTCTGCTGAAAAGGTTTGACAGGATTTTGAGGAAGTTCTTGATAAACTATTGCAGATTTTTTCCAGGCAGTTAATGTAATTCTCACTTCGTTAGTTAGCATGGGGAAAGACGCTTTTGATCGCTTCTAGGTCTTTTCGTAACACCAATCAACGCCTGTTCCACAAGGAAGCACGATTTCAAAACCAGGGCTACAATGTAGCCATCGCAATTAGTTTCAGATTTCTTCGGAAATACAGACCAAAAAAATATTAAGTGCCACCAGGGATTCCATCATGGAAGTCCTGCAGGGACTTCAAGAGAGTCCACAAACATCTTGTTTGAAAAAGCTTACACGGGAAGCGTCCTTGGACACAAGCAAAGATTGTGCTCGGCTCGCGGGATTGGAGCTAGGGACTGAAAACCTCAGACTCCAGACTGAATATTGAGGTCATAAAAGATCAAGGTATCAGTCTTTGATGAACCCATATTACTAAGCTAAAACTGCATCGGCGCCTTTTTTTTTAACCAAAGTTCGGAAATGTTGAATAAAAATAAAGATGTGTATGTAGTCAGGGTCTATACCCAGTTAATCTATGAACAGGGCAAAATAACGATTCATCCTAGACACCATATTTAGTCAGGACGGCCAGTTACTAAAAAGGTGGTGGAGGCCAACAACTACACAGCTGTACCAGCGAACATCCCGGGTGCGTAGCTTTGATGTATCCAAGGACAGCAACCCCCAGCCACATCCTTCCATCGAATAGGCCCCGACTCCAACAAAGTCAACGAGGGTGGTTTGGAGTACAGTGGTCAAGAGACCAGCTCCCATCGGCAAACTAACCCGATCCGAAGACTAGAAACCCAACACCAGAAACAAGCAGCTCAATTCCGCAGACCAGCAACCCCAGGGCAAACGGAGATGATGCCACCCCCACCAACACGAGAAAGCCTGCAAGTAGAGTTGAAATAACCAGTTCAAAAAGAAAAAGGATATCAGGGGGTGGAAGGGGCTTTAACCACTAAGGGGGGCGCCAGGTCTGTTTCACCAGGGAAGCAGAGAACAAAATTACTCCTCAACAGATACCACTAGGCTTCCTGAGTCGCCTCAACGCGTAGAGTCGGCAAAGTAAACGATAGAGCCCTCAACATCTGCTTAGTTTCTGGCAATATCATTCACGCTGACACGAACAGCTGACTGATCGTAGCCCATATCGCCATCGGAGATAGTAATTTCTGGGTGGTGGCAGTATATGCCTCCCATCCACACTGCAGAGAGAGAGAGAGAGAGAGAGAGAGAGAGAGAGGCGACATTTCTAAGAGGGAAGGCGGGACGAAGATCGCAACCTGATCCATTCTGATCAACGATTACGGACTCGGACAGATACTGTTTCGATCATCCGAGGCAGGAAATGTGAACGTGGGCGCTCAACTGGCCCCCCCCCTTCTATAGAGCAAGCTACATAGATCGAATGCTAGTTAGGAGAGTCGACGTAGACTTAACCTGCCCTACGTTCCACAAGTACGACTATTCGGACCACAAATTAGTTCTGGCCCGACTGAGGTTAGGGAAACAGACCCAAGATGACTGGTCACTGGAAACTGAATATATGCCTGTTGGACTGGTGGGATTTCCTTGAACAGCAAGAGAGGTTAGTTCAGCAGGAAATAGAAGGTGATAGTGGGTAATAAGTGGTGGGCTTCTCTTAAGGATAAGATTAGGTCGTTTGCCATCAAATACGCACGTACACTTAGCTAAAGCCTGGGTAGCAATGACATTAGAAGAGAATTTTTCTTGGGCACTGGTTGGGGGAGATCCCCTAAACGGAGCTAGCTAGGAAAGACCTAGAGTTGAAAAGGAAAAAAAAAGACGAACGAGGCCGTGATCATGGGCAGAGAACTGCATCAGGATCCAACCACTACATTCGAAAGCTAAGCACACTGGACGGCTATACTCTGCGATCGGCTCGTGATATCTGCGAGGGTTTCCTGCAACATCTCCAAGACTTTAAAGCCAAGCCAGACATGAAAAAAGGAGTTCTGCAACTATTTGGCCAACTCCCCCGGCATGGAGGCGATTGATTCGGTTAGTTGCGAGTGTCTGGTTGAAGACGAATTCCGAGAGGCGCTAAAGCAGGTCGGCAGGCACAAAGCACCATGAATTGTTTTTGAGGCTGTTGCAAGTCTTTATTCCCATCTTGATAGCACTTTTCTTCACCGACTGCTCCGACTAAGGAACATTTCCTGGAAGATAACCAGAGGCGTGATCACGTTGAAGGACAAAAGACGAGTTCAGGCCTATAACTCTGCTGGAAGATTTGTTGAATTCAATGCAGATCGTCCTAGGAATGCTGGAGAGTCATCGACACACTTCGAGGCTGACCTATGCCTGACGCTAATGTAGGGACCCGTTTATGGGCTGTCTATAACGGAAACGCTTATCTCTTCCAACAGACTGGAGTGGTAGGCTTAAAAGGAGAGGAACCATTCTTAAGTGAATGTTATGAGGCCCTGATGAGAGTTCCCAGAGATGGCAGTCTCGCATGTCTTCGTCAGGGTTGAAGACTCGCTGAATCCCCTTCTGCGTAGACTCCAACGTGGTTCTTGCCGTGCAGGATTCAGTATCCACTTGAAGGTTGAGTGCTCATGACTTGCGTTGATTCCCAGTCTCTGCAGTGGTGTGCTCAGTCACCTCCTGCCCGGTGCATTAGCATCAAATACCCACAACTCGGAGATGCAACAGGATCTCGTCACAGGGCAGCAGCCACAGTTGCATGAGAGGATAACCATCCCGAGCAAGTGTCGATCCAAGTCCGATGACTTTCCCAGAGATACTTTCACAGGCGCCAACAGCAGTCCTGGATGCCAGCCCTAAAGACAATCCAGACACCGCATACTAGCACGCCCGGGGATGCAACAGAATTAGGGATGCAAATGAGATCAAGGGGGAGGAACCTCGGGGGGGGGGGGGTGTCAGAGGATGCTTCACGCACAACGGGGCATACGAACTGCCTTCCTGGTGAGGCAGACAACAGAAGTGCCTCGTACACGGTGCCCCTCTGCTTCCCCCGCCACCTCCAGGAAACATTCGATCAGGCCAGGCAAGGGGGTCTGCAAGGTAGAAAAGACCCTTCCAAACTACCAGAGGACCGCTTTGAAAGCCCTCTACCGCCTAAAAATGACAAAGATGTGGAGGACCCAAGGAATTTTCGGAACACACTTTGGGTCACCACTCTGATCAGGAGAGGCGGCTGCAACTGAATATGGGACATACTAGAGATAGCCGACGAAGCCTACCCGGACATGGAGATCTGCATTGAGACGAAGGTCCACTGAATGCAGATGCAGGACAAATGCATCAATGTGCACCCATCGCTTTACAGGGCCTTAGGGCTAAACTTCCCGACGGACGTCGCTGGAATCATCCCTTGGGGCTCTTCACCCACCCTCCGAAATGTGAAAGGGGTATCTTGGGCACGCTGCTGTCGAACTCACAAAAGACCACTCCCGACCTGCTAGCGACACCCATTAGTGAAGTCATGTCAGTCACTTAGCATGAATGTGCGTGGTCTGAGGACCCCCAGGAGAGCATCAAGCTTTCAAGACCTACCAAGGTCAGATAGTTATACATAGATTAAAGAATGTCTCAAACGAGGTAGTGAACATGGGCAGAGAACTGCTGCGCCGGGGACCCAACCGCTACATTTGCGAGCTGAGTACACCAGACGGGTGCACTCTACGATAGTCTGAGAGGACTAGAACCGACTTGTTCAGTGAGGAGATGATCATTTCAGGACAACCTACACCCAATTTGCACGATCTTGGAGGGGGTAGAAGACGACACCGAAGCCAAGATGGTCAATTTAGATTAATCCAAAGTATTCGATAAGGTGGACCAGAGATTGCTGGCAGCTGTAAGTCCTAGCACTTGATATCCTCCTGTGCAAGAACAGGGGGATTCCTGGACTGGGCCTGCACAGTGTGAGGTTCTCTGGAGGGGCTCAAGCTAAGACCTCCGAGTATGCTGATGCCATGCAACTGGGACATAGGCACCGTGAAACTAGTCTTGGTTACCAGGCAGGCGTTCGCCACCGAACGCTAATAGCATCCCGGCACTGTATGTGTCGGAGAGGCCATGCCACCCAAGTTGTTCTGATATCAAATGAAGAATCGACACAGAAACTGGTGGAACCTGAGGTCCATACAAAAATTGATTGACTGCAGCCAGAATACCTTGGTTGGAGAATAATCAAAAATCGCTCTTCAATATCCCAGGTGTCATCATGGTTGGATTTGCCGTCGACCTTGGCATCTTGCACAATCCAGGCCCAATGAAATGTCAGATGGCAAGCGTAAAATTTAGGATGGAGAAAGAAAATAAACAGGAAAAGAAGCCCAGGAATGACTTGGGTACCAGAGCTGTTGACTGATGCTCGCAAAAAAAAAAAAAAAAAATAGACTAGAGACCAATAAGGGCAAACCACGAGGGTCAATTTACCGCAACTTGAAAATCGGGAAACTAGCAAACGTCACCAAAGAGGCAAGAGATGGGGGGTGCAGCAAGCAGGTAGGTCTAGAACAAAGGACCAAAAACTTTAGACTCCAGACAACTTGGTAGTTGTGGAGGGCAAAGATACCCCTCTTTGGAGCCTTTGCAGCCACATAGCTCACCCCTTCATTCAGTTCCGTCATGAAGATAGCACCGATAAGTGACTTGGTAGGGTGTGGATTTCAGGTTTACAAGAAGAGAGGGACCAGAGTTAGGGAACTAAGTTTTTTCTGTGGTGCCAAGAAGCCGACCATGGAAGTTAAAGGCGACTAATGTTGTTAAGAAAATGTTTGGTACAGAAAGAGGGAGATGCTTAGCATAGGGGAGCAAGTTTAACATCTCAGCATGGTCTCCGTGTGCATACGAGTTTTGGAAACCAGCACAAGAGGTTACTTACACTGATCATCCCTCATGTGAAGGACTAAGGAAAAATAATCTGACTCTTTCTGCCAATGGGTTTTTCGATCATCCAAAAACCAAATAAGATAATTCATGCTCAATTGAATTGAACAAACTGAATAAAGTTCAAAGTATAGAATAAAATGTTACTTCGGTATTATATTTTGGTAATACAGTTTAATTAGCCACTAGCAATAAACACCGTTTCCGGGGGAGGGGGAGAACTGAAAATATAAGTTTCTCCCTTGCTTTTAGGCCACTGAAAGTGGAGAGGTCCCAGTTGTGCAAACAGGTTGAGGACTCAATTAAAGGAAACGGACTTGCGCCGTCCGGTGGTAACATGAGGCTTAATGCAACTCTGAAGATGTTCTTTCATTAAAGGGTCACTGAGAGGGGAAGCAATGATGATCAATACTACTTTCGGCCAGTTATGATTCATGGAATTAGTTAATGGGTAGGATGCAGCCACTTTGGTTGGCTCTTAAGCATCACGAAGATAAACGTGACCTAGGATGAGGGAATGTTCGTAAAGTTTTTCATTATAGGAACAGTCATGTGATCTTTAAATGTGCTTAGTTGGATAGTTGTGGGGGTCACCTGGTCATTAAAGTTGAGCCTAAAAAAAAATCTCTGCATGGAAATGGCACATCAGTTTTCGAGGAATATTTTTACCAACATTATGAGGGGCTTGTAAAGTGACAAAACTTTTGAGTTTTTCCCCAATGTTGTTGGTTTCCTTGTTGAGGAGAAAAGGTTTACCTCTTTTGGATTATATGATGAGGGCCGAAGACTGGATCAGCTGAAGCGTTGACATCAAAAATGCTGGAACTATGAATTTGATCCTGGATGAAGTGCACTCTCGTTCTAGTTTCCACATAGTAAATTTATTCAAATTCTTCGCTCTATCCTCTGGGATGTCAACTTTGACAGTCAAAAGCTTTCACTCCAGTTCCTTGACCATTACCGCCGAGGTAGATGGGGGGGAGAAGACCTGAGGATAGAAGAAGCTAAAGTCAGTTCCTATTTAAAGGACATTTAAAACTGCAAATAAAGAAATGTACTTTTTAATTAACATATCACAAGTTAGCCCCATCCAGAAATTGAGTCATTATAACAGATTGGAGAGAGTACTAACCAAGCTGCAAATGGCTTTCTCCAAATTAGAGTATTTTAACGATATTGTGCAAATAAACATCTCAGTGCCTTTTTTGCTAGGTTATGGTTAGAAAAAAAAAATTTAAAAATGAATAAATAAAATAAATAAATAAAATAAAATAGGATCATCATGTCAATAGCCTAAGACTATTGTTTGAGAGTGGGTGCTTTTATAACTACAATTTTAAGGCATCTGTCAGCTAAGATTATCAATCTCAATTTCAACGAGTCAAAGTTTTTTATTTTCTATTTTCATTTTAAATATTCAGATTTATATTAGAGACCACATTCGACAAAATCACGAGTTTTTTGGGTCCAGATAAGTTGATACATGGCTACGATTCATTTTAAAAAATCTAACTACAAATGAAGCAGGGAGGGAGAGTATGCACTGTAAATACTCTACAACCGGCCAGTGTTAGATGTTGACCTTTGCTAGATACATTAGCCAGTAAACAAGGCAGACCTATTGAGTATTATCGGATGAAGAGTTTCAGAAATCTAAAGTAATTAAAATTCGATATAATCTGAATTAACATTGAAGCAAAGTAACCGAAATAGTTTGAACTTGAAGACTGCAGTCTCGTACGACAGACGGAAAGTTTGTTTTTTGTTACATGACAATTATGGCAGGCTGAGCTATACACCCACAGTGTCCAGCCGCTCTCAAAAATGTGCCTTTGGAATGGACATTGCCTTAGTAAAAATCAATAGCCATAAGTATAGAAAACATTTATGTGAACTGAACCAGGGGTTTGACGACATTTCAATTAGTGCCTGTAGAAGGCACCGAAAGGAGCCATTGGGCTACCCGCCCCCCCAAATAGATGAATTCGACCCGTGTATATTGAATCAGACTTCATTTGATCATCATTAACTCTTTGATTAATTCGTATGCCTCTTCACAAGGTGAATTATAGTAAGATGTATAATATACAAGTCCTCAGGGCTCCAGCGCCCTCCTGCAGTTACAGGACTCTAAGATCCTGCATCTGCAATATACATACGCTTAAATATCAAGACCACTAAGATTCCTGAACTAACTGATAAAATTTAGAACAGTTCTCCCCCCCTCAAACATAACAGGTATAATCGGCTATTAATTCTTATCTGCAAAAATAGGAGATAAATTTGCTGGTAGAAATAATTGGGGAGGGGATGCTCGGGACGCCTTACACATGAAAGAGCCGCTTTAGAGAGAGAAAAAATTTTTTTTTAGATTTAAAAAAAAAAAAAAAAAAAAAAAGTGAGACTTTCGATTTTCAACTTTTCTAAAGCATAAGTTACTCGGAAAAAAAATGTACGTCGGATGTGGGTAGGCTGCAAAGTACATTCGGGAGCGTTCTTAGTCTGAGTTGTCAACAGAAAAACAGACGAGAATATTGCCTAAGTTAAGGGATCAATGGCAATTGTGACCTTTCGTTTCGGAATTGCCGCTATCCAGTGGCAGACGTTGATGGCGAATTTAAAGACAAGAGAGCAGACTATCCAAAAAACTAAGTATACTAACCCTGCAACTAGAGCAGCGGAAATTTTTTTTATACAGGAAAGGTGATAACTGGATCAATCAAGCATGATCTCACACCCCACCTAAAAACCTATTGGGGTGCGAGATTTAACTTCGGCTTTCTAGATTTAATTTTTTTTACCGCTAAACTATTGGTAGGGCCCGTATGCATATAACGTATATAGCCAGTCAAATTAACTGAAGAGATTCATCTTGACAGTTTTTCCCCCAGATCAAGCAATACCGATTCAATATCCACATTAATTAAGACCGAAGCATCTGATACGGTTAAGAAGCACTTCCAATTATATATAAATTCTAAAAAAAAGTGGTAATTCAAAAGATTGTCTGCCAAGGAATTAAAGTAGGAATGCTTTAAGCTAATTTCAAAGTTTTTTGACGAAACATGTTAAAATACAATCCCCCAAAAGAATGGATCAAGAACATGTTCCTCTTGCCTCTTCAGAAAAACTGTTTCCGCAGTCTGTCTTTACCAAGAAAAGCGTAAAATGACATGAAGCTGGTATGAAACCAAATTACAAACTATTTGTCAAACTCTAACCACATGGTTTTAAACAGATGACCTATGTCTCAACACAGTGGTGACATTTACATATGTAAATTTATATAGAAATGTAACAAATATTTTTGGACAGAGCAAACAAATAGTGTGGAGTTGTGAGCATGTTTCAAATGTTTAATATCCAAAACCTAAAAAAAAAAAAAATTAACATCTTTTGTAGAATCAAAGAATATAACTTGATATTAGTTTTAATTTTTGTAATAATAATGAATGAAATGAAATGTTTACTCTCTCGTTTTTTATCGCCCTTGATTGCAGATTTTTGTCGTCTGAAATTGGCACCGTATTGAGTTGAAATGAGTTGGGTTTCAATCCCTGATTTTAGCTCAACACAAAGTTCACTTTTTACCTCCAACTTGGACTCACGCTCGTTATTAGGCTCGATACTGTTAAAATCATCTTCGGGTTTTATTATTCTTCATTCATATCTATTTCTTTAATATTAAATAATTTTCTCCGGAACTCAATCCTGGTTCAGTATTAGTGATGAATAAATAAGGAATCGTTCATTGATGCAATCTATGGTACTTTTAAAAGAATTTAAAGGCGTCAGGCAATTACAAAAAGGAGAGATTAGAGTAAAAAAAATGTGGTTGATATTGACAAAGAGAACGACTAATCTCCCAAAAAGAGGAACGGCTGATGTGAAATAAAGTGGTCTGACGTTAGAAAATGGTAGAAAGTTGAAAAATGTGGGATGGTGTTAAAAGAATGTTAATGTTAAAGAAAAGCTGACTAGTTAAAAAGGGGCCAGTGATAAAGAAATTAGGCAAATAATAAAAAAGGAGCGTTGGAAATAGACGTTGGAAAGGAGAGGGGTTTTGCGTTAAAAAAAGGGGAAGAATTTCCCCCTTTATTTTGAGCCCATAATGAAAGAAAACGCTTCATTTTATTTTTAAATCTAAAAATGAAAAAAAACCTCAACCGACGATTTTGAAAATTTCCACTTGATCTTGTCTTCTTAAAATGAAAATAAACGTTTCCTCTCGATAGTCACAATCGAAAGAGAACGTTTATTTTCTCTAAAAGAGAAAAAAATCTCCATCCTCGATTTTAAAACAAAAAAAGAAGAAAATATCACCCTCCCCGTTTTAGAGCCCTGAGGGCAAAAAATTACCCTCCCGATCTTTGAGCACCAACACAATAAAAAAAACTGACAGCTAAAAGTAAAAAAAATCTCCTCCCTCCCATTTCGACAAAAATAATTCACTTGGATTCTGACCTCTAAGATTGAAAAGATCTTCACCCTCAATTTTGACCCCCCAAAATAAAAGCATATATCCCTCATTTTGCGACCCCTGGAAGGAAAAAAGAATTCCCTCTTCAATTTCTTGCCCAAAAATAGGGAAAAAAAATCTTCTCCATCGATTTTGAACCCTAAAACTAGAAGAACAAATTTGATTTCGAACCCCCAAAAGTGAATACTAAAAATGAAATAAATCTACCCTCTTAATTTTGACTTGTAAAAGTGAAAAAAGTCTTTTTGATTCTGACATATCCTTTACCCATTTTGACTCCTGAGAGTAGAAAAAAAAATTCCCTTGTATTTCTACCTCTAAATCTGAACACTCCCTCCAAAAGTGGAATTGATTTTCCTCTCGATTTCGACCCTTAAAAGAAGAAGAATTCCATAGATTTTTATCCAAAATAGTGAAAAAAAACTTTTCCACTCGATTTTAACCGCTAAAAGTAAAACATAATTTGCTTGGATTTCGACACTTAAGAGTGACAAAGATTTCCCTTCGATTTTGACCCCAAAAAGTAAAAATATTGTGAGCCCTAAAAGTTCTTTAAAATCCAATGAATTTTCGACCCTCTAAAAGTGAAAAAATGTTCCATTCGCATTGTTTCACTTTTAGTCGTCAATCCTAAAAGAGAAAAAAATCTCCCTGCGATTTTAATCCTTGAAGGTGGAAAACAAATATCCACCTCAATTTTATCCAATACAGTAAAGAAAAAATTCTTATCGATTTTGATCTCCAAAAAGTATAAATGAAATCTCAATTTGGACCTCTGATGTGGGGAAAAATCTTTCCCTTGATTTTGCCCCTAAAAGTGGAAAAAAAATCTCACGATCAATTTTGATGCCAAAGAGTAAAATAATGTACTGCCTTGGATTTCGATCCTTAATAGTTGAAAAAAAAACTTTTGCTTCCGATTTTGCCCCCCAAAGTAAAAGGAAATCTTCCCTTGGATTTAGATCCCTATAAGTTGGAAAGAATCTTACCTTCGATTTTGATACCTGAAAGAAAAGACCCCACCCAACTTTGCCCCCTAAAAGCAAAATAATCATTTTTGATTTCGACCCCTAAAAGGGGGAAAAATCTAATCCTCTATTTTAACCACTAAAAGTTAAAAAATCCCCCTGGATTTCGACCTACAAAAGTGAAAAATAAATTCCTCTCACACCTAAAAGTAAAAAAAAAATTCTTGATTCTTACCCCGTAAAAGTTTAAATTACCTCAATTTGGATCCCAAAAAGGGGGGAATCCCCCCTGATTATGCTCCTAGAAGTGGGCAAAAATTCTCACTCACAGTTCTGACCCCTGAAAGGATCCCCTCTCTATCTTGACCACTGAAAGGGAAAAAAATTCCCTTGGATTTCGATCCCTAAAAGCAGAAAAAACTCATCCTCTCGATTTTGACCGCTTAAAAGTGAGAAAAATCCCACTTTAACCTAACACCTAAAATTGAAGAAAAATCCCTTTGATTTCCACCCATAAAAGAGGGGGAAATCCTCCCCTGCATTTCAACCCCTATAAGTGAAAAAATACCCCCTCGATTTTTATCCCACAAGGTGGAAAACATTCTCCTTCATTTTGATCCCAAAATGTTTTTTTTAATTTTACCCTCGATTTTTAACCTAAAAGTATACCCCCCCCAAAAAAAATTGTGACACTTAAAAGTAAAAAAATCCTATTGAAGTGGAAAAAAATCTACCCCTTGATTTTGACCGCTGAAAGCGACAAAAATTATCCCCAAAATTATCCAAGAACGTCAATAGCATCGGCTGTCAATAGTTTGTTTAACTTTGAGAACTATCAGCATTGATAAAATCCTTCCTGGGGTAAGGAAAGCAGATAACACCGTTTTACAAAACAAAAATATTTTGTTCGGCGGAATTAGAACTGGTCTGGAAATGTCCTCCCTGAAAAGTAGAGCTGCCTTACAACTTATAAATTTTGTAGCTAAATTCAATGGCAATTTGTGCAATAAGACATAATTTCTGAATAGCTAAAAGTGGCTAGATTGTTTCAAAATGGCTATTGAATAGATTAAGATTCGTGGTAACTGGGTAGATTCAATTCTTTACATAAACGTTGCTTTTGATTTTAAGAAGTGGCCAATGAAATTATTTGTTGATCTCATATATAATGTACATGTGTGAATTTTATCTAACTTTTTCTTCTAATCTAAATAAAACGTTTAATACACGGATTGTTAAAATCCTTTTTTTTTTTTTTGTTGCACAAATTCTTCAATTTTTTAGTATACTTCAATCAAGGCAATTCGAAAAACGGTGGGTAAGAAGAAATGATAGCTGTGGGCAATTGAGGGTGAATCAACCCCCCCCCCCTGTCGATCATGATAAACAAACTCTTGTCAATTCCGGTCCCCTTCTTTTGGGAAGGTTAGTTGAATATGCATTCATTAAACTAAGTTCCTCAGTCAGTTACCAACCAATGCCATGACGTCATACAATCCTTTTACAATAACACAATTACGTCATGGAATAGATAGCAGTTTTGTTGAAGACAAAGTGGATTTCCATTAAGAAGAGTCCAATCATATCTATCTTTTATTAGAATTTCGTGAAAGGTATGTAACCTGAATATATGTTTGAAATTTTGATATCATGTTTGACAAGTCATTTTAGATATTTACAAAGCTTATTTTAGTCCGGCACAATGCCAAATGGAGAGGGGAATTGAAAGGGAGGTACGCAAACGATATATATATATATATATATATATATATATATATATATATATATATATATATATATAGCTAAATTGAGCACTGGAATATACACTCACGGTGTTATCATGTACGATAGCAAATCCGAATAAATACTCAAAAGGTAGAAAATATATGGATGTGCTTAAAGCGTAAATTACGTAGACAAATCAAACTAGCTTCTTTTCAATTAAGAGATAATTCCATTTTTTCTGTTCATGAATTCATGCTTACTTTAAGACTGTTCACACGATATCTCCAGAAGTTCTCAATGAACTTCAATGAATTTTTGTTGAAGAGTGGATAATATGTCTCGGAGGTAGTCATCAAATCTGGAAACTATCCCAGGTACAATTATCAACACCCTCCACGTTGTAGTCATATGTCCACACAAAAATTATATCGCTAAAGGTTCATATCTGTCCACACGATATCTCCAAAAGTTCTGAATAAATGTCAGTGAAATTCTTTTGAATTGTAAGAAATGGACAGCAAATGAAGTGATTAAATTTTGTGGCGGATCAATGCATAATTACTTCCCCTAACAATGAGATTGGCATAGGTATGTGCTCTCTAGGTGCCTTCTACATTAATTGTAGTTTTTTTTTATAAGATACTGAATGAAAGTATTTTCATGGTGACCATGCTTATTTTCCATCATCTCATAAAGCCAGAACAGAAAAATTGTAACCTAAAGATGTATAGGATTAATAAATGTTAATAATAAAAAGCAACTAATGAATTAATATGATGATATGAAAAAAAGATAGTTATAAAATTAAAATAACAAAACTTGGAAAAAGCCTGCAAAAATTGCTCATGATCTAAAAAACGAATTTAAAGAAAGAAAATTTCAGCTACAGTAATACTGATATATGATAAATCATTGATGTAAATTTCATGGTAATATAAATAAATCTTTGTCTACTTCAGGGCTGTATTAAGAATATCTGAGGCCCCTGGAAGAGCTATGTACTGGATGTGATCCACGGAGCGAATCATGGATTTCACAAAGATTCATGAACTGATTAAAACATGAATGTAAACATAGGGCTTATTGGAATAGGTTCGTATACTCGTCTGGTTTTTTTGTTACAGAAACGCTATACATCGTAATTGTGTGGACCCAAACAATAAAGAAATACAAGCTCAAAAAGTGAGAAATATCTGGATGCGCTCAAAGCTTAAATAAAGCAGACGATTCAGAACATCTAAACACACTGTCTGTTAATTTAAATAAGATTTTTCAAGGATATCTCAAAGGTAGTTACTTACTGTTGTGATGAGTCTGAAAGAAACAATTGACAAAGGAAATTCTCGAGGCCAACGACATTCTCATTTAATCAATTCATTGAAATTCCATTTATCAATATTTAGTATCAACCGGTATAACATAGTACCTTTATAAATACTTGTGCATGTATTTTCCTTACTGTAAAAAAATAAATGAATAAACTAATACTACTCATACATATGCCATTTACGGGTGTACAAGAGTTCATTCGGAAGTGCTGCTGAGCAGAACAGACATCTGTGATTGAGTCTAGCATAGGTATATGTTTCTGTGTTGTTCGCGGTCGAACAACCAATGTCCATGATCCCAGGACACGGCTGGGCGCAGCAAAAACCAATTGGTTGGAATACAAGTTTTTCGCGCCCAGCACAGATTTACTTGGAGTGACAGTGTGCCTGGATTCTCTCTAAGTTATCAAATGAGCTTGAGATCGTCACCTAAACTCGACCCTTGGTCGGGGACACTTCGGTTACAACATTAACTTTGTTAGCTGCAAATGACGTAAATTTCAGTTATCGCAGTTCTATAGCTAACTCAACAAAATTTGATTTTTATTATTACTGATGGCAATTCTATTCGTGCACCAGGGCTATTACATCACAATGGGTTATATCGCAATGGATATCTTGCAATTGATTATTTTGTAATAGACAAGATCTTTCATCTTGAAATAAATAACCATATTACCCTTTTTAGTTAATGGGTTAGACTCCCTACCTGCAGGCCTTCCATCATCCTCATACCACATATTACCATTTACAAGTGGATGATTTTCTCTGAACATCTTACCTTGGTCTGATTTTTGTTACTGGCCGAATAGTTCGCTATCATTGAAGTACGTTTCCACTCCAAATTCCCACTTAATTGGGATCTATCAACCAAAACTATCAAAATGGGATCCTTCAAATTTTCCTGGCTGGCTAACTATGTCTATGTCAAATTTAGTTTGTTTTGGGGGGATGGGCGGGAGAGGGTTATTACATTATTGGTAGATTTTCAAAGTTGCGAAGATAATTTATGGATACCTTGTATTCTATCTTTTTTTTCCTTCCACAGACTTACACTTGGGAGAAAAAAGAAGGAAAGAAAAGACGGAAAGACGATAGACTCTTAAAAAAAGAAAAAGAAAAAGAAAAAAGTCAAGACTTATCTGTAGTCCAGAACATTAAGTAGTTATACAAACGCCGTTACCCCTCTCAAATAACGTGAGGGTACGCCCTTCTCACACATTCCCACAGCACTTCCCCCTTAAGAGCAACTATAACAATAACTGTAGATTTTCAAACCAAAGTCATGTCTTCCTTTTCTTATGTCCACTTGATCACTTGGATGTTTTACATCTGCGCTGAATCTCCATCTTCCATTGATATCGGTAAGTTCTGACTTGTTTTGAGAAGAACATTATCTTCAGATTTCATTTCAATGTAGTGTAACTCAGTGGTTACCTTCTGTGTCTGGCTATGACAAGGCTGGCAAACCTTTATTGAGGGTAAACAACTTGTTTTTTTCTTAAAATCTTGAATGTTTATTTCTCTCTTATAAGAGTATACCTAAGAACGGATAACATTTTCAGTGATGATTTTACATATTGTGAAGAGTTTCTTCGAGAAAAGAGTTTTTTATATGAACAAATTGTTTGAGCTAGCTTCTCACGAACAGCACATTATTTTGACAAAAATTCAGTTATATTGGACAAAAATAATTGTATTAATGATAAACTGATTTTCCTTTAGGAAAATTACATTTATTCTTAATTATAGAACTTTTACTTCTTTGTAAGAGCAAATTCAAAATATATAGATGTTTTTTCTGTATCCTTTTCGGAAAGATCAGGCCTTTTCACAATCTCAGCACATCTTCCCACAGGGAATACTAAATTTAACCGGATCTTCTTCTTGTGTCAAAATTACACTTTCTCCAATTAAATATGGTCTTATTAATTCATTCTTCAAATCCAACATGCCTATGTAATCTTCACCATTTACTTACTGGGCGCTTTCAAAATTCGTTTAATCGCATGTTTATGCACCTCTTCTCGATCGTAAGCTCACATTGATCGCCGCTTGAGCAAAATATGAATTATTCATTATAGTCTTCACGTAAAGTTCTTAGAGTTTACCTATTTGGGGCAATGTTTCAAAATGAATGCGCAAAAGGCACAAGACTTAAATTTCAACTTCTTATATTATAAACTCTGTGCAATATGTGGAATTTAAAAAAGAAACAGAGAGCATCATGTTGATCTATTCTAGTGTGAAAACTTACGTGTACTATCAATCGAGGGTAACTACGAAATTTCTTCCTGTGAGGATAGAATTTTGCTAAATTCTGATTCAAATTTCGTACGAATTGATAGAACAGCAAGAATGCTTAGTGCAAAAAACATGTCGGCTTGATTCTTCTGAGGCTGCAGCAAAAATAAGATTTGTGTTCTTTTTAAAGATTGAAGTGTATGGTATGTTAATCCTAAAATAGATAGAAAAAAACAAAGAATTTGTCTATGCTACGTCAGATATTCAATGAATTTGGCATACCGGATGAAATGGGGCTGTGAATCAGATTTTACCAGTGGGCCATAGTTTGCTGACCCCTGGACTATGGCATGATACCTGGCAGGGAAACTTTTCTTCGTGAGTTGGCCATTTACTACTTTTAAATGCATCCTGCTCTGTCCTTACATGTGGGGGTGATGGGCTTTATCTTGTCGCACAGGCCCATGATGCCTTAGCAGGTAAGAGTAGATAACTAGCTTACGGCAACAGGTATTTCGATATGGTCCAAGTACAGACCAAACAGCACGTTGCTTAACTTTGGATTTTTTCAAATGGAATTCAACATCTGGCATTATGGCTCTTCTACTGAGCTCGAACACTGATCACTAGCGTCGGTGGAAAATACACAACTATCTCAGCCACGAAATGTTAAGGTCTACTGTCCATCCATCTTATATCATAAATAGTGATATAACGAACCATGCCACATCGAGGAATGTCTGTATCATACTCTACTTCGAATTGATAAAGGCTTGCCTAAAAAATGAGGGTTCATGGACAGCGCATTACGAATTAGGTCATAGAGGCCCATCAGCAAGTGAAATTGAAATTTAATCATTTAGCCATATTCGCCTCTACCCGATTTTCAAAGGGACACATTGCTTATTTTCACTTTATGGGCCTTCGTGACTAAACCGATAAGTCACTGTCCATTCCAGTGAGACTTCGTAGATACGAATTCAAATTTTGTCGGAGGCTATATCTTTATTTTATAATCCACACTGCTTAATTAATTGTCATAAAAGGTATAACTACCTGAGTGTTGCCATAAAAAAAAACAACAAACCTTGTCAAGAACAGAAATAAAGAACACAACCAAAGGTTCAGTAGAACAAACACACACAGACAATTTAACAGTGTTCATCACCTGTAGCACACTTTCACTATTCATATCTGTATATCTAGGAGAAGTTTATTCATACCTTTAGTTTCGTACTGCATAGGTTTGTATTTATAACGATTGTATCTTCAAACAGGTCATGAATTAACAAACTTTGAAGTCGAGCTCCATTTCAACAGCCAAGAACAGTTTCCCCATGTACTGTCGGTTATTCTCAGAAGTACCAATCGAATCATAGAATTAGATTTTACAAAACACGAATGTAACTATAATCTTCCTGTATACGCACGATCAAAAGATGGAAAGAAGATCCTCTTGGATACACCACCGATTACGGTAATTCATTATTATACTGATTTTGAAATTTCCTTCACACAACTTTTTCTATTTCTTGGGAGGGATGCTATATGTATCAGTAACCAAACGTGCCTACATCCTCATTGAGAAGAACATCGTTGAGGACTATCAGACCCTTTCACTGGATCGTGCCCTTGTAAATACTGGGTGGCACAAGAGTCGAGGAGATTTTTTTAAACAACCATATTTTCTTCTTCTTTTTTGATAACTTTTTTCTTCTCTTCTCAAATATATAAAAGAATCCGTGTTAATTCATCATGGAACACAACTGAGCAACGAACTAAAATAGTAGAATTATACTTTGAATACCTTTAACGCTATTTCAACGATTTGGTGTTTGTTCGTGAGTTTTCGAGAATTGGGCCCCATTATTGATCACCCACGAACAAAGAGACCATGTCTAGTCCAAAATGTAGAAAATCCTATACGTGTGCAGAAGAGGAAATATGTTATGCATGATGTCATTGAAAGAGCAAAAATTTGTGAAGTTTAAAATAGTGAGCATTTGAAAGAATCAGAATTTGATTAGCAGGTTTAATCGAGGCGATCAAGTTTTTCTCGTCGGCAAATAAGTTGCCTCAAATGGATGAAGAGTAAGAGGAGACTGGGCCTAATTGGACACCAGATGTAAGTCACATACTTTTTTAGAAGCCTGAAGAGGTTTTCGGTCATTTTAATCACATGGTCAAGTCACATGATTGCCTGCACTTTTGCAATGGAAATCTTGCAATGTGAGCTAAAAAAACAGGTATTGCTTAAAAGGAGATTTGTTCGGATCAGGTCTCAAACTAGCGAATGATAAAAGCCAGATTTGTATAATACTGATCCATTATTGACCTCTAGTGACCCTTCATGGTCAATTTAGGTTCAGGTCAATTTTGACATTTTCAAATCTCTCCATCCCCCTAAATGAATTAAAAAATAGAACAGCTAGTGGCCAAAGATTCTGTGCGGAATAAAATATTGGGATGAGGAGCAAGAAAATGCAGAAGATGCTGATTAAGCAAAAATGAAATATGTGATTTGTATTTGTGTGTATGTGCGTGCGGAGGTTCAGCTGCGTGTTGATATTTATTCTAATGCAAATCTTTTTCAAATCGTATACAGAATGTATCATTCTACGTGGATGAAACGTACGATGCTTCAGTCACGTTACATTGTGAAATAAACGATCACTTTTATGACAAGCTAAATTCTTGTAAGGAGAGATTAATAGTAAGTAATATTCTAAAACTTTATATATATATATATATATATATGTGTGTGTACGTGTGTGTGTGTGTGTGTGTGTGTGTGTGTGTGTGTTAATTAAACGTAATCATCAAGTTGAACGTGTTGTCTTTCCTCATGACTAGTTTCACACACTTTGCCCTTGAATTTTGCTAGGAAAATATAAAGCATTACCATCGAGCAATATATAGCAACACCCTCACATGTACAGGTTCCCTAGTGTCGTGAGTTCGATTCAACTTGGATTTCACAATACCGTATCCTTGAGTACGGATCAAGTTCATTGAATAACCATGGATACGATGGTTAACAAGCTTGTCTCACAATCTAGTTCAATAATGTAGTGGGTTCTATTTTCATTGAACACTCAACTAGTGAGACCTTGTGCTAAAGTAGGCTGATTTTGCTAAACAACATTTCTCCCTGACCTATGCTCTCCAAAATTGTGTCCTATTATTTGAAGGTCCCCTTGGGAGCAGGGACGACTGGGCCCTCCAGCCTTGGGAAGGCAACCAGTTTAGGAGATGGTCAACTCCTTCAGCCAAGCTGAGAGAGACGTATGGACTACATCAGCAAGGTCAAGGGGGAGATTCTGTCATCTACACTCCATACACTTACCCCAGGCTTAAAGGAAAAGTCACTCCAGTGTCATTTCATTGTATACTATGACAGTATGTGGCCTTCTATGTAAGAACCACCAAGTAATTCCCCAGGGTCTACTGAATGATGAGCTCAGAATGGGAGCACGATGACCTCATGCAGTATGGGATCAATCAACCCTGTAATCTAGTACTACCAGTTTCATGTTACTTAGAGAAGGAATGGATGCCACCAATTTATCTTCCTTGTCCAAAAGATATTGTTAAGGATAAGTTCAACATGGCAGCTAATCATGTGACCCAGTATATTTATGCTTTTATTTTGCTTGAAGAAACCCGTGAGAAAAAATGCCGTCGCCATGGGTGACCACTGTCAATGTTCCAGGAGAAGGGGTAACAGATATATTCGGGAGGATGGGATCAAAAAGATATATCGTTTAGTCAATTGTCAAGTGAAGGACCAGGGAGTAACTAAGCTGTGACCCATCCGAATTTGTCACTATTCATAGCAACTCTTTGATCCTCAGCCTCTATAAAGCTCCAACTTTCAGCCCCACTCCCTTGGTGAGAAGACCTGGTCCAGTGAGGGTATGCACATGTCCTGTTTATCCTTTCAATTCTCTGTGGACACTCGTGCCTGTTGCTTTTATTCTTTTTCCTTTTTAATGATTTCTATTGAATTTCAGTATGGCTTCTTCAATCTTGATGGATACAGACATATGATCGAACCGAAAAAAAGACTTTTAAAGAGATTCGTCGTTGGCTCTCCTCAAGACTTACACAAAAGATCCATTAAAAGACATCAAGTGTTTAGAATACATGGAACTAATAAAAATTGCTGCATCAAGGATGGTAAGTAGAGACGCAATCATATTTTCTCATTTTACAGTAACTGCTGTGAGAGGATTTCAGAGTAAAGGTAAAATTGTGTGAGTCATTTAGTGCATGTAATATTCCAGCCAACCGAAAAAATACGTTTAGATTTTTCACAATCTGAAATAATTGCCATTTTGGAGGAAATCAAATATGAATTTTTATGCTTATTTTCAAATTAAGTATTCTATGGAGAAATCTCCCCAAAGTGAAACTGTAGCCATTTTAGCAGTGAAAAGTCTTAAAAATTATGAAGAATTTGCATTTATTGATAACAGTCAAGTATCGCAATCAGGATGGAGACTGTGAAGATGAAATCGTTAAAAATACTATTGGGAAACTAGAAAAAAAAAAAAAAAAGAAGTACATACAACCGCCAACGCCACTGTCATGGGAAGTAATTATGTGAGCAAATACCCCAAGTCAGTCTCTGCATCCCTTCGCCGATTGGTGATTTGCAATGCTGCTCAGGCTGCAGTTTGGTTGCTGTAATATTGATTGCTTTACAATCTAGATTTTCATCTGTTCCTTATCCAAACCTGGTTTCTCCTGGAACCCCAGGGGTTTCCGGGAGAAAGCAGGCTTCATTTCCATAGAGTCACATTTCATTTCCATAGTGTCACAATTATGCATGAATTTACCCTAAAATCTCATCTTTCCCTCCATAGATTTTGCCCACCCTTCTAGGGTATTTCATGGATAAACCGTGTCGATAAGCATAAACTTTTGGTGATATCGTGTGAGTTGAACATTTGACTACGGCTAAAGAGCGGCAATTGGGTATGGATCCGCCTCAAAATTCTACCACTTTTTTCGTAGTCTATTGTCTACTTCTCCCCAAAAGTACATTGGAATTCAATGAAAGCCTTTGGAAATATTATGCAGGCAATCATAAATGTATGTTTATATTGTGGATGTGAAGTGATACAACAAAATGTTGACGAAATGACGATTGGAAAGCAAAGAGAAAAACATAGATGTTACAACACAGTTCTTTTCATAATTCTGTGGGCATATTTCGATGCATTTTGACTTGTTTTTGATGTAAACAGCAAAATATTTTGTGAACCACTGCAAATATTTTCTTTGATAAAGATAGCCGACTCTCGTCGAACTGCATCGAAACATGCCCATGGAATAATAAAAAAGATGGAAACGTAACACTATCCCGTGAGTTTTTTTTTTCATTCTCGACCCCCTTCTTCCAATCTCATGTTTGTAAAAGGAGGATTGCTATGATGCATAGTAGTCTGATAGCCTATTTTTGACCTAGTGAATATTTGAGAGAACTTTACCAATCAGAAAGTAAAACGTCAGTTGAATGGATTGGGTTAACTCTTCCAGCCTAAATCTCTGATCTCTCTGGCTAAATTCGATCTGGCATTATCATGCTGTAGAGTGGTACTGTTTGTCTTCTGAACTCACTGAAATATTGAAAATACTCTTTTACAGTTGAATTTTGCTTTTCGAATAATTTCCAATGGTTTGATGAGGGTCTGCTTCAATAATTGATCGCTGCAGGTCGTGGTCAAACCGCCTCCAAGGCCTTTTCGAATGATAGACATTGGGGAAATCAAAATTTCTCGATCGGAAATGGATGAACCAACGGAGTCATTAACAGACATCTTGTACATTTAGATAGACGTTAGAAATCCTTTTCATGATCATTAATTTACTGCTCCCCAGTCAAAATTCATACAGTATAGAAAAAGAAAATGTCTTTTTCATCTGTTTTGTAACTCATTTTGTTTGGTAGTCCTAGGATAACAGAATACTATTATAATTTGAAGAATGACATCTAATTCGACTAGGAGCATGTTAATTCAATTGTTTTAGTTTATTTTGATGGTGTTAATTATTCAATAAATAACACTTATTGTTAGGTTATAACATGACATTACTTTCCAGAACCCTTAATTTATCATTAAAACTGTATTTAAATGATTGTGTTTCATTTTCTCCTCAGGCATCAGTCCCCCCAAGAATAATTTCAGAACCCAAGAAATTGTTGGACACCACAAAGGTAATGGCACGAAAACAAAGAATACGATCGAAGTAATCGCTCTGATCACCCCTAAGTAAGTTGGTTCTCCTACTTTTATTATTACTCCATTAACCCATAGTAGACTTTGTTATTATCAATCTATTAAATAATAGACATTTACTGGATTGGTAATTAAGAAGTCACTGCTGACGAGATTAGAAATCCTAAAAAAGAGGAAGGAAAGAACAAAACAGATTGCTTCAGAGCCAAACTCAAACATGAATGCAACTATTTCAGTGACAGAGCCGTATTTTCAAAAGAAAAAACTTTTCCCCCTACTCATAGAGGAGAGTGGGTATGCGCAAGATTTCAAGTTTCTACTATGGACGGTAAGGGCAGAGAAAAGTAGAGAAAAGAGCGGAAGAATAATAGCAGAGATTAAAAAAAAAAGAAGACAAAGTAATAAATTCTAATTAAAAGGGTATGTTTAGCAACGCCAGATGATTCAATCTTGCATTCATAATTTTCAATTTTCTCTTTCTCACTTTATTTCTCCATGTATCTCGTTCTGTCTTTTCTCTTTCTCTCTCTCTCTCTCTCTCTCTCTCTCTCTCTCTCTCTCTCTCTTCATCTCTCTTTCTCCTTTTCTTTCTTTCTTTCTTTCTTTCTTTCTTTCTTTCTTCATTTCGTTGATTGATGACGGAGGATTCTCTCTTTCCCCCCTCTCTCTTGTTTAAATTTATATACCCTTTTCACTTTTAGTCTTAGCTGGAAGTCTGAATTCGCTAAGGATATTTGGTTAGGAAAATAAAGTCAAATCAGTAAGAGTTTGACAAAAAGTAAATTTATTTAAAAAATTGCAAAATACCCTGCTTCACACATAGAAACCTGCAATAAATGAGGTTTTTGAATATCTTCCACGTGTACTGAGAGGTATTTTAGGGGAGATGAAGACACCTTCAATGGCTCGACGGTTCGCCCCTGTGACAGACTGGCTATGGGACTTGGGCGTTTCTCGGAGCAATGCCAGTCCAAGAATTCATCCAGCACCAGAGAAGAAATATCAATACCATGGAAAAAGAAAGGATGAAAAATGAAACAGCAGTTGAGGAATGAGGAAAGGAAAAAGAAAGTCTTACCGGCAATGCTTAGACAGGAAAGAGCGATGGATGTTTGTTGACGTGAGAGGCGTTTTTAAAAGAATCATAAAAAGTTCTGAAGATATCGAAAAAATCATATATTTTCTTATATAAGTTTATGCTTTAACTTGTTATTGCTTCCATTGATCAGAGGTGGTTTTCACATTCTCTGACTGCGGAGCGACAGTTGGGAAGCAAATCTTCTGAAGCATTACAGATCAATGTTAGTATAATAATTTTGAACCTCAGTGTGTGCTAAACTAATGAAGGCACGTGTCAAAGTTCTGCTTCTGGGAAAATGTCTGATTTTGATCCCCGCCATGGAGCTATTCTTAAAAGCTACCTTTAAAAATCATTGCATTGTTTGTTTTTCGGCTCTAATGAGAACAACAAAAACAATCCCCACCAAATTTGGATGGCTTTTATTCTGTCTCTACAGACAATGGAACGTCTTCTCTTGGACTCATGCCTTAGCGAAGTGTATAGAGATCCCAGGATACCAAGTTGTCAGAATCCCCCTTGATTTCCCAGATACAGTCCTGAGGAAAGTAGAAAAAGATGTGTCTGGCAACAGTTTGGATGCAGGAGCTGCCAGAAATATATCAAATTGGGTGCCAAACTACTTTAAGGGAGCTCAACTCCCTGGTTTTGAAATCAGAATCGTCCTTCCCATAGACAGGTCATCTATTTTGCTCATAGATGAAAGGAAAAAGATGGATTCATGCCGATCACTGAGGGATTAGTGTAAAGTGAACATAATCAGTCTCAACTGGAGTTTGAACTCGGGTTACCGATTCCATTGTCTGTGCTACGCCAATTGCACACTTTCTACTTATCAAAAATTCAAAAAATTATCACCACTGATATCGTGCGGTATGGAAAAAGTCATGGAAGAAATTATTTTATCAAAAATGTAATTTACTTCATTTCAAAATAAATTTACACACCCATTTTTAAAAATTCGAACGTTCTGTGACATTCACTGTTAGGACATCAACCTATCTCATTTTGCAACTTTTTATAGCTCTATTAGCCCTGTTCATGTATTTCATGTGGACCAATCCATCATAACTTTAGGTTATAACAGATCTCTGGCCAGACAGGCAATCATACAACCAAACAAACGTACTGATTTGCATACACGGTTTTTGCATAAATAGATAGTTTACACTTGAAAGTTTACCGAGAAATGACGGCAGCATTTAAGTAATTTTGCAATTATGTAGAGGTTTAGAATATAAAGAAAGGTCGTGAAATTAATTCAATTGAGAGATTGTCACAGAATCTAAATATTGGGTACAGTCATCCTTCTCACTTGAAAATAACGCAGTAGTGAAAGAGTCTTCAAAGGGAAGTGATTCTTGCGTAAAAATATCTAAGTTTGTCACCTTGGGTGATATAGACAAGCATTAAGACATACACTACGTGTAATATACAAGTAGATTTTTCTTTCACTACAGATCGTCATTGAATGAAGAAGAAATTAACGACCAGAAAATATATTACATGCACGTGTTTTGGGGGGTAAGTATTTTGTTTGTGTAAATTGTAATATCACAGGTGGGATTTAGAAACGGAAATATGAAAAATTCCTCTAATGGTCACGTACATAGTGAGCAGCAAATTCTGGCGTTAGAAGAGAAAATGAAACGTTGTATTTGATCAACAAGTGCATTTGAACTAATTATACGTGAGGAAGGTTTCGGCTTTTTATTGCTGTTCAGTGCAGAGACCCCAGGGACGGGAACACTCCAAGTTCGGTGGGCCTCTGGCACACAAAAATTGAAATACACAGCAAATTACAAAATTTACACATCATGTTGTTGCTTGTTACTGGAAGTGATACAATGCTCCTTTTTTCAGGGTTGACCACTCTTTAAGTAATGCAACTCGTTCATTATAAGCTACATAGCAATGCTCTTCCAACTCTGGAATGGAACACTGTTGGATAGGGAATTGTGCGTAAGTGAATATATCACGTACATTCAGTCTTACAAACCGTCCAGCAGGGGTTAAATGCCAGCTTCTGGGTCTGAAGCGGTAGTACCTCGTGGTAGTGGATGGTCTATTTATTTACTGTCCCAGCACAGCAAAATGTGACACAAGGTCGAGGCTTAACGTGGGGAAAATAGGAAACTACCTTCCGAAAATGGCTCCAGCCGACGCAGCTTTGGTTTGCTAAGCAACCAAAGCAACCTCAGCCACGGAAGCGTTAGGACAAGTCCCGACCTGCTCCGTTAAGTGCAATGGAACAGTGCTGCCCCGGGGTTGGGATATTGGATAGTCTATAGCTACACTGAAGAGTTGTAATACAATGAAACATCTGTCTATGGATGACTCAATTATTAATCATTATTATGTATATATATACACATATGTGTATGTATGTGTCCGTGAATCTGTGTGTTCGCATGTGGAAATACATGCCAGCAACTCTCCAAGTATACTTTAAGATGAGATATATTAATTTTCGTAACCTATGCCCAAATTACTGCATATTCAAATTAGAAGCAGTACTTTTATTCATTTATTCAAAACGATTGAAGGCGTTATAATGAAATGAAATCCAAGTAATAATTGAAAATTCAATTCTCATTGAAGAAACTAATTTTCAATAGCACATAATATTCTTGAATAGAAGGGGCTCAAGGTTAGAGGGGTTACGGGAAAATTTCCCATTTATTAATCTGGCTTTGCTGGAAAGTTTCTGATAACAAGGAAATAACAAAAGATTTATACTTGATTTTATCTGGATTTTGTTGAGGAAGTTTTAACATTCAGTATGTATATTGGGCGTTAAATACACGGAAGAAAAAGATTGAATATGATCAGGAATTAAAACAATCGTCTCTGATCAAACAGATATACTATATGAATATAAATACATAGCTAATACCAACTTTAATTTGGACAACGACCTTTTAAAGCAAAAAACGTCTTCCCTTATCTATGATGCCTCATGAGGGTAAATTGTCCATTCAGTTTTTTGCCCTTAAACGGAAAAATAGTTTCCTCTCATTTTTGATTCATTAACCTTTTTAAATGTTTTATCAAAATATGAGGTCAAGTAAAGAAATCACTATTGAAAATTGTTGGATCAGAATCAGATGTCAGGCAGCTCTCAAAATATGATACACTAACTGGAACAGTGAGACCAATTAAAGAGAGACTCTTTCCTTGTGGATATTTGATATTACAGCTGAAAAAGGTTGCAGAATGAATCAGCCAAAAAGTTGCGTTAACATCAAAGATAGGAAGGAAATATCAGATTGTCAAAAAAATAACTGGTATGTTAATGATTGTTCTGTTCTGATTTTTACAATATAAATGCATTGAAAATCAGGAATAAAGGGGTTGTCAGTGATTTGGTATTTAAGCACCCTTCACTGATCAGATTGGTCTATTATATGAATTCTGATAAGTTTGCTGAATGTTTTGATTTCTGTGAATATTATAAAGTAAGGATCGAACTCAATACAGTGGTAATGATTTGCAAGACGAAGTTTCTAAGCACTGGTCAGCCATTCAGCTTTCCTGTTGACTTCCCCTCTCTGTTCCTACGAATTACCCCAGAAGTCTTTTGGTACTGTAATATTTGACTGTTTTACTTCCTTTCTTTAGAGACTTTTGTAAAAAAATTCATCATGTTTTTTTTCCTTGTATTTCCACAGGTCAATAATATCTATAAGACGATTGACTTGGAGAATATAAGTTTCGAAGTGAAATTGATAGGTTTCATTGTAGAACCGGTAAAGCTTTTTTTTAAATTTCTATGTTCAGTTTGTTTGCGTAAAGTGATTGCATTGTCAAATTGTTTTACGAAAGAAATTAGTCTCCCTTTTCAGCTCTTCTTTGATTATTGATACTAGTTGAAAACCTGCTCGATCTGGCAGGTTTCCTGCTAGTTCCTGTGGGAGGCTTAAATGAGGCCTACCGATACTCAATCCCGAAATAAAGAATTACTCACTTTAATAGTCAAAGGTATTTCTTTCTTTTTTTTTTGAATGTTTGAAATTTTTGCAACCACACGCAACTTTATTGTTATATCACCTATGATCCTAGCACAGGTATAGTATGATTCTCGCTCATCTTTTGAAATTCCATTCAGAGTACTATCGACATCATTGATATTAGAAGACTTGTATAGATAAAGTTTTCACTTAGTATAAGTTTTAAGGCATATTTCAAACTTGACTTTTGTTGCTATTTCCGTCTAATTTGTCTTCAGAAACGCCTTTCTTACCTTTCGCCGGTACTTATAACATTGTTATTGCATTTGAGATCAGTTTTTAAAGTAGCATTTAGTAGTCAGACAGCGCCAAGATTTTTGTGCAATCTTTTCTCCATGAAAAATATGCGAGTGTACTTGATGCGTGTGCAAATTTAAAGTTGAAATTGCAACTTACGCAACATGTCAATGAAAATACATCCAGTTCCTGAATCATCCGTAACTTTTCGGAAATGAAAGCTTATGATCTAATGAGCTTTTGGTGTGGTATTTTCTACGATTTTGTTTGGCCATTCAACTTGAAGTAAACTTACAATTCTGTTGTACTTCACCCCATTTGCTTCGTCTGAATCAAAGTTAGTTATCATTTTTTCAATAAAAACCCCGCTATCAACAAATTTTCCTAAACATTATGATATAAATATTGTCAGCCTTTATGCTGTACAAACTGGTTCATCAGGAATTGAAAAATATCAATCGATTAATTACTTTACAGGAATAATTAACAAATAAAATGCTTTCACAAAGTATAATTACAGTATACTATTATCATATTATACTTGTAATCATTAGTACAAGTATGATGATTAATTACTTTATCATTTTTAGCTACTAGCCTTTTGTACATACGATAATTTCCTCTGGAGTCAAGTGGTTTTCCACAGTATTCTTGCCTTTTCCGGCAGTGCTGTAGTCTTAATCGTTCCAACTTTTCCTTAAAGTTCAAGTCCTTCGAATCTTCCAGCGGGGAATCCCTGTGAGGATCGAAATCACTCAAACAAACAACACATTAGCATTTACAGGAGTTTCTAATATCATTCATTATTTTTCAGCCTGATAGTTTTCTTTACTATGGACAAAAGAAAAATGGCTGGTCAGAGGCATATCACATTCTTGTTGATCTTTCTTCATTGAAAAGAAAGCATCTCTGTGATCATCTCACCATGTTTTCAATGTAAGATATTATCTTTACTGGATTCCTCTGAACCACTGAACCTGTCCGTAGCCACATAAAGCGTTGTTTTCCATTACATTAGTGATGAGAGAGGGTCGTGAGAAAAATACAACACAAAGTGTTTGATGTATGAATCAATATTTACAAAGGTAAAAAGTGTGGGATATCTATCGAGGGTCGAACTCAGTCAGCAGTAATTGTCTTGGTGACCATCTTACTAACTATTGCTTTACGGCATGCCGTAAATATTTATTCAGTTTCGTTTAGAGTGGCGCTTACAGAGATGATCCCCTATATCACTGCGCCATGACAGTCCCCTTAAATAATATTTACCAAACTGAGCTTAGTACATCACGAGGTCATCCGGATGAAACGCTCAATGAGAACTGAATTTAGTGCTGTAGTTGAAATTCGTGCAATCAGCTTGCTTATGATCATTCCACAGTTACATTAAAGTGTGTGCGTGTGTATATATATATATATATATATATATATATATATATATATATATATATATATATATATATTCTATTCTATGATGTACATCACTGCATTCTGGCAGATTGTGTCGCTGATTATTTCTCTCTAATGTAATCTCTACACTTCACAAGAATTCAGAAGATAATCTCACACTGATATAAAAAATTCAATCTTACTCTTACGAAAAATAACTTTAAAATAAAAAAGTTTGAATTAGTGTAATAAAAAAAACCCACAAAAATCGAAATCGAAGATGCAAAACTGGAAGAAATAATCTATTACATTAACTTAGGTCACCAGATCTCCGTGGAATCCTCAAAAGAATAAGAAATCAATCGGAAAATCTCACTACGTTGGCTAACTTTCAACTGGACGAGCTCAACCCCAAGAACAAAAAAATTCTGCTATTGCTAAAAAAAAGGGTATACAGCTAATGCATCCTCCCAATAGTCACCTATGGAGCTAAAACATGGAACCTAACCAAGAGACCGACCGTTAAACTGAGAACCATGAAACGAGGACAAGGGAGAATCATGCACTACCTCACATGAAGAAACCACGAAAAAGTACAGTGTAATATGAGAGAGGCAATATCAAAGAATCCATGAGAGAACTCAAATGGCAGTGGGCTAGTCATGTTTCAAGAATGTCAGACAACCGCTGGACATCACGGCTCACAACCAAACCAGCGTGACGAATTAGTTAAGTTCAGAAAGTACTGGCTCCGTGATATCCACGATAGAGAGGTCTGGCGAATCTTGGGAAAGGTCCATGTCCAACAACGGGCACTAAAAGGCTGCTATTGCTGCTGCTGCTGATGATGATGATAATGATGGTTAATTATTTGCTAATTACCTCCCTTGCATCACATTAGCCTAGAAAACATCGACCATCGCAAGGTGAATTCCCCTGATAACATTTCCTTTGAAGTAATGACTGGACTGATTTGCTCTCCTCAAAGATTAAAAAAAGTTGGCCATTGCAAAGCTGATTGGTTCGTCAAAACTGTTTTTGGTCCCCAAAATGGCTCCCCTCCCCATGACATCAACTCTCGATTTTCGGTGCCAATTATGACAAATGAGCCCCCATCCAAAATTAGGCTGAAGGGTACATCAACCGAAACCTTGATCAAGAAATTAACCAAGATAAGGACAAGAGCTATAACGAAACTTTACATAACGTTTCTTTGATGTTTTCAACATTTCGAGAGAGTGAATGCTCTTGACGTTTACTTGATTTTGAGTAAACGATAAAAAGAATCATTTGCTTGAAAAGTTGAAAACATCTTTGAAACACTCAGCCAGAATGTTGCTATGTACATTATCAAATAAATTTAAGATATATGTGTGTGTGTTTGTGTGAGTTTGTGTGTGTGATGAAGTAAAGGATTCACTACCCAAACAAACTATGTTCCTGCCCTGTTTTGGATTCTCCAGGGCAGAAACATAAACTTGTTTGTGTAGCAAATCCTTTACTTCATCATATTCTAAGCTATTCTCAAATACAACTTAATTTTTAATGTTGAATCTATCAATCACTTTATGAAATAAACCCATCACACATCGGATATTGCATTATATACTATTATATTGTATTCCTGATATATATATATATATATATATATATATATATATATATATATATATATATATTGAGAATTTCATCTAAAATATAGAGCACTCTTCATTGTTGACAAATACGCAAATATACATGCTCAGGAGACAAGTGTCAGTTAGAGGAAAAGTTAAAAACTACACATCCAAAACAAAAAATTGAAATAACACCATATAAAGTAGCAATCAACTGATGTTTTTTAAAAGTAGGTCATAGTTTGTTTTTTTTTCACTGTAGATACTGCACACCTTCCTTGTAAGGGAAGGGGCAACACTGCACTATCGGGCAGTCCTTCAACTAATCACGTGTATAATGTACGCTATGAGTGTGAACTTTTGTCTTTCTCCACAGAAACAAATTTTGTTTAAAAGAATGTGAACCCAAAAAAATATATGCTGGTAAGTGATTTAATTTTATTGCCCTAAATCAATTACTTTACCTATGTCCACATATCTGCGTCGGCAGAAACTCCAGTCCTCATTTATTTTAATTCACTCATGAATTTAACTTGACACTGTTGTTAACCTATTCGTTTGTTCTTACTTCTGCATTTTGTTAACAATTCAACTAACTCTGTACTAACCTTGTTTTTGTGCTTAAGCAGCGAACACGTTACGTACCAGGATTTATCTCCTTAGATCAATTATGGTAATTTATATTTTAGGGGGCTAATATGATAAGCAGCCCTAAAGCTATTTTCGGTTACTATCTTCTTTTAAAGTAAATCAGTGGTGTGGAGCAATCTTCTGAAAATTGGGATTATCTGTATTCGGATTTTATTTGATGAATTTTTAGAAGAGAAATTATAAAAAAGACTTGTTTCACTGGAAGTGACCATAGTTTCAAATGATGGATGGATGATCTGGTTAGAACAATGCATCTCGCACTGATTTGAGGAGATATAGTGTCTAAATTGACACATTACAAAAACTGCATTCCGGGTCAGCTCCATTTCTAATCAAGTTGGCTTGTGATGCTAAGATAAAGCCCTCTGTCTTGGCTTCAAGTTCAGAGCTTTACAATCACAGTTAGATATTAGCTGAGCGGTACTTTACCTTCTTAACAGCTTTATTTTTTCAATAGCCTTTTGTTTTGCCTTGGTTTCTATTTTTTTTTTTTTTTATCTAAGTAGATAAAAAAAGATTTCGGGATTGTTATTGATTTGTTCCAGAAAAAAGTTATTGAGTTGACATGTAGAATAGTGCAATGCAGGTGAGAAGCAAGTTGCCAGGCTTGACTCAGGATATGGATCAGAGGAAAAAGAGTTAGTTTGACCAGATCACTTGGCTGCTACCCTTCCGGAACGGTTTAGTACAGTGCGTGTGTCAACGAATCATCGGAAGCCTTTCAAAGATTCGTCTCCCCATTGACTGAAACGCTAAACAAAGAATTTTTAGCTTACGTGCGAAAATTATTGGGTATTTTTTAATTTGTATTTTATCAGTCCCTAGATAACCAAGAGGAAAAAGTCAGTCGATGGCGATGATGATGGAGATACAAAAGTTTCCCTTACGAGGACGAAAGGTAGTCTGCAAGAGGAACTTGCTAACCATTGTTCTACAGCGCAGCACAACGGTACCACTTATGATATCCAGCTAGTAGGCCGGTCTCTCTGTGTATTTCTTTTCTCTTTTGTCTGACCTTTATCCCAATCTATATATGTATATATAATCGTTTTTCCCATTCACCTGGTTTTGTTTTCGTTTTCCTCTAGTTTGTTTTTTTTTTCTGCTGTCATCCTTTCTCTAGCTCCATTTCCCTCAATTTCCCCTTCTTAATATTATTTCCTTCTTTTCTCCGTCAGAAAGCTGAACTAAATTCACTTCAGAAAGGCCGTCATCTCGGGAATAAAAATAATAATAATAATAATAATAATAATAATAATAATAATAATAATAATAATAATAATAATAATAATAATAATAATAATGATGATGATGATGATGATGATGATGATGATGATGATGATGATGATAATAATAATACCTGCAGACGATAGAGTTAAGAGGAAGGAGAGAGAAAAACGGGAAAAATACCAGGACCTAGCGAGAGAAATGAAGATGTGGAACATGAAAGCCAGGGTAGTACCGGTCATAGTGGGCGCACTAGGAACTATCCCCAAAACGCTGAGGGCGAGACTGGAGGAGATCGGGATTTGAGGAAGGATTGAGACTGTACAGACCACAGCACTACTCGGTACTGCACAGATTCTAAGGAAAGTGCTTGAAATATAAGGACTGCAACGCTAACTGTCAATAGTGACCTAACAGAGGAAAGGAAATGAAAGTGAAAACTCAAATTGTAGCACTGACATGATAGGCGAAAGAGAGAGGAGACGTTGGCTGAAGACCTGAGGAGACTCATTGTCACTCAGCCTTCAGCGATGACCACTAGGCAACCGGTGTGAAACTGTAAATCGCAGTATTACTGCGACCTATGAGTACTAGAAGAGGAGGGCTGGAGACTTGAGGAGACTTGCTGTCACTCAAACTCCAGCGGTTACCACCAGGCAACTGGTGTGCGATTGTAAATAATAATAATAATAATAATAATAATAATAATAATAATAATAATAATAATAATAATAATAACGAACTAGAAAGCACCAGGCCCCGACGGGATCCATGGATACTCGTTCAAGAAATTCACAGTATTACATGACTGACTCACTCACCTACTCCAATGTTGCATAAACGAAGGTGAGGCACCACAATAGATGACCAAAGGCCAAACCACCCTCATCCAAAAAGACCCTGAAAATGGCAAGCAATTATAGACCAATAACGTGCTTACCACTTATGTGGAAAATCCTAACTGGACAAATAGCGGAGAGAATGTAAATATCTATGGAAAGGAGGAGACTATTACCCGAAGAACAGGAAGGTTGCAGGAAAGGAACCAAAGGGGCAAATGACTTACTCTACATCGACCAGATGATCTTAAAAGAAGTGGGAAAAAAAAACAAACATCGCAATGGGATGGATAGATTACAAAAAAGCGTACGATATGATCCCACATAGCTGGATACTTGAATGCCTTAGAATGTTCAAGATCAGCGAACCAGTGGTCAGATTCATCGAAAACTCTATGAAAAAATGGAAAGTAAACCTAACAGCTACAGGAGAAAACTTAGCAGAGGTAAAGATAAAAAGAGGAATATTCGAAGGAGACTCGCTGTCGACACGATTATTTGTTCTAACTATGATACCACTCAACAGAATCCTGTAGAACAGCAAAGGGTACCATTTCTCCAAAACAAAAGGAAAAATTAACCACCTGATGTACATGGACGATAAATAATTGTTTGCAAAAAACAGGAGTGAACTTGAGATGTGGTTCAACAAATTAAAAGAATACAGTGATGACATCGGAATGGAATTTGGAATAGAAAAATATGCAATCATGGTGATGCACAAAGGAAAGCTCATAATGGCTGAAGGAATCGAACTCCTGGGCAACAGTAAGATCAGAGCATTGACCGCACAAGACCGATATAAATACCTGGGGGTCGTTGAATGTGACACGATAAAATGGGAAGAGATGAAGGAGAAAATAAAGAGAGAATAACTTAGAAGGACAAGGAAAATATTAGAGACCAAATTAAACAGCAGAAATTCAATAAAAGGAATGAACACCTGGGCTGTGTCAGTAGTTAGATACACAGGACCATTCCTAGGATGGACAAAGGGAGAACTCCAATCAATGGACAGGTGAGCAAGGAAACTTATGACAATTCATAAGGCATTACACACTAGAGATGACATGGATAGACTATACGTTAAGAGAAAAGAAGGTGGCAAGGGGCCTCATCAGCATAGAGGACTGTGTCAAGAGAGCTAAACCAGATCTAGAAAAGTACGTGCAAGCAAACAATGAAGAAATCATAAAGACTGCACGGAACAGCGCAACAAGCAACAAAGTAGAAAACAATGGAACAGCAGAGCAAACAAGGAAAGAAAAATTTGAAAGGAAAATATTGTACGGAGAGTTCAAAAGACAGATACAAGATGTGACAGATGAGAGATCATGGACATGGTTACGAAAACAAAAACCTAAAGAGAGAAACGGAATCGCTCATCATGGCAGCTCAGAACAAAAGCATTAGGACAAACTATATAAAAACAAAAATCGATAGAACACAGACAAACAGCAAGTGCCGCCAGTGAAGTGAAAGAGATGAGACCGTAAATCACATTACTAGTGAATGTAGTCAATTCGCCCAGAAGGAGTATAAGCACAGAAACGATAGAGCAGCAACGGTGATACACTGGGAACTGAGTAAGCGAATGGGATTCAACCATGCGGAAAAGTGGTATCAGCACAAACCAGAAGCAGCCCTGGAGAATGACAACCACAAACTACTCTGGGACTTTGACATCTAAACTGACCACCTCATCCAGGTAAGAAGAACTTGGTAATTGTTGACAAGAAGAGGAAGACCTGCCAAATAGTAGAAGTGGCTGTACCTGCAGACCATAGAGTAAAGAGGAAGGAGAGAGAAAAACGGGAAAAATACCAGGACCTAGCGAGAGAAATGAAGAAGATGTGGAACATGAAAGCCAGGGTAGTGCCAGTCATAGTGGACCCAATGGAGATCAGGATAAGGGGAAGGATTGAGACTCTACAGACCACTGCACTGCCAGGAACTGCGCGGATATTGAGGAAAGTGCTAGAAATATAAAGACTGTAGCATTAAATGTTAATAGTGACCCAACAGTGGAAGGGAAATGAAAGCGGAAGTGTAAACTGCAGCACTGGCATGATAGGCGAAAAAGAGACTATGACTATAAAGGACAAAAAGGGAAAACGATGCTGAGTAAGAGATATGACCATTCTATCACACAAAAACATATCCGTAAAAGAGTTTGGAAGATTGCTTAAGTTCAAAGACCTGAAAATTGAGATCACACAAATGAGGTAAATTAAGACTGAAACAAAATCTGTTGTTATAGGAACCCTTCAGGTATGAGTATGATGTCAACAAACATCTAGGAAGAATACGAGGAAACCCAAGCATCAATGAGATACAGAGAATTGTCCTGACAGACACTGTCCATATCCTTCGCAAAGCACTGTCAAATATTTTCCCTTTTATACAACTATGCACTATTTATTGTGTAGCCTTCTGTATATTACCCCACTTTTTGTACGTATGAAATGGAAAAAATATGCCAATGACTACCAAGTCATAACATCGTTGCCTGCCTTGAGTTTCAAGCCGAAACTTACTGTGCAATGGATACTACTAAACATCAAAAATAAAAATAATGATAATTGAAAAGAATAGAATCTGTCAAATCATAGGTATGGCTGTACATGCATATCACGAAGTGGGATGAAAAATATGGGGAGGGGAGGGGCTCTTAAGTTGTATCAAGGAAAACTTCTTAGAAAAGGGAAACTGATTTGAAAAAAAACAAAAAAACAGGATAGGTAGGACCTTTTGCCATGGTTGGCGAGATCCTTTGAGATGATATAACAAAAGCACACAAAAACACATATGAGTGTGTCAGTAAAGAACACTACTCCGAAGTAATAATGAAACCGTAGACCAAACCATACTGCATAGACCGCATTCCTAAGGAGGGAACTGGAATCGTCAAGTCTACTTCAAGAACGAACTCCTCTACAAACAATGAGTTGGTCGGTCACTGAGAAAACAGCATCAACGTCCAACGATTTCTCCATGTAGCAATTAACAATCAAGGACAAAAAGAAGGATTACAAGGTTTCGGGAGAAATATAAAGTGGTAATGGAATAATTTCACTCAGGACAAGTACACCATACTGGGAACACCACTTCGCAAACTCACAAAATCAAGAGAAAGATAGTTGGAAATGATGAGAGACAGTATATTGACGAAAATAAGCTTACCAATATTTGCAGAGACTTTATGCAGGACAATAGACTCACTTCTGCTGAAATAGATGGAAATTTCAAGAATGCATAACGCTGCTGAAGAAACCTCTCAGCAAGTATGGGTAGAATTGCAAAACATGACCATTCAGAGAATTGCGTATGGGAAAAATTAAAAAAAACAAAAAACAGCAAACAACAGAAATGGATAACAAATATTAAAAGAATTATTTGGAGGAAAACTTCCCTGATGAATTTATCTCTGAAGATAGAGACTGAGCACAGACAAGTGATAAAGAAATCCTAGTTACAAAAAAATAAAAAAACGAAACCATCCAAGAAGTAAGTAAACTAAAACATACTGATAAGAAAGACAAATAAGTTTCAAGAGGCCAATCCTCTAAACAAAATAATAGGACCATGAAGATTTACAATGTTGCATCACGAAACCCAATTGAAGACTTAAGTAATAACAAATATCAATGAAGCCATATACGCTACAAGTTTATCGACAACAGGACGAATAAAGATTGAACAAAAGAAAAAGACGAGAAATAAACACATGGAACCAGCATGGAAAGTCAAAATACTAGAGTGAAACTCAAATTAGAATTCCTATAAGAAATGAAATCTTGGTTAGTCCCTTCATAGAGAATTAAAAACTAAACAAAAGTAGATAAATACATTGTTCGGTGTTAAGATATATTGAAAATGTTTCTTAACAAAAAACATGATTGTGTCAAAATAAGGATTGTGTAATGAGATAAATGAGTTCCAGTGTAGACCGAAAAAGTGAACACTCGGTTGGTTAAAATCTGGGTCCCTCGAAGCGATATTGAACCGATAGATTAATTTTGAAATTACAAAAGAGAAAAAACTTAAAAGAAAACAAAGATGCTGCTGATATCTTAATAGCCATAGACGTTGTGAAACCGAAGATTCAACTAAAAGTTCAAAGAGCAAGATGATTTGATAAACGTTCTAAATTCTCTATAAATCCAGATATATAAGCCATCCCCGGGAATCATCAATTTCTCAAAGCATACCATGGGGAATCACATTGCTCTTGAATCACACCCGAGGAAATGATTTCAAGTCAAATAAGTGTAGACTATGGAATATTCCAAGGAAGCTCACAGTCTTCTCTTCTTTCTGTGCCTTTTGCCTCTTTCTCATGAACAACGCTGGTCATGGATACAGAGCTCATGATAATCTCTTACGCTACTTTTTTTATATGCATAATCTTAAGATTTTGCAGAGTATGATAATGAACTGGAAGGTCTCCTATAATCAGTAAAAGCTTTTTGGAATCACATGGTTATAGGTTTTGTACGAGACAAAAATACAAAGGTCAAATTTATAAGATGTAATCTAGCATCAACTTTACGAATAGACTTACAAACTCCGACAAAAATTAGAGAAATAGACCAAGAGGTAGTATATTAGTACGTTGATATCAATATGGGAAATGTTATCCATCATGCACAAATGTAGATAAAAGGAAAACAAAGATTACTGTAGACAAGTTAGACTCGAATTAAATATAGAACTTAAATTACAAAACTACATCATAGCAGTCAGCAGCCAAGCAGTTATGGTAGTACAATGTAGCTTCAACATCCTAAACTGAATACTACAAGATTTGGAAAGAATAGATATCGAAACGAGAAAACTCTTCACAAGTACCAATATGGATCACCTTAAGGCTGAGCCGTTCATACCTTCCCGGGGAGGGAGGAGGCAGAGGTCTTATCCAACTACAATTGTCATAAAAGGCAACCGGCATCGGTCTTTAACAATACATGGAAACATTGCAGGATTTAATAATGATCTTCGTTAGGAATCATGAAAACAATAAGAGAATGTATTTCATAATAAAAGAAAGGAACAAATATAAGTGAGAAATTCAAATAGAATAAACCAATTACAATCCTCAAATCTCAGAATCGCCCACTAAAGAAGTCGAGAAGATAGAATCCAAGGTAAAACAAGAGGCTGCAGGAAGAATAAAGCAATGTTAGGAAAGTGGACCACTGCACGGCCAATATTGTGAAGCCAAGATAGAGGGCTTTATCTTAGCATCACAAGGCCAACTAACAAGAAATAGAGCTGACCCGGAATGCAGTTTTTGTGATTTGTCAACTGCGACGATAAATCACCCCAGAACAGTGCAGGATGCACTGCTCTAACCTGTTCTAACCCCGAATAAATATAAAAATGAGACTTGATAGGATGAGACAATACCTCCGTGGGAAAATCTACCAATACTACGCCAAAGAGACATCTAAAAACTTCGAACATAAAAAGGAACCAGTTACAGAATTAAGTTAATATTCTATGGGACTTTACTATCTACGCAGAGAGTACAATAAAAGCGAATTGATCCAACATTATCATCAAAAACTTCAAAGAAAAGACTTATTATTGGGCATTGCAATAGCAACAGATCGTAATGTGTCAGTCATAGATTTGAAGCTGCCCAAATATAAAGACTTGGAAATAGAAACTGGTTTGCATATTTTGAATAATCTCCTCAGTATTTGTGCTGACCCAAGCAGTGCCATGCTCTACATAGTCTCAGTCCTTCCTCTTGTCTCCAGCTCCTTGTTTTCTGTGTCTTTGGAACAGTTCCAAGTTTATCTACTATTATTGTACTACTCATGTTCTACACCTTCCTAATTTCCCTTGCCAAGCCCTGGTATTTTCCTAACTTTTGATTCTATTTCATCTTCACAATCTGCAGGTTCAGCCACGTTTATTATTTGACAGGTTCTCTTTCCCTTGTCTCTAACTACCTGGTCTGGCCTCTTTGCATGATTGGAGTGGTCGGCGTGGATGTCAAAGTCCCAGAGTAATTTGCCTTCTTTTTTCTAAGACTGTCTCCGGTTTGATCAAGTTGTTTGCTTTGTTCCGAGTGTATAACTGTTGCTAGCCAATCATGTCTGTTTTGTGTTCCTCTTAAGATAGTCCACGACATTTACTGGTTATGTGGTTCATAGTCTCGTCCCTCTCTCCACATTTGCTCTTCATTTTGGTTCTGTCGATCATCTGGTAACGACGAGTTGATATTGAATTCAATTATACTATTTATTGCAAACAATGCGCAGTAGTAGCAAGGTGATAGGCATACAAGTTTAAATGAAAGACAGGCAATCAAAGAACAATATTTGAAGAAACTGAAGCTCCTGCTTAAATCAAAGTTAAATGGACGGAATATGATCTTTGCTATAAATGCATTGGCTGTTTCTATGGTTTGAAATAGTATAGTGACCATCAATTGGACTGTGGCTGAGACAGGGAGTTAGATAAACGAGGAAACTGATTTTAAGGCTTTAAAACAACGTGAAAATACTGCTCGGTTATATAGCAGACGAAGGAACGGGATGGGAGGCTTGGTTTGCTTTGAGGAATGTCTTTCAGAAGAGTGGTGGACCCTTGATATGTACACAGCTGAGTGCATGGAGACATTCTACATGTTGCTAAAACAATTATACTGAAAAAGGAGAGTGTACAGAAAGAGTGAAGAGAAAGAGTACAGGAAAGGGGTAAAAGAGGAGAAAAGGCTGGTAAGATAGGCGTTGGTATTACATGGACTGTTTAAAAGAGACACCGGTGATAAAAACAGTCGATCCATGGACTTGGCGGGCGCAGAAGAGATCACAAAAGAGAAACCGAGAGTTTGATCATCACTATTTTGGACCAGGAACTAAATACAAATTTTACAATAAATCTACCATCAGGGGGATACAGAGAGAGGGGGATAAAGGTAGAGTAAGCCTAATGAGGTCTGTAAGAAGCTGCACTCGAACTAAGGGTTCGCTTTTACTAATTAGTGATACTAACAAAAAAAAAACGGAAAATTTGATGGAGAATGATTAAGTCAATGTCTCTTGCTATTCCAAGTAACTGCACCATAGAGGACAAACAATTCCAAATGATTGATGAATATTCGGAATAGAAGATGTGTCTGCAAAGATTGTGGCAAAAACAAACAAATGCTGTCCTAGTTTTCATCAGAGCATTTGGTACCATTCCAGATGATTTGAGAAAATATATTGGACAAGTCGGTATTCAGTACCATCTGCAAACCTTACATAAATCTTCACTTTTTCGCATGACTGACATTGGGGAATGTTCTTTCTATCTAAAGTGAAATAAACCTGGTGGAGAGTTTAATTGAATTTATCTCCAATGTATTTCACGGTGCGAAAAGAGAAAAAGAGGAATCATGGAATCTACCTTACTTAGTCACTCAATAGAAATTGCCACGTGACCAAAGTCATTTGACAGCATTTTATATTCAGGGTGATCATTTTAAAAAAATTTGAAAGGGATGATCAATAAATCAATCATTTCTTTCACCTTTTGAAGGATGATTATCTCTAAAAAGTTTTGAATAAAATAAATAAATAAATAAATAAACAAAATTAGCGTGAACTCCACTGGACATAACTGAAGAACCAATTGAGCACACACTCCCATTGAAAACATTTTCTGTGTACATTATAAGGAGTACATTATCAACCCTCCCGCTCATTTGGCAGTCTGTACACGCAACATATACATGATGACTGTTCTGGTGACAATTTTGGTAGACGGTTCATGATAATACGTTGTGTATGTAGGTTTATCCGGCTGCTACGCAAAGGAAATATAGTTGATATTTCACTTTCATTCGAAAACTATATTTATTGTGTTATTTGCACGAGAAACATGATTGCAAACAATAATATTTGCATTCTGTGATAATTTATAAGTTGAAATAGCTTATCTACTCTGAGCGTATGCGTATTTCGGTCTCAAAATTATTTGAATATTGCTATAATATCTTTTACTCTAAGGGTAAATTAATCAGAACAGAGCAGATTTGAAAACTACTACGTTGTATATACATTTTCGACAGAATTTGTAAACATTTGTTTTTGTAATAAAACTGCGTTCTTAATTGAGTTTTCCAGCTAAAAACGTCCGAAGAAAATGATAATGGCGTAAAAAAATTCATTGGCAAGTGAAAAAGTTCTGAATATATATAGGGAGAGTATACATTGGTTATAAGCACTGAATTGTTAACTTTCTATCTTTTCAACCTTTTCTTTCTTGCTTTTTTTTTTTCTCGTACTTTCTATAACTTTCCTTTCGAAAATTTATTTTGAGAAGTAATAATATGACGTAGTGTGACGTAAAAAACATTTCTTTTTCTTTGCTAACACACTATATTGTATCTTTCTATATCTACCAACGTTAGGAACCGATCAAAATCGTACTATTCATTCGAGTCTCATTTTCCAACCATTATCTATTCGGGTCATTTAATTCCTTACAAGCGCTGTTAACTGATGTGAAAATTGGATTTGTCTTGGAATTTTACTGTACTAAGAACTGTTGATTTTTGTCGTTGCAAATGCTATATGTTAATGAGAATTTGATCATTCGGCCAGCCAGGCAATTAAGTCACAGTAGTTTCAATCTAAATAGGTGATGAACATTCAATAATAATTATTTTCTCATAATCATTGAAACCAATGACATAATTTCTTTAATAACGATTTTTATGCATTTTATTCCCAGGTCTGACTTGGTGGGGTACCATGTGCAGCACAAATAGCGTGTCCGTCATTAGGAAGAGAGGATTTTTCGAGGAAATATCCGTCCTTGCTCACGAAATTGGACATAGGTAATTCATGTTGTTATTGATGATCTTGATCATAATTAAAAGATTTTGATTTTGAATAGAATAAGATATTGAACATTTTTGGTACACGCCTCAGCAGCCACTCATATTGCAAATGCCAAACTGAACAGGATCTTTTCCATGTAAGATGATAAGACAAAGTCTATATAAACACTGTATAAGTGTAAAGCATGCCTGCCAACACTATTACAGCCAATTAACTTAAAATAATATGTGTGTAAGATATATATATATATATATATATATATATATATATATATATATATATATATATATATATATATACACACACATATATATGTATATTCATATAAACATATATATATACATATATATGTTATTATATATATATATATATATATATATATATATAAAGAGTGAGATATATACACATTTGTATAGATACATATATATACATAAAGATAATTTAATCCTGATTATATATATATATATATATATATATATATATATATATATATATCTACATGTGTCTGAATATACATACATATATATATATATATATACATATATATATATATATATATATATGTATATATATATACATATACACATATATATATATATATATATATATATATATATATATATATATGGCGAAACATACACACACACACATATATATATACACATACGCATGTATATACTTGTATACATATATTTTTCACCATGCTTACATGCTTATATATACATATATATATATATATATATATATATGTATATTTTTTCACCATGCTCATATATATATATATATATATATATATATATATATATATATCAGTGGCTACCCTATTGGTGGTAGGTTCGATTCTTACT
>OY735213.1:63671494-63823994 GCA_963457665.1 Thysanoteuthis rhombus | reverse complement strand
TTTCTTATGAGATGGAAGCTGTATTCTAGCATATGACTCCTATAGAGCTCGAATGGGGCCCAAAGCTCTACCCTTTTAGCTTTTTCCTCAGCATAGTATTTTCTTTGTATATCTCATACATTGTAATTTTTATTTTCTGTATTGAAAAGTTCTGACTGATACAAATTTTTGTTTTCATTTAACCTTTGCTTATATTGTCTCTTATATAGTTGAACTTGAAACAGAACGTGTCCGTAGCCTAAAGAATGGGACATGCTATCGTGAAACAGACACAAAATTCGTAATCTGCGTCGAAAATTGGTCTACAAAAGTTGTACAGCAACCTTGATGAGGAAAGAAGAAATCCAATTTGTTGACCAGAGTTGTCAATGCAGTTAAATATGTTATTTCCGTGGCATGTAGTTGCAAACTTTCACATAAGAGCAAATCTTCTTCAATTTTCTCACACGCCTAGATGCAGTAATGTTGGAATCAAGTAGAATCTACATCAGGCACACAGCAGACCATATCTTTTAGCAGAAGCATTGTGCAAAGCATGTTACTGCATTGTTCTCACTGGTGAGGCACATATTTAAACTTCATTTCATAAAAGATAAACAAAAAATATGTTATATTAAAGATTACCGAAAAGTATGTGCTCCATCAGTGAGAAAAATGCTGCATTTTCCTTATCCATTTTAAATTCTTTTCAAATGAAACGTTTAGAATTTTTCTCTTTCAAGTTTTCTTAAAAAAAGCACCCCCCAAAAAAAACAGATACCCTTCTCTTTATAAGTCGGATGATTTGTTGTCAATCAGGTCTAATATTTCTCAAAATATGTTACAATCACTTTCCGTAAATGATCAATAATCGTATGAGACTTGGCTCTTTTTCTCTCTTTTCAGTTGGGGAAATTGTCTTTTAACTCGCATTAAGAAAGAATTATTACCCAAGATAACTAAGATGCCCATTGGTCAGTTATATTCCGCCGATGAGCAATGCCGAGCAAATTCGGAATACGAAGGTTCCTGCCAGGTGAGTGTGCATACACTAATACATACATATATATGTGGGTGTTCGTGTTACAAAAGGATTGTGAAATCCCTGAACATTTCAGTAATTCCAAGAAAATTCGGTTTAGTCAGGGACTTCCTGAAATCCCTAAAATCTTCAGGGGTCTCATGAATTCACATACAATGACTACTGATTTCATCTATTTTCCAGTGAGATAAATTTGTAGTGATTTGGAGCAGGGGCGCAGCCGTCCCCATGGTTATGGCCCCTCTGCCTCTAAAAAATTAAAATCACCTCAGTTGGCTATCATTCAATCCATTGCTGGTACGGGATGATATGTGTTATCTTCTCTTATATTTTGGACAAATGGACACCGGAGGAGGAAATTCCAGATTGCTGCAGTCAGTTTTTCACCTGTAATGTTCTCGCATGAGTGCCCTCGTCATGTCCAGATATGTATTACCGGTGTAATGTTGTTAATAGCTTCAGTAGTGGGGAAAAGGGTTGTTAAATTTGGAGGGTAGGGTGAAAAATAAAAGCTGTGTGGTATGAAAATTCTGTTACAATTTCATGCAGAGAGCGAATCTGAACCTCCACCTCAGAGCGTACGTTGTTTAGGTACCAGACTCATTAAGGTCCCATGTATTTTGAGTTGCCAATCTCCGTCTCTTAAGTTTAGGAGGGACGGCATTTATCCTTCTCTGTTAAAATCATATGTTTGTTATAAATACAATTGATAATGCCTACTCGGATGGTGAAATAGTCAGCACGTCTGCCTTACATGCAGGAGGCCTATGGGTTCGATTCCCGGTGCGAGCGATGATTGTGGAAAACTCTTCATAGGCCAAATTTCCTTCTTTACTCAGCAGCTGATTGAGTACTCATCAAGCAATGTGATTAGGGTGGAAGTCACGTATCAACTGGCTTTTGGTCGAGTCCTCCCCAGAATATAAAGCAATCAAGCCTGTACCCATCTTCCAAGATGTCTGGCCAACATGGAAGATTTTGGCTGATTGAAATCTCCAAACGGGTTCTGGTTATAATTGATAATAATAACATTATCAAATTTTGTTCATCGTGTTATTTCTATATGTTTGCAATATAATTTTAAAGTTATAATTGTAATTCTTTGATTAGAAATTATAATAAAATAAAACTACCGTGTCTTAAAGAACACAGAATTACTGAGTCCAGAAAACATAATTTTTTTTAAAAAAGTTGTTGCTGCCTCGTTTTTACTCAAGTATATTTTCACATTTATTAACTGCGACCGTTCTATGAATGCCAAAAAGTTCATCATTCTGCCCAAATTTGGATAAGTTAACAGTATTTGTAAGAAAGGCAGGAGAGACAGAGAGACAGAGAGAGACAGAGAGACAGAGAGATAGAGAGAGACAGAGAGAGACAGAGAGACAGAGAGAGGTTATGAAAGGGGGGATATAATTATTTTTTTTCAAATCAAATCTCGAAATGAAGATAACAGTATTCGTTAATTGGGAAAATGATTTTAATTTACCATCTCATATTGTAAGCATAGAGTTATGGCATATAGCTTATGGAAAACAAAAATAGATGCATACTTCTTGGATTACAAAAAGGATGAAAACTTAGCAAGGCTCGAGATCAGCATCCATTTGCAGGAAGACTTTTTTCTTACAAGCTTTTCATAATACTTTTATTACAGAGTAAAATGTTGCAGAATCTTATGAAAAATTGTGTAGACTACCTCCTGTGTTTTGAACAGAGTTTGTTCTTTTTCTTGTTTAAGCGATCATTTACTGGTTGAAGAAATAATTTGAGCTTCATCATAATCGATTAATGTAAAGTTTATTTACGAATTCATCGATATTGATAAATGCATTATATTATTTGAAACTCTATTTTAAATGACCTTCCGTCGTTACACGATGAATGAGTCACTCGGTCTAGGCAGCATAAATAGAATAAGCAATTAAAGAAAATGGGGCTGCAGCATTAACCGAAACTGCGGCCGATATGGCAGTGGCTTTAACGTAGTGTTACACTTAACGATTGAACTAAACAGTCCAACGGAAGACAAAAGCTAAAATAACTGCTTTATCCCCACTTCTCTTATATTTATCATTCACTTTCCTTGTTTGCACCGTTGTTTTTAATGCAGGCAATAAATTATATTGATAAATATTCTGTCGGATTATTTATCTATACGTCAAGTAATCGGTAAAATGATTAAAGCTAAATACGGCATCATAAGAGAACTAAATCAATTATTGATTGATTTTTTTCGAATGTTAAAAATGTTTTTTTTTTGTTCAAACTGTAGTCACTAAATGCAAAGTAGTGCATTTTATGGAGGATCATATATATATATATATGTATATATATATATATATATATATATATATATATATATATATATATATATATATATATATATAAAGACAATGTTTAAATCCAAAATATTTCGTAACATCTATTATGACGTTTTTAGTCAAATGTTCAAAAACTTTGATTTTGTTCAAACTACAGCCATCAAAGTTTGCAAAGGATTCTATCCTTTATATATACATATATATATATATATATATATATATATATATATATATATATATATATATATAAATATAAATCATCTATCTATCTATATCTATCTATCTATCTATCTATCTATCTATCTATATATATATATATATATATATATATATGTACATATATATCATCTATCTACCTATATCTATATCTATCTATCTATCTATCTATCTATCTATCTATATATATATATATATATATTTATATATATATATATATATAGATAGATAGATAGATAGATAGATAGATAGATATCTATATATATATATATATATATATATATATATATATATATATATATAGATAGATAGATAGATAAATAGATAGATAGATAGATAGATGAGTGTGGTAATATGTTTGTATGTTCCGGCGTTCTTGGTCCTCTTGTCTACAGATTTGAAAATTGGCATCAATCGAAAAATGAATTTTTTTTTTTTAGTTATTGGAAAAAAAGATCTTTTGAACTTTTGAGGGCCTTATGTATTGGATTCATTAATAACGTCTACATTCTCCAGAATCTAAATGCTACTGCAAGATTTTATTTACTCTATTTTAGATGCGTAAAGGGAAACACCAGTGATTTCATAAGTATAATTTATTCTGACCATATTTATTTCCAATGCAGTGGTGCAAAGCATTCGGAAAACAATTGCTGCAGTTTTGATGTTCGACAACAGAAAAATTATATGTAATCAAAGAAATAAAATACTATCATATTAGAAAAAAACATTTTTAAAAATTCAAATTGTAAAACTGGAGGAAAGAGACCACTATTCCACCTAGGCCAACGAATCTCCATGGAATACCAAAGAGGAGAAGACATCAAGTGGAGAATCACTTCAGGATGGCAAGCCTTGGTAGAGCAAGCTTTACATTCAATAACATGAAAATCCCATTGGTCCTCTAAAGAAGGGTATGCGACCAATGCATCCTTCCGATTGTCACCTACAGAGCTGAAACATGAAACCTTAACGAGAGACCTACCCACAAACTAAGAACCATGCGACGTTTATGTAAGATAACCATGCTCATCATCATACTGAGAGATCACAAGACATATATTAGGGAAAAATAGAAGTCCAAGAAATCATGGAAACAGAATATGAGATGGCAAGTTGTCCTAGACAGGATCAGAAATTATTGGCTCTGCGATACCCACGACAGAGAGGTGTGATGAATCCTGGGGAAGGGTGAAGATAATGACTAACAATCCAACAATTTTGAATTATATTCTCAATTTTGATTATTCCTTGAAAATAACACAAATTAGAATTTGAAAAATGATAACCTTACAAATTTTCATTAATAAATAGCAAATGGCTAATAATGATCATTTGATTAGAGATCTTCCATCGCTGTTGATATAGAATTTTATTCAATCTTTTTATATTTCATTTTATGTTATCTTACTCTATAATTTCTTTGGATTTTTTACGGGTCATCTATGTATTATCAGCTTTACAGCAGTTTGATAACTTATTTGTTGCAATTTTATCAATAGCTGTGTTTCTGTGCCTATTAATCACTGCTACCCTCAACACTGATTTAGATATTGTTGCTTGATTTAGGTTATCCATGTGTTCTGACATTTACATAAATCTGAATTTCGCCTAGCCCTAACCGTTCGTAGTTGAAACTTGAAATTTTGCTCACATACACTCCTCTCAATGAGTACGGATTTTTTTTCCAAGTTCCACTCAAAAATGAAATATTTGTGCAGGCTAAATTCTCGATGTAAACTTTTTGCTAAATTGGTCAATTGGTTTGTGTCCACCCTTTTTTAAGGAAATTTGGATATTTTAGTGCCCATAAAAAGATAAGAGAAGTAATTTATTAATCGATCACCCCTTTTTCCAATTTTCTAATTGATCTCCCCAACATGGCATGGTGCCAAAAGACATTGGACACTGGGGGGGGGGAGAAAAAACACTTTTTGCATATATCCTGTTTGTTACACATGTAACTGTTACTGTTATTGCTATTAATAATCACCAGTACCCTCAACTAACCGGTTTAAACACTTTTACTGGGCTGAAGTAATTCATGTTTTTTGACGGTTATATACGTGTATTTATCTATGTACCTGGATTTCGCCCAGCTCCAAGTATTCAGAGCAGAAACTTTATATTCTGTACACAGACACTCTCCACAACGAGATGTGAAGTTTTTTTTTGTTTTTTTTGGTGTGTTTTTCAAATCCCCCTTTACCCACAGTCTTCAGTAGAAGGTTCAATTTACAATATAAATCTATCCAAAATTTACGTGACAGTATGTCTATGGTAGGTTCGATTCCTACGATAGCCCCATTTTCTTTATTTGTTTATTCCATTTACATTGTCTAAATTGAATGATGTGTTCATCGTGTAACGACGGAAGATCATTTAAAATAAGTTTCTATATAATATAAAGCAATTCATTGTTCATTCTGTCGGGCCAAATAAGTCCATTTCTCAAAAATATACCGTCAAATTGAAAGAGACGAAAGAGACCAAGGATAAACGAGGTGAAAATTTGGGTCGAAAGTAGTTTTTTGGTCTTTGCATTCCCTGCGACTGTTCAGCACAATGCTAAGTGCATCGCTACGTTGAAGCGGCTACCCTATCGGTGATAGGTTTGATTCCTACTACAGTCCCATTTTCACCAGCTGTTTATTCTATTTATGTTGTCTAAATAGAATGATGTATTAATTGTGCAACGACGAGAGATCATTTCAAAAATCTTTCGATATAATATAACATAATTTATAATCATTTAGTCGTATCATATATATATATATATATATATATATATATATATGCTTGTGTGGGTGCGCATAGATGAGGTAAGACAGCTCAGGAACTCAGGTGGAATCATTTACAGTAATACGCAAAACAACGGTGATGATCGGATCATAAACAACCCCGTGTAGCATTCGAACCAACACCCTTTTGTCAGGGTCCCAGTGGTTCAATCAGTTTGTGCATGACATAGGTGCTTCCAGGGGAAAAATCGGTGTGGATTCGAATCATAGCCGGAGCTCATTTCTTTGTTTCCCGGTCATCGTCGTTGTTTTTCTCATTACCATAAATGATTCAGTCTAATCTAAATTTAGTTCCAAAACAATCTTTCCTTGAAAGATTGGGGAAGAAGGTTTTGAAATTATTAACTAAAAAAAACTTTTTTCATTTGAAGCTCTATTTTAACCAATATCACATTTTTGCATGGTGAATAAATACGCTAGTTAGACTTGACAGCATGCATATATATATATATATATATATATATATATATATATATATATATATATATATATATATATATATATATATATATAATGAAGTGTATATATACATATATTATGAAGTATATATATATATATATATATATATATGTATATATATATATATGTATATATATATATACATATATATATATATATATATATATATTATAAAACGTAAATACATATAAAAAAGAAATTGATTTATGATCCGACAGAATGATCATAAATGGGTTATATTTATTCAAAACACTGTTTTAACTGACATCTAAGTTTTACGGTTGGCAAGGACAACTTAAAAAGAATAGATAATTAAAGAAAATGGGCTGCTGCAGAAATTGAACCTGTGTAAACGATCTTAACACAATGTCACTCATACCATCTGAGCTAAGCAGCCAAAATTATGCCATGCATCTCATCTAGTTCACTGTTCCTATCTACTTTTTATGTTTCTCAACGCTGACAATTACGTTATAAACAGGAAAAGATATGCTGGCTGGTCAAAGCAATTTTCTGGGCGTGTGTACGCCTGCCGTCAGTATGGAGAACGCATGACCTCAAAAATTGAATTAAGAACATCAAATGGGACATTATCGTATCAGTAAAATAAGAAGGTCTGGAGAAGACGTAACTGAACTAAACAGCAAACACCTTTTATTCAACTAAGGAAGGAAAAAGGAAAACAAAGAGGAGCTGGTTTTCTAATTCTAAAACTTGAAGATAATGTGGTTTGATTCGAAGCCATCTAAGATCTGTGAAGCCAGTGACGCTGTAGAGCTCTCAAAGAGGTACAAACTGAACATCATTCAAGTTTATGCTCCCACTTCAAAACCAATTCAAAAAGAGATGAGTAACTTTTACGGTGACTTCAATTCAATATACCAAGAAACCAAAAATAATTCAACATCATTATTGTAGATTTCAACGCCCAATTAGGACAAGGTACTGAAAAATGCTTCAGCATGTACAGATACAAAATACGAAACAAGAGGGCGAAGATCTTGTAAATTATGCAACGGATAACGGGTTCAAAATCATGAACACCTTCTTTAAAAAGAAAGCCAATTGAAACTTGGACTTGGAGGAGCCCAATAATGGAACAAAGAACGAAATGGGCTACATCCTAGCGGACAAAAGCAACACCATTAAAGATGTGCAGGTCCTAAATCAAGTCAATGTAGGATGTGACCAAAGAATGATAAGATGCAAAGTTCAAATACCGAGATAGAACACAGGAAAACACCAAACTGCAACCACTAACTGATTGGACAGAACTCACCCAATCATTATAACTAGCCATCCTATTCAACTTATACCTCAAATAAAATAAGATTTCAGAAAGTGGAACACAACAATTATAATGATGGTATACTAAAAAAAAACCGACAGATATCAACAACTACGGGCCAATAAGCCTACTGAACTGCATCGATGAATTCTTGACCAAAGTAATCACCAACCAAATCGGCAAAACACTAGATGAAAACCAACCACAGGAGCAAGCTGGCATCAGAAAAAGCTACTCAACCACTGACCATTTCCATTCAGTAAAAGAGAAGTCAACAGAATAAAGAATGCCACTAGCAGTAGCATTTGTTGACTCTAAAAAGATCTATGATTGAGTTGAAATTCACAAATTCATTGATATAATGATAAAACAAGGTCTACAGCCCTTATATGTCAAAGTACTGCAATATATCCACTGACAAAGAGATTCCTTCATCTGGCTACACAGAGACTCTGTACCCGTTCAACTACAGAAAAAGTTCAAGACGAGATGATACAAGCTCACCCAAACTTTTTACAACGTGCCTTGAGATGATCTTCTGAAACCTACACTGGGAACACAAAGGAATCAGGATAGATGGATAATGCCTAAGTAACCTCAGATTTTCTGACAACATCGTCTTCTTTCCTAAAAATCTTCATGATCTCCAAATAACGTTAGACGAACTAAATGAAGCAAGCAAGAAAATTGACCTCCGCATGGACTTCAACAAAACGAGTGTCATGTACAACAAACATGTTTGGAACGAAAATTCAACGATCAAAATCGAGAATGCTATCACATATACCTAAGACAGCGAATCTCCATGAAGGCATTAAAAGAAGAAATCAAGTGAAGAAGAGGTGGGTAAGTTTCTGGAAGAGCAAGCTCGACTTTTAAGAACAAGAAAATCACGCCAGTCCTAAAAAGAAGAGAATACAACCAATGTATCCTACTGATCGTCAAATATTGAGCTAAAACATGGAATCTAACCAAAAGATTGATCCTTAAACCGAGAACCATACAACGTGGACATGAGAGAATCATGCTCAACCGTGCATGGAAAGATCATAAGACAGCACAGTATATCAGAGAGGGTGGGATTTCGAGACATCATAAATTTTTTTGTATACTTTTTATAAGAATTTTTCACCCAAAGAAAAAATGGGGTCATCTGCGAAATGACATATCGTAGAGCTTTTTATTGCAAGATGAAGGTCGTTTTAGAGGGCGTTTATCTGTATTTTAGAAAAAGAAGGGGTCCTAGTACAGATTCTTGAGGAACACCATGTTTAAGTGTATTCATTTGAGATTTGAACCCTACTGCTAATAAAGATCGCTATTTATTTTTTAAATAAGTAATAAACCAGTTTTTTTCATTGGGCCTCTGATTCCATAGTGATGTGTTTTTTCACAAAGAATGTCATGATTTACTGTATCAAAATTTTTTGAAAATTTGCGAATAAACCAAGCATATTTTCTGTGTTTGGAACCTACATGAAGATTCATTGTTTCTTAAATGCTGATTAGTGCATGTTCAGTTGAATGCTTCATTTGATCTGATTGTTCATTTTTACATTCATTCTTATATGTAATTATCTTTTATATCCGTGAAGTTATTCAGTCCGTTCAAATATTTTCTTATTGGCTGAAGGAAGAAAATTATAATTCATTTATTTTAGTGTTGTTGTTTAATCCTTTAGTAACTGCAATATAAAATGCATTGTCTCTTAAATTTTCATCAGGAAAATACCATTTGAACATATATCTCAAAGAACTTATCATCAAAATATGTTTTTTTTTTTCATTATCTTTTTTCAATTTCTCATAACCATTGCCATTGTAAAAACAACATTTTAGATAAAGCCATTGTAAACAATTTCCACTGAAAATTGCTTTCCTTCTGTGATCATTATTGCTGCTAAAAGAGCCTAGGAAATCCTGTTTTTTTAATAATCACTTTTTGATGTTTTCTTATTTAGATCTTCATTTTTGACATATATTTTTTTCTTTAATTATTGTTGTCTGTTTGATTTTTGATTTCTCTAATTTCATTATCAACCTCATTATTCACCCATTTAATGTCTTGATAAATCAGGGTCTACTTTATTTTTTCTATTTAAAAAAAAATTCTTTACGTTCTTTTTCTTTCGTTGTGGTTTGATTTATTTTGCTGTACTTATTTGTTAATTTTATTTGTATAATTTTCTATTTTTACAATTTTGAACTTAATAATCACAATGTTTTTTTCATTGTTCGCTCATTCTGCTTGAATTGTATGCATGTATTTTTCATTATTTCTCTCCGTTTATCCATGTAATCGGGAGCCACACATATGTTATTTTTCCTCGTTAAGTTCTTATATTTATCTCTTAGATATTTTGAGGCTTTTTGTTTCATCACATTTTCTGTTTTGATTTTTAAATGTGAGTCATATTGGTCTGTAATGTTTTCTATCACATCTGGAGATATTTTCATTTCAGCCGCTAATCCTTTATGAAATATAATATAATTTGTATATCTGTTTTATTAATTTCATCCTTTTTTGGTTCTTTTATTCCAAAGATAATAATTTTTTTCCCTCTTGTAAAGTTTTTATGTTGGTAATTTTCATTTTTTTTCCATTTCTTCTTCTTCTGTTGTATCTATGTTACTGAGAAGAGTAGAGAAAAAGAAAATATTTCTAATTATCGAGCGATTCTTGTTTTTCATTATCGACTCATGCTGGAAGAACTAGGCAGTCTCATGTGGCTCGTCACGATGTTGGGTGGCTTTTGAATCTATTTTTTCGATGGGTCTTACACTAGACGTCTCAACTGTGACCGATACACTCTCATATCTGTTGGTTGGCATGTGGTACTCGACTCCTCAGCCTGTCTACATTTACTTTTTTTCTTAGTTTTCACCACAAATTAAAAACCGCCAACCAAACTGTCTATAGAATTGTAAAGGTTCCTCTGAGACAATTCAGTGATCACTACCCAACAGAAGTCGATAAAAGTGATTCATTTGTTGAACATTACCTTTTCCACTTTTCGATTGTGATAGACCCTGATTCTGAAATTCAAAAATACTGCCACGTTCGAATTCAGACAGATTTGGTGTCTTTCCTATACCTGAAGACTTGACCCAGAACAACAGACACCAGTAAATTTAATTTTGAATCTTTCATATCACACAATTGCCCATGAATTTCAAGTGCAGACTCAACAGAAATGTTCGATAATCAATATTCTGTTGAAACTACTCGAATCATGATCACTGCTCAATTTTTCGCTATTAAACAGTGTTTATAAGATAACCTAACTCATTATCATAAACGGTAATAAATTCATGGATCACCGCTAACCACAACGGGCCGGTTTAATCACTGTTGCTGGGTATAGGCCATTCACGTGTTCGCATATTTATGTATCAATCAATCTATTCGGATTTTGCCCAGTCCTGACTATTTGTACCCTTCGAAAATTCCCTGCCCAAATAGGTTCAATATGCAATGTATGTTTCTGCTGAATTGGTCACTAGTTTGTACCCACTTGTTTTACTTTTTTACTCCTGACAGAATGATCACAGACCAACAAATGCGAGAGAAGTAACTTTCTAATTGATTACCCCCAATACAACATATATGAGTGGTGGTGATTCATAATTTCTCTAGGAATGCTAGTGTCGGATAAAAATGAAATTTTTCAAAATTTTCAGTTGAGTTTAAGTTTTGTGGTGCACTGTATGTACAGGGAGAGAAATGGATGAAAAAAATATTTATTTGTTGTTACTGTTGTTCTTTTGTAGGATCCTCCTTATCGAAAGATTCCAACGTTTTGTCTCATGATAGATTGCCAAAAGAAAGATAAGGACGGATGTGGCTCAGTTTTAACTGCCTATAAGACATCTTGTGGAAATAAAAAGGTATGTATATTTGACTTATCTTTCGAATTGCAGAAGTTATTTTCACGATTGAATTCATCCTTTTTGTTATCCTTCTTGTAACTACGGAAAGAATGAGTTCAATATTCTATATCATCAGGTTTGCTGAATCGAAAATCTATGTTGAATCAAATATTCTTGTCACTTTCGGCGTACCAGTGATTTTTGTCGACATCCAGTACTGAAATCACAAGGATAAATGCTGAGATATAAATTAAAGATCAGGAACTAAAACGATACCACAAACTCCAATCGGAATGTAAGATCAATCCAGATGTAGCCTTTGCCAAATCTCAGAATTTTTTCATATATTTCCCCTTCTCTTATGTAGACAATCCCAGCGTAGCATTTTTTCTTGTAGACTTTCTTCTTGCAGATTTTTTATATTTTCGAAGCTTATCTACATAAAATCTTGTCGATATGAAGAAAAAATATTTGCTAACTGAATAAAGCTTATAGCAAAATCACACTGGATACGGTTTTATGCAATCACCGAGGTTACGTTACGTCAGTTCCAGTCAGTACCTAGATGGGTGACAGTATTGGAATAGCAAGTGTCATAAGCGAGAATGATAAAGTGAGTGATACCACTTCGGGTGCTTCTCATCACCACGTCTCACCCAAATATTGCTGGCCGAGATAGAATAGACTTATGATATGTAGAGCCTTAACAGAGACGACTGATGCTGTAGTCTGCATAAGGTTATTACTTTGTCAATTAAGAATGTGAATCATATAATCAGTATTCTGAACTATTAACGCTATACGTTGTTTTTTCTTTCTCTTCCAGTGGTGTGTATTTGGAGAATGTGTTTACGATGCCAAGGCACCCAGCGGTACGGAAGTTTATTTGAGTTTTGTTCATACGCAGCAAGCGCACTATTGTTTTTCAATGTATTTTAGCTTTTATTTTTCCTTAATTATTTGCAATGTAACTTCATTGCTAAACTGGGTCATTACCAACTGCCAGCCATTGTACATTGTCGAAATATTAATCCACTTTCTTTGTGAAGCTTGGAACATTTTTTTTGCGTATAATATTGTGTGCTATCATTATATGGCGGTGGTGGTGGGTGGCTATGCTGCAGTGTAACCACACTTGCAGTTCCTTCCAAATTGCCGGTATGAGTTTATTTGTTATTCCTGTTTGTCTTTTAAGAGAGTCCATAATAGAAAAATAGTTAATAGAGATTTACAAATAATATACCCAACTTCCAACAATAGTTTAAAAAGAGATACCTAATTTAGAAGGAAAAGGGTCTGGTTAGTCACCCAATAGAAACTGTCGAAAAGCCTACGTCTTTGGCAGCATGCCAAGCTGGGAATGATCAATTAAAACATTTGAAAAAGAGTAATCAATGAATGAGTTACTTGTCTTGCCTTTTGAGGGATCACTAGAATCCCAATTTAGCGTAAACAATATAAATCAACTTGGTGGGAGGAATAAGAAAAAATGTTTTTAAACATAATAAAAAGTAAATATTTAAAGTTCTCTGGCTCCATTGCTCTGGCCTCTACACGTGACACATATATACATGCATACATACATAGCCAGCCAGACAAACAGAATCATTTATAAACTGAAAAAACTATGTTGACAATTTCGTTTGACCGTTTCTAAAATACCTAATTTTCCTTGCAGTCCTTCCTAGTACTATTCGTTGAAGCTTCTTTTAAATTTTTATTTTCTCCTTTCGGTCGTGGCTCTATTTTTGCAAAAATGAACCCTACCGAAACATTGCTGACAAATTTGATTGTATATCTGTGCAACATTCATCGGCGGCAGCAGCAGCAACAACAACAACCTTTTAATGTCCATTGTTGCATAGAGACTTCAAACTACTTTCAACAAAAAGGATGATTCCAGTGGGGAAGAAGGAGAGATAGAGAGATATATCATTGACAAGAAAAAGAGAATGAGACAGGATAATAAAGAGAGAGAGACTGAGACAGAGAGAGAGAGAGACAGAGAGACAGAGAAAGAGAGAGAGAAAGAGCTCTAAAGATGAAATAAGTGGTTAGGGGAAGACGAGAAGAATAGAGGCGCATGGGACCCTCTTTTGGGATTTCGGAAACGTTACTAGTGTTATGAGACTGATATTTACGGTCATGTTATACTATTTTTGAAGTGCTTTCTTTTGGGTCTTACTTTTTGTTCGGAAAAAACAAAGATGATGATTATGTTTATCTTGAGATATAATCATTGTTTTCAGTTAGTCTTTCTTTCTTTTATTGTTACACTTTATCACAGTCTTCTAATGCTAGCATCTCGGGACCGTTAAAGTAATTTTCCCTAAAACATTTTGATAGTTATCAAAAAGATGATGATGAACTAGTTGAAAATAAACCCATTCACTGCAGATGACGGATGCTTCAGTGACTTGCTCAATGAACATTTGTTTTATCGTGATTGATGGCTAATCAGTTTTATCTGTGAGCCAGGGCTTTTGCTTTGCAATGGACAAGTTTTTTCTGTTATGGATACCAATTACAATATCCACCTTCTTCGGATAGTGATTGACAATCATCATGCCAGATAATTTTTTGTTTGTACGGAACTACGCCTTTGAAGTATTTTCGGTTTTTGTCTCTTTAGTGCTTATATATATATATATATATATATATATATATATATATATATATATATATATATATATATATATATCTCGAAATTTAGATTATTCAAAAAAATAAGAATCGAGGGAGATATTTCAGAGAAACTAGAGTAAGATGCATTGAAATATTCTATTAAATATATCGAGAAAACCATTCCAAGCATCTTCAAACGCGACACTGCACTGCTTTATATGCAGACTAAGATATCTGGCAAATATCAACTTTGCTCAATGGCCAATTGTCAAGTAATTATAGTGCATACACACATAGACAAAGGTAGATATCTCTTCAAATGTAGTTAGATTGCAGTTAGTTCAAGGGGAGTTTAAAATGTAAGAATGTGTTAACATAACGTATTAACGTAACCCAGATATCATAATACATAAAAGTCGGTGAATCCAGATTTAGCTGCCGCTACATGAAAGGATACGACCATAATCAATGGATCCTTGGACCTGATTGTGTGGGGCCATTCACGAGAGTTTTCTGTCTCTGTTTAGTCTATATTCATTTTTAAAGCTCGATGCAACAATTCAGAGATATTAAAAACAAATTCTGTTTGCTGATTTCTGATTGGCAAGAGTGATGGTTCATTTAGAACATATTCTCTTGAAAAAAATTAAAAACAATAATATAAAATACCTTTAAGTTGACTGGGAATAAGCCTAGGATTCAAGTAATTGAGGATTTTGCTACATTTCTCTGGCTTCTGTATGATCATTCGTTTCAAGCAATATTTGTTAGTATTAAATGAACTTTTTCTCTTTTCATGACATTTACCTCCCTTTACTTCCTTGATTAGGATTTTCCTTTCTACCTTTCAGCTGCTGCAAAATTGAAAAGCCTTCTTCTTCCAATCGCTTTGGCAGTTCTGCATCTTTTCCAATCAGAGAGTTACTTTGTGACCTGATTGCAACCGATATTATAATTTAATCTTGAAAAGAGTTTTATTGAAAAGTTCTTCTTCTTCTCCTTGTTGTTGTTGTTGTTGTTGTTGTTGCTGTTGTTGTTGTTGTTATTATTATTATTATTATTATTATTATTATTATTATTATTATTATTATTATTATTTGGAATCTCACACCAGTTGCCTGGTGGTAACCGCTGGAGTTTGAGTGACAGCAAGTCTCCTCAAGTCTCCAGCCCTCCTCCCCCAGTACTCATAGGTTGCAGTAATTCTACGATTTACAGTTTCACACCGGTTGCCCAGTGGTTATCGCTGAAGGCTGAGTGACAATAAGTCTCCTCAGGTCTTCAGCTAACGTCTCCTCTCTCTTTCGCATATCATGACAGAGCTACAATTCGTTGCAGTACTTATATCTCTAGCACCTTCCTCAGTATCCGTGCAGTTCCCAGTAGTGCTGTGGTCTGTACGGTCTCTATCCTCCCCCTAATCCTGATCTCCTCCAGTCTCTCCCTCAGCGTTTTGGGGAGAGTTCCTAGTGCGCCCACTATGACCGGTACTACCCTGGCTTTCATGTTCCACATTTTCCTTAACTCCCTTGCTAGGTCCTGGTATTTTTCCCTTTTTTCACCCTCCTTCTTTTTTACTCTATGATCTGCCGGTACAGCAACGTCTACTATTTGGCAGGCCTCCCTTTTTTTTGTCTACTATTACTAAGTCCGGTCTTCTTGCCTGGATGAGGTGGTCAGTTTGGATGTCAAAGTCCCACAGTAGTTTGTGGTTGTCATTCTCCAAAACTGCCTCTGGCTTGTGCTGATACCACTTTTCCACATGGTTGAATCCCATTTGTTTACTTAGTTCCCAGTGTATCATCGTTGCTACTCTATCGTGTCTATGCTTATACTCCTTCTGGGCGAGTTGACTACATTCACTACTTATGTGGTTTACTGTCTCATCTCTTTCACCGCACATGCGGCATTTGCTGTTTGTCTGTGTTCTGTCGATTTTTGTTTTTATGTAGTTTGTCCTTATGCTTTTGTTTTGGGCTGCCATGATGAGCGATTTTGTTTCTCTCTTAAGGTTCCCCTTTCGTAACCACGTCCATGATTTCTCGTCTGTTATATCTTGTATCTGTCTTTTAAACTCGCCGTACAATTTTTTCCCTTCCCATCTTTCTTTTCTTGCTTGCTGTACTGTTATATTGTTTTCTACTTTATTGTTTGTAGCCCTATCTCTTGCGCTCTTTATGATTTCTTCACTATTTGTTTGCACATATCTTTCTAGGACTGTTTTAGCTCTCTGGACACAATCTTCTATGCTGATGAGCCCCCTACCACCTTCTTTTCTCTTAACGTATAGTCTATCTGTATCATCCCTAGGGTGTAATGCTTTATGCATCGTCATAAGTTTCCTTGTTCGCCTATCCATTGATTGGAGCTCTTCCTTTGTCCATTCTAGGAATGGTCCTGTATACCTAACTTCTGACACAGCCCAGGTGTTCATTCCTTTTATTAGATTTCTGCTGTTTAATTTGGTTTCTAATATTTTCCTTATCCTTCTGAGGTATTCTCTCTTTATTTTCTCCTTCATCTCTTCCCATTTTATCGTGTCACATTCAAGGACACCTAGGTACTTGTATCAGTCTTGTGCGGTCAATGCCCTAATATTGCTGTTGTCCGGGAGTTCAATTCCCTCAGTCATTGAAAGCCTTCTTTTGTGCATTACCATGATTGCGCATTTTTCTATTCCAAACTCCATTCCTATGTCCTCACTATATTCCCTTACTTCGTTGAACAGAGTCTCAAGCTCTCCCCTGTTTTTTGCGAACAATTTTATATCGTCCATGTACATTAAGTGGTTGACCTTTCCTTTTGTTTTAGAGAAGTGGTATCCTTTGCTGTTTTTCAGGATTCTGTTAAGCGGTATCATTGTTAGAACAAATAATAGTGGGGACAACGAGTCTCCTTGGAAGATTCCCCTTTTTATCCCTGCCTCGGCTAGTTTGTCCCCTGCGGCTGTCAAATCTACTTTCCAGTCTTCCATCGAATTACCAATGAATTTAACCACCGGTTCGCTAATTTTTAACATTCTAAGGCATTCGAGTATCCAGCTATGTGGAATCATATCGTATGCCTTTTTGTAATCAATCCATCCCATTGCGATATTCTTTCTCCTTTTCCTCACTTCTCTTAAGATCATCGGGTCTATGTAGAGTAAATCGTTTGCCCCTTTGGTTCCTATCCTACACCCTTTTGTTCTTCTGGCAGTAGTCCCCTTCTATCCATTGACATGTATATTCTCTCTGCTATTTGCCCGGTCAGGATTTTCCACATAAGTGGTAAGCACGTGATTGGTCTATAGTTGCTTGCTATGTTCCCCCTTTTCTGGGTCTTTTTGGATGAGGGTGGTTCTGCCTTTAGTCATCCATTCTGGTGCTTTGCCTTCGTTTAGACAATTTTGGAGTAGGTGAGTGAGTCTGCCGTGTAACGTGGTGAATTTTTTGAACCAATACCCATGGATCCCGTCGGGACCCGGTGCTTTCCAGTTGGCTACTTTCCTAAGAGTATGTTTCAATGTGGTTTCATTCTATTATTATTATTATCATTATTATTATTATTATTATTTCACACTGTATGCATATTCTTTCTTTTTTTTGTTTTTTGTCTGTAAACTGTCTGTCAAGCCTCAACAGAAGACCTTTAAAGTATTTTTTCAGAATGTGAGCAATTCCAAGAACGGGAGATCTTTAGAGAGGCTATCAACATTATTTACATTATTATTATCAACATTATCATCATTGCTTTAACATTATTTATATCATTAACATTATCATCAACATCAATATAACTATTATAATCATTGATAGTATTATCATTAACATTATAAACATTATTATTAACATTATTATGTACATTATTATCAATATTATTATGAACATTATTATCATTAACATTATCAACATCATTATCAGCATCATTAACATTATGAATACAATCAGAGTTATTATCATCTTTATTATCATCATAAGTATTATCAACATTATTATTAGCATCATTATTACTAACATTATTATTCACATTATCAGTAGTAGTAGTAGTAAAGGTAGTCATGTTCATACCTGATGTATAGTGGCCATCACCAGAAAATGAGTGACAGCACTTCTCCAGCACTCCTATCAGTATTCCTGCAGTCCACTACAGCGCTGTGGTTTGCACCTTCTCTCCCGATGTCTGGTGGTCTTTGTTTAAAGCTTAGAGACAATTAGTCTCCTGAGGTCTCTTGTCTTCCTTTCATTGTCCTCATATATCAAAGCAGCGTCGTAGTTTGTACCATACCAACCTCCACCTGCTCTACTTTCACATGCCTTCTCTTTTTCAGCTCTTAGGTCGTTGATGATGACTGAAGGTCAAGTCTCATATTTTTTCACTCACCTCCGTATTCACACAGCATGGTCTCAGTCTTTCAGCAAGTTCCTTGTTCCTCTAGTCTTTTGATTTGGGGGCTGTTCACAGGGCACTGATCTTTATTGGTACTTACATTACTCTCATATTCCACTACTTCTCCAGCTCCCTGGCAATGTGTGTAAACTTTCAAATACTTTATTACATTTTGCTCTCTTCAAGCTTCATCCTGTGGTCTGCCCGAACAGCGAAATCTACAATCCGACACATTCTTTTCTCTTGTACAAAATCTTCGGCTTGAATCTCAAAATCCCAGAGAAATTTGTGTATTTCATTTTCTTGGACAGATTTTGGTCTGTGCATATGACATTGGTTTCAGTGGTTGAAATGTCGTTACTTACAGCCTTTCCAGTGGATCAACTATGACATTTTTGCCAGTTTTTGAACTCCCTCTGAGTTTGTTTGCTACACTCACTCACTATGTGCCTAATTGTCTCATATTTATCTCCACATTATCTACATTTGCTGTTGTCTTGTCTATCTCAGCCTTTATATAGTTAGTTCTTATAATGTTGGTCCAGGCCGTTATTAGTACTTCGATTTCTCTCTTTTGATTCCTTTGCATATCCACGTTCATGTTATCTGATCTGTATTTGGTTGGGCTTCTGAAATGTCCGTGTTGTGGTTTCTCTATCTACTTTTGGATTCTTGCTTTTGTATTTCCTAGCTGTTTCGTCTTCCTATCGGTTGTATTTCTATTCCTAATTGCTGTAATTAATATTTCTTTACTCTGTGTTGTATGATCTTGTAGTCCCTTAATTGCAGAGTTAATGCAATTTTCGATGCTAATTAGTCTTCTTCTTCCGTCATTTCTTACTACATAGTCTATTCACATCGTCTCTTGGGTGCAAATTATCTGTTTTCTCATTCTGCTGTCCAGGATTCTTAGATCCTCTTTTGTTCAAAAGAGGGTCCAGTGTATCTCATGATAGAAACTGCACTGGTATTTATTCCTTTGATCAAGTTTCTGCCGCATAGTTTGGTTTTATAGTAGTTTCTTTGCTCTTCTGACATGTTCTTTGATATCTCTTTACTCCATTCCATTTTGTTTGATCGTGTTTGCTTCTAAGATGCCTAAGTATTTGTATTTTGTTTTCCTTGAGCGCTCTGATGGTTTCCTGGTTGGATGATTCAATTCATCCTATTGTTTCTCTTTCCTGTTTGTACATTACTAGCTTTGCTCATTTCTCAAACTCAAAGTCAATCTCTTTCTCTTGAATAGTGCTCCTGAATGTTTGTACTGGGGTCTCCGGTACTCTTTTTGTTCTTTGCAAAAATATTGAGATCATCGATATTCATGAGATGATTCACCTTTCCTTCGAATTTGTTAATGCATATCCTCCTTTATATTTTCGCAGTGCATAATTCAGTGGTGTCATTTCTATAATGAAGAGGAGTAGGGACAGTGAGTTGCCTTTGGAGATACTTCTAATTTTCAGCTAGGCTCGGTGCTTTTTTCTTGCAGTTTGGTACGTTTCCCAGGTTTCCATTGTATTATCAGGAATTTCTCTACTTGTTCCAATATTTTTAGCATCCTCAGGGATTCTACGATTCAGGTTTGTGGGGTCATTTTATAAGCTTTTTCGTGAACTATTAATGCCATGGCAAGGCTCTTCCTAACTTCTTTTGTTATGTCCTGATCAATAAATTGCCGGCCGCTTGGTCTTTTGTTTTTCTATCAGTGTCCTTTATCTCCCTTGGGGATGATTCCTCAGCTTTCTGACTGGTGGAATATTTCGTCAGCTATCTGTACAATTAGAAATTTCCACGTCATAGGTAGGCATGCTATTGATCTGTAGTCAATTATAGTCGGTCCTTTGGGTGGGGGATCTGTATCAAGGTAGTTCTCCCCTCTGTCATTCACTTAGATATATTTTCTTCGTTTAGGCATTTACTTGGCTGTTGTGCCAGTATCTCAGGTATTACTGCAAACCCTTTAAACCAGAAGCTGTGGATCCCATCATGGCCGGGTGCATCCCAGTTAGCAATTTTCTCTAAGTTTTTTTAAGGTCTTTGTGTTGATCTCGATTTCTGATCTTTGTATCGTTTTTTTTTTAAATATTTGTTAGTCACCCAGCTTTCTTATTGTGCTCTTTCCCTCTACCCACAGATTAATCAAAAAGAGTGTTGTTTTTGCTTGACCTGTTCACCCCACTTCATTTACTTGTCTGTCCTTATCGCTTTAAGGAAGGAAGACGATAGACAATGAATTATTTTCCTAATCTGCCATCAGCAATAAGACCTGGGCCACATGGATCTCATCGATCAATTCTTATTCTAACTGTTATGTCTTGATTCGGTAGAAACTGACCCTAAGAAAGAAAATGTGGCAAATGATGATGGAGAATTTGTCCCAACATGTTCGAACAATGACACACAACCATTCTCTCAAGGATCAACTTATTCATTTAGTAAGGGTTCTGTTCCTCTAAAAATTCTGCAGAGCTCTTGGGGTCTCGATTGAAAGGTGAAAACTTTTTTTTACATCAAGATACAATTTTCTCTTGGTACCAAACTAAAGAAATAGAATGTGCACCGTATTTCAAGAAAGATAGATCCTTAGTTTATTGCACTGATGTCAGTGACCTAATGCGTAAACTTAGCATAGAATATAATCCAGAAGAATGGCAACGATTTATAGATTTTGCTAAAGGGAGTCCGAAAGGGAAACTTATTCATAATAATAATAAATAAATATGCATCACTAACTGCTACTCGTTCTGTGTATTCGAAAGGAAGATAGCAGAATTTGGTGAACGTTCTTTAGAAAATCAACTTCAATGAACATTGTGATTCCATATGTGCTGAAAGTCCTGTGTATCTTACAGGGCTAAAAATCGGGATATACACAACTCCCATGTTTTCTCTGTGAATGGCTCTGCAGAACCAAGTATATTGTACAACTCAGGTAACAAAAAGGGTCCAGGTCATAAAATTATTGTGACAAATATTGTTAAATTTTGGGTTGTACCATTAGGATTTAATCGGGATATCAAGGATACGGGAAGAAAGAAGGGAAGACGTTGGGTTATCATTATGGCGGTGGACGACTACTGTATGATCCCTAGAGATATACCAGGAAAAGTGTACAAATAATAGAATGACTGAAATCTAATGAACATGAATAAGAACATGTTGAGTAACATAATGTTTATAACATTGTATTAGTATAGAGTAATTGCCAAATTATTTGAATATTGATGGCAAGGGTAAATTAGTACATAATACTCCGTGATTAACTTCACCCAGACAAAGTGATCTGAAACATCTGGTGATCTAAAACGAAATATCACCAGATTTCTGTTTGTCCATTTATTTTCACACCAATGAATTAACTAAAGATTAAAGTGGCAAAATGATATTGTCTAAACAAAACTTAAAAGTATCGTCTGATTAGGACTGAATAATATTATATAATCAGGACCGAAAAGTATTATCTAATCAGGTCTGAATTATATTGTCTAATCGGGTCTGAAAAGTATTGTCTAATCAGAACCAAATAGTATTGTATGATCAGGACTGAATAGTATTGTCTAATCCGGATTGAATGGTATTGTCTAAACAAAACTGAATCGTATCGACTTGATAGAACTTGATAGTATTGTATAATCAGGACTGGATACAATTGGGACTAAATAATATTGTCTAATCAGGACTGAATAGTATTGTCTAATCAAGACCGAATAGTATTGTATAATCAGGACTGCGTAGTTCTTCTTAGAACAGAAATGAATAGTATCGTCCAAACAGTACTGAACGGTAATGCTTCAACTTTTAAACCAATAAACAGTAGGAAAGGAGACCTCACCATGTGGTTGCTAATGCTTCGTTTGCCCAAACCCATCTAGCAGTCACCAATGCTTGTAGTTTCTGAATTTCAAAGTAAGATTTTGCAATTATAGTTTTTCTTCTATTGTACTGAAAAATTCTAAAACACAAGGAGGGATTATTAGTTTTATCCCCAAGATAATAACCTCATAAAAATACAAAACATAACATTGCATATTTGTAGATGCTGGAAAGTCACGTTATCAATCAGAATACAAAACATGGAAATGATTCATGATTATTTTGCTTTCTAAGATCTGATTTTAGGAAATTTCTAAACTACATCCATGGAGAATGTTTAAAGGTCAACTGAAAAATCGTGTTCATTCTTTCTAAGGCTTCCGATGGCTATAACATAATTAAGGGTTCAAAATGAGTTTTTTTGGCCACACAGAAATCGAATTTATTGTAAAAATACATACTTGATTCATTTGACCTTTGAATTAAGGATTAAGTCACGTTAAATTTATTGAGGGTTCCGGTCACAAAAATATTTGAAGATATTTTTTCAAGAAATAATTATGTAACATGTTTTTTTTTTGCAGATTTTTCTTTCATCTCTACACAAAAATGTACTCTCTCTGGTACTTATGGTAAAAATGTCTAATTTTTGCTATTCACTATTTTCTTAAATAATCTTTCTATTGTTACGTATAGTAATTTATTTTTCGAAAATATTTTCTTGTAAAGAACACTGTAAAACTTGATGTAGACAACGTTGCATTTTTCCCGTGACCCGACTTATCTGCATACATCTACATTGTGCTGACATTTGAATGCTGACTTTTCCGCACTCGACTGCTTGACGTAAGGATAACTCAGCGCACGGATAACTGGGCACATACCAGTGCAAAAAGAACCGGCAAAACAAACTATGGAATTAAAACTATTTATTGAGATACAAAAATTAATATTATTTTTTTAGTTGAATTATTTTAGTGAATTAATTTACTTCTATGCACTTCAATTTGATCACTCGGAGTTGTTATTTTTTTTTACAAGAACTATTTTTTTTTTTAAATAACCATAAAAATTTTTGACAAGACAAGCATTTCCATAGTGTTTGAAAAAGAAGTCTTTTTCCTAACATGATATGCCTTGCTTAAGCTCCTAACTTTAGCGACCAATTGCCACCCTATCGCCTAAAAAAAAAGCGTGTTGATCTTCAGTTTGAGGAATAGTAGTATTTGTTCTAGCTAAAGACAGCACAGTATTCGTGGATATATTTGCCTAATGTAGAATCCAAAAGCTTAACTGCTCTTCACCAAAGACAACCACCATGAACCAAGAGAGAAGATGCCCGCTCAAAGAAAAAAAGCCGAAACTTGCATTCGATATAGTGTAACGGATTATCATTTGACACTGAAAATTCCAAAACCTTTAATCTATAATTTGAATCTAAAATTCTGATTCTATTTCTGAGGTATGATTAAGGTTCAAAGGTTGCAACCGAATAGCCCATATGATCCTATGCTGAGAAATTTTACTTTGGATGAAGAAATATTGGTAACGTTTGACTGGGTGGTTACAAGTCAAGATGCATTCCATCCCTTTGTAAAGACCTCCACTCAACCATGAATCTTGATCTTCACTGCCCTAAAAGGAGATCATCATAAACCATCAGTTCCCCTCTCAGTAACCTACCGCTGATAAAAGAGATCTTTTCCTATTCCTGTCTTTTAGGGGGCACTGGTTGCAACGGGGTGATTGATGGGACAGGTGAAGCCTATTTTTCTTAGTTGAGTTATCAACCCCCTGGCACAACTGAGTGACTGAAGTTGATTCCCTAAGCCCCACCCCTTCATTTATTTTTAAAAAAATTTTATTATATATATCATAACATATTAAACATCCTATTACCCCCTAGGAAGGCTGAGCTTATTTCTTTTAGAGCCTTAAAGTTTCAGGAACAACAACGGGGTAATTTCTTCTCATTTTAGGGGATAAATTCGAGGGGAAATTTTCTTCACTTATAGGAGACTAAAGCAAGGCAACACCACTTACTCTCCAAGGTGGCCACGGGAATTATTGCTAATGTCTAACAAAACTACAGGCAGGTTTTTATGTTCTTTGAAGAATGCAATCGTACTTGCAACGTATCAATGTGGTATTCGAAAAAGTTAGCTAAGATTATTTTCAGTAGTAATCATATCAAAACATTATCATTTTTACATTATACTTAGTAACTTTTTGCACGTATGGGCCATGTCAACATCTGGCAGCTAGATGCCCCAGCTTCCAAAACTCCTTTGGCACATATACTGGGTTAGGATACCTTTGCTTCTCAGGACTTCAAACAATTCCCAGGAAACCATTATAAGTCTCCGTCACTGAGGATATTATCTGAAGTTCAAATGAAATCCATTCTTCTGGCACAGTAAGCATCACATTGCCCTTTATAAGCTTTAGATTTCGTTTTGTAAGTCAGTCAGTTGTCCTCAACCATTTTTTACTATGCTGTGAGGATGGGTTCTGGACTTCCTGCATCCTGTAGCAAATTCTTAGTAGAAATACAACTAAAGTATGGCCCCATACATTCAAACCAGGCTTGCTGCATCTACCCATCTTTCATTGATGTCTTCAGCTGTAGTTCCACCATCTTTTTCTTTGTCTCTGCTAATTTCTCCACTTCTTTTTTGAGTTGAGAGTAAGATATCTCACATAGCATAACTCCTCCCTCACGTTGATTGTGCCGGAACACCATTAGCTTTCAGAATCTCCTCAAATGCGAAGTAACAGTTTCAAGCCTTTATCTGTCCATGTCAAAAGTCATCGAGGGTATCATTTTAGTGATTAGCTTGTTACCCTCGATGTAATTTCAGTACCTATTTGCATAGGCCGGACAGTAGTCCTCTTGCTCCTCTCGTAACAACATGCAACAGATTTACAAGCGGTCAGTACTACAAGGTGCTGAAGCACGAATCCAGCAACAACTAAACGTTACTCATGCACTAAATTTGACAGATCTGTTAAAACAGACGCCTTCAAAACGGGACATCTTAAGTAATGAGCAGGACAGAGGTCTGGTCCCAGGGATACATTAGCGACTAGCCATCTACTAGAGCCAGTATGGTCCCAGAGACAGCCCAGCCCCAGAAAGCAAATACAACGCTTATGAATGAGCTATCCCAAAAGGCAGCCCGGATACTAGACTTGATGCAGCAACCCAGGAGAACAGCCTACATGCCTGCAACCCGAGTACAGTTGCACCCTTCCGATTGGCAAGGTTACATATCCCACGAGTTCAGGTGAGGTGGATCCGATGAGACTATGGAGCCACCCATTTAGCTTTGGGCCAACGTCTTGCACTTCGCCATTGCCTCAACTTGATTTTGCATCTCATGGGAAACACAACTCCAATTTCTCATGTCCCTCTCATTTGGACTCACAAGACATCTTACCTCTCAGTTCTCTGAGGAGAAATTGTCGACAATCTGTCTTAGGCTACCAGTACCAAGACCAATCTTTACTCCATTGACTAAGATAGTGTCAGCAACGTCTGAGGAAAACGTTTATCCTAAGCCCTAAAAAAGAGAGTATGAACAGCCACCTTCCTAGCACAATGATTGTTCATGTTTTTGAGGCTCCGATCCAACAAACTTAACACCCACCACTGCATCTCAAGTGGTCGCCCAGCATATTATGGTCATATTATAGGTCAAGGGCACATATGTTCTTGGAGGTGGGGGATCTTCCGCGTCTTTTCTGTTGACTTTGGTCTATTTCAAATGGGTTAGAAGTCCCTCTCCAAAGTGAGCATGTCACCATGACATATCCCCACTTTCTCCCTTGAAAAAGTGTGTCCTTTTTTTCCGGTGGTAATGTCTTTTTGGAGAAGGGGAAAAGTATTGGCTTCTTGCCAACAATGACAACTAGGGCCTCTTGGCTTCAATTTCTACTGTCCCTCACATTCAAACTCACGAGATTGAGAGACTTTACTCTCAGTATCAAGAGGCATTCTTAGGGTCCCTCTCATCCATACCATTTATTTTGGTTTGTTTTAAGAAGGGTTTGAGGGCAACCTTCAAGTTACCCGGTAAGTTCCTCCGGAGGCAAACCAGCTAACCTGTCGAATTCTCTTCCCTTGGAAGGGCAGTTTCTTCCAGCTCTATGAGAAGTTGTTTTAGATGATTTTTGATCTTTATAAAAAAATTTCTTCCTCCTTTTCCTCCTCCTCTCTTCATTTTTCTTCCTGGAGAATGCAATGAATGATAGGACATAAAAATGGTTAGGTCATTGGAATATGCAGATACCCTGTCTTGAGACCCTCCAATGAGGCCTATTGCCTTCATCACTTTATGTGCAAATGGGAGGCTTCAACAGTAAAGTGGGAGTGACAAAGGGGTAACCTTTTCGGACTGAGTGTGAGACTACGAATGGATACGACTGCTATCCATTCACCTGTGCCACAGTGATCCAAGAGGCTGATCCACTCACCGAAGTTTGGCTCAAATCTGGCAATCTGTAGTTCGATCGCCAAGGACTGGTAATCCACCCTGTCGGAAGCTTTGGACTGATCTAAATTGATCAATGTGGCAGTGGTGTCGCCTTTTTATCCCCTGGAGACATAAATTGATCTTCTCTTCACAGCACAGTCCTAATCTGATCAAATCCTGCATGACAATGGGTTATCGGCCTTTCATCATTTAAAACCTCCTTACATTGTTGTTGTCTTTCTTCAACAGCATGATTAACCCCATAGTCATCTGTCTTGGGATTGCTCCCTGGTCTAACCAATGGTTAAAAAAAACCCTGTTAAGAGGTGTGCAAACATGTGCATCAGCCTCAAATAAAATTTGCAGGGCAACCTACTTCAGCGCAATGTGTACTTGGCATTCTGTAATCAGTCCCCAGCAGTAACCTGCTTAAGCTGACTTGAGACAGGGGGCTGGAAATTGGGTAACTAGCAGTGAAACTCCAGCTTGCACAGGTTAGGCTTCCTGGTGTAGAGCTCCTGGTGGCACTACCGGAACCCTCATAAATTTCATAGTGACTGGGAGATGGGGTATTGCTAGACACGAACAAACATGTGACACTAGGTAAAATGGGAAATGTGCTAGTTTTATCTCTTGACATTAACTTAGCTAGTCTTGTTTTCTAACCCAATCAAGATCTTAGGCAACGTTTCTGGCCTTGTTCAGTCGTAACCTGACCGTCTGGGAAAATACCACTGACATCAGGAGGAACATTTATTTTAGCACCCTGATTTCTTCTTAGCCAAAAGTCCGATTCATTTAGCTTTTATTTCGAAAGGAATACAAAACTTGGGCCAATTTTAAGCCAGGGCAATTTTTGGTCTTCTGCTGACTATCTTGTTCTTAACTTTATCCTTTTGCAACCCATTCATTCTTACAGAATCTTTTCGCCATGAAAATTTATCTTTATCTCTCAATCCTTGCATTTACCTCATTTGCTTTGTGGGGCTTGAACTACTTGAAATTTCTTTTGAAACGCGTTTTTAGACTTACAATTTGATGATACAGAGGTGAGGGGTAATTCTCATGTAAAACTAAAGAAAATCAGAGGTAGGTAGTATGAGACCCTCTCTATCTCCATAATGGATTAATGGAAAGACTTCCAGCACTTAAGCTCCACCACTGTTATCAGAAATTCCTCAAAAACCGTATCAACATCCATAGTCAAAGTCGAAAAATCTGTGCATTCAGATTTAAAATCATATCTGCATATTCTTTCAAGCTCTGTTTTGAACGTCAAGTTTAAATGACTACAAAGCTATAAAGAGAGCTAAGTTACTGCCTGTATGCTGTTTTGTTCACAACAAAAGATTTAACAATGTTGCTCATTATTCTGATAAAGAAACAAAGTAAGATACAAAAGTGGGATCATTTAGTTAAGGGAGTTTTTTTTCCATTGTCAAAAAGCAAATAATTTCTTTAAGAAGGCCAACTAAATCCACATCTTCAGAAACCTTGTAGATGCACTCTGTTGTCTTAAGCTTCTCTACCTTTTCTCCTCAGATGTTTCTAGTGAGTGCTTTATACAGTTTTTTCATAATGTCTGGATGTTATACTCTTTGTATACAGCTATAGTATGCAGACATATCGAATATTGTACTTTTTCAAGTTCTTTGTCTTCAATTCCCTTTTTCTTTGATTTTTTTTTTTCGATGTCGTGGGAGAACAAAAAGATCACCACCACATCTGGCTAATGCATTTCAAATTTCGAAAAATGTCCTGCAATTGTTTCTACAGGTATAGGATATCTTATCCCACAATTAATTTTGGGTGTGGGGACACTCAATATTTTTAAAGACTTCATTTATTTTTTTTATTTTTTTCCCTAATCATTCAATTAATCAGATCAATCCGATATTTTTGAAGTGTATACTTCTTTTTATATCTGGCTTTGAGGGAAACGTATACAAACAAATAGAGCGAATTAAAGAAAAATATTCTTTCTGGCATATTGCCGTATTGTTTCGTTTTTCATGGTTGAACAATTTGACCTGCAGATGATAACTTTGTTCGATACACGATTTTTCTCAAATTTGACTGCCTTCTGGACAATATAGATCCTTTCTAAAACTCAGAATGTAAATGTTTATTCTTTGTATTTGTCTCGAATGTTCTGATGGGCACTTCACTTTATTATTGAAAGCAGAGTGATAAAACCTACGCTTGGTATCACGAAAAAAAAAGTAAATAAATTGTGAGAAGATTGAGGCCAGAAACTTGGACAGAGAATTTCCAATACGTTACACCAAATCAGTAAAATTGCCTGATTTGTAAAATTTTTATTTATTTATTTATTTTCTATTTTTCTTCGTAGGGGGAAAATAAATAGTTATGATTGATTAAATGTTTTTGTAATGAAAGAAAAATGGATATAAAATGTTTTTTCAAAATTTGTTTGTTATTGTCTTTAAGTTTGAATCAAATCTATTTCTTCTACAATGACTTTATGGCAATTTAATTACTACACATTATTAAAATAAACTGATGATAGATTTATCACACATAACATTTGTTTTTTATTATTGGATTTCTTTTTCATTTCCAAATGTCATCAATGAAAAATGTAGCGACACAACATCAAACTTTTCTGTTCTTCAACCTATATCATATGGCCACATGATAATAGGACTAAACAAGGTATTGATAAGAAGAATTAAAAATTGAGCCATAGAAGAAAATGTAACTAATTTGGAAGCGGAAAAACGATTTCGTCACGAGTGTCAAATCGAAATTCAAGCATTTTTTTCAGCAATAATGGCTCATTCAACTAGTAACATTCCTCCCAGCAGCACAACCCATTCCACATCTTTGTGTGTAAAATGTTGTTATGGCAAGGGAGATAGCAGAGAAACAAATAAAAGACCCCCCCCCCCCCCAAAAAAAATTGACCAATAAAATGTTAAAATACTAATGTGTTTTCTTTCAAAACGCATAGCCAGTCAAACTAAAGTGACGAAATCATCTGTAGAAGGGTGAGAATGTCTAATCATGCTGTTTTGTAGGTGGGTGAAGTTGATCAAAAATATAAATGCATGAAAGTAGTTTTCTCGTCTCTTACAAAAATAATTAACTATTTGCTTCCCATCCTATAAATTTAGGTATTTCTTTCCTTCCAACCTACCGTAGATGATTTTTTCAATCTTTGTCTGTTTTTGGTAAAATCTAAAACGCAAATTCAAATATTCAGGCAATACCCGGAACGGCTAAATTCAGATGAAAAACATCTAAACAGAGGATATTGATTGCCTGTATTTAATTACCTCTTTCTATCCACTCTTTTGGTGACAGAATTTGACTCTATTACTGTTCTTTATGGTATGGGGGCCCATTATTTTGTCCAGTATAAAGTTAGGCATTTTTTCTCTCTTTCTTGTCCTTCAGACGAGATAGGAACTCAGAAAAATGTGTTCGAATTCAAACCTGAACTCAGTTGTAACATAGGACCCCCCCACTTTTCTTCCATCAGACATTTTCAGTCTCGGAAAATGGAAAATCCTACGGACACTCCAAGGAATAAAGAAGAAAATTAGTGTCCGTGAACTCACCAACTAGACCAATACTGATCACCATTTGAAGTTTGCCCAAGGGAAATAACTATATTTAATTTCTGCACAAGCAAAAATAACCTCCCTTGAAATTGAGATTTTCATCATGAGATACGCTATGAACTGATTAAAAAAAATGTAACGTTTTATAAGATTTTAAGGTTGACATCATGAAAGCTGAACAATCTATCGTTCACCTTAGGTAGCAATTAAAAATCATCCTGTCCCTTGTTAGATTCTGCCAAAATGAAATCCTTGAAATCTTTGTACAGAGGAAGCTGTTTTATCATGGATGATGTTATCAAAATGAATTGGTCCCAAACTCATTATTTTATTCTTGATTAATATGAAATATAATTCAAAATGCATCAACAATAAATGCAAATTGCTAAATTTCCTGTCCCAAAAGTGAGCCCAGTAGGCAACATCCTCTATATCAACAAATATAATGGGGGGGGGGATTTTTTCCAATATACTTATCCTTTTCAAATAAAATGAATAACTTCCATCTTTTAGACATATATACTAGTGATTCAAATGCATTGTTTTCCATATTAAATGGTTGAACAATGACTGGGGGGAAATCAAAACGAATTCCATTGTTGGACTATGCTGACTGAGGATAATTACTGCAACTTCTGTATGATGAATTGAAAAAAATGATTAAAAAACTATTTTTAGTATATATTATTGAATAAATATACCAATGCCGGGTGGAAATCTTTACTGATAGCTTATCATATTGTTTGCTTGTCTTACTTCATGAAGTGATTGTCTTGATAGATTTTGAAATTTTCTCCAGTTGATGCACTCACTATTTTCTCTGGTAAGGTAATCAGTGTCGTCGTTGTTTTTTTTATTGTTTTGTTTTGTTTTTTTTTTGTTTTGTCGCTTGACTGAATCTTTCCGGATGAGGCAAAATTCGGCTTTTAACCGAGACTGGCACAATTTAGTTCCCCTGATCGTGATTCCAAGAAACACATCCACAAAAATAGTTAAAAGCCTGATCCTTATTCTCTTTTGATTGACTTAAAGGGAAGGAAAAGTTATACCACTTGATATTAGATTACATGCAAGAAATTTCTACTGCATTATGCAACAACTATACTAGCAAAATTTTACTTGGAAATTTATAAACTGCAACTACATTGTACTTGATTGGGAAGAGTTACTTCATTGATTCCGAATGTGAGGTGCAGGCCCCACTGGGGGGCAATTTGAAATTTAGAACTGCGTCCAAGCCATATTAAGAATCAACTGATTAATTCATAATTACACAATGCTAATGATTAACCCAGTGCAATGGTTAGCATATCTGCTTCACATGTAGAAGATTTGGGTTTGATTCCCAATATAAGTACAGAGAGTGAAAAACACTTGATTAGGACAACTTTCCCTGTGCATAGGTTGGGTAAACTAAGCTGTTTGATTACAGAGGAGGTGATTTGTATCTACTTAGGAAAACGAATCTTCGTGAAATCCTCAAAAGAAATCAAGCTGGCAAGCCGTCGGCAGAGTAAGCTCAACTTTCAAAATCAAGAATATTCTATCAGTCCTCAAAAGAAGTTTATACAACCAATGCCTCCCTTCGATACAGATCGATGCTGGAAGAATAAAAGATGGTTAGATGAACTAGACAAGTTCAGAAAGTATTGGCTCCGCGCTGCCCATGATAGACCTCCCACAGGATTCACTAGACATCTCTGTCCAACGACTTGACTAGACTTGAGACTTACATGGATCACTAAGTTAATGCATTCAACAGAAATTAGGACTTCGTCTCTAGTCTCCATATTCTATTAGGAGTTCTCTCTTAAAAGACAGTTGCTTTACCTTATTAACTCCTAATAACGCAATTCTTTTACTTCTTAGTGATTCAGAACTTCAAATAACTAATTATACCGTTGAGTCTATTGTAACAGGTGAATTTGCATTGTTTAATCTGAGGCAATCATACATTGAAGTAGCGTAAATTTTGTCCCTACGTAAATCTAATGTATTGAATTGGTGTAAAGTATTTTGACCATTCTAAACTGCATTTTCAAACATCAAAATATCCTTTTCAAATACATTCAACCACATACATTTAATATAAATCAATTATGGGACAGATGAAAGCATAAAATAGAACTATTTAAAACTGTATTCTATTAAAGTAGATGAGGTACCCATCTACGTCACGTTAGATATTCAAATAGTGAGAAATTCGGCCGAAAGCTTTCAGATCCGTGAACCAAAATGCTCCCCTTTAATTTTAACCACTTAAAGTTCATCTTTCTTTTATTTTTGACTCCTTAGCAGGGAAAATCCTTCCTTTTACTTTTGATACTTTCGAGAGTTCTTGTTCATTTTGAACGTCTCAATGGGGGAAGGGAACCTCAAATTTTGACCCTTCACAGGCGGTGAAAAAGTTTCCTTTTACTTCCGATCCCTGAACAGGGGAAGGCTTTCCTTCACTTTGATACTTAAAAATCCCGTTTCTCTTTCGACCCCTTGAAGAATTTGATATAAGAAATGCAATTCAAAGAGTTCCCCAGATGATTGAACTCCTGACTGTCTATGTTATAAACAAGACGTTTCAGCCGATTCATTCTACGGCCTTCGTCAGGTGTAATATTCAATTGTGATGGTAGTAAACAGAATATGCCAATGGTAGCTACGTTACAACGTATGATTCTGCTGAAGTCAATTTCGTCCTCTTTCTTTGTTTGGATCGGATGTCCATACTTTGTCCCTGTGGAAACCACATTGGGTTGAACTCTTCACTTGTCTAACTTATTCACTCAGTCGACTTGTTGATATAGGCTGCTTCATTGATTTTCCCCAGTTTCCAACAGCCTTCCCTGTCTATTTATTATGCATACTTCTTCCCGGAGAGAGAAGTGTTCTCATTTTTCTCATTCCAGATCTATCTCTCCTTTGATTATTGCTTTTTTACGTTCGTCGTCGAACCTTGAGAGGCTTACCAGTTTCTCCAGTATAAACCGATATATATATATATATATATATATATATATATATATATATATATATATATATATATATATATATATATATAGATATAGATAGATATAGATATAGATAGATAGATAGATAGATAGATAGATAGATAGATAGATAGGAATGGATATATACGACGGAATGATTATTATTTGCGTTATATCATATCGAAAATCTTTTTTGAAATATCCTCTCGTTATTACACGGTGAATGTATCATTTCGTCCGGGCAGTGTAAATAGAATAAACAATCAAAGAAAATGGGGCTGCTGTAGGAATGTAACCTGTGACCGACAGCGTTGCTCTTACAATTGAGGTAAACAGCTGCCAGTAATGTAAAGGCCTAAATAACTGCTTTAAGTTATGTATAAATAATTACACGTGATCAGGTTTTTATCAACTGATTTTTGCAATTTGTATTTTATACAGTTGTATTTTATACACAGTCAATAGTTTTGAGAGAGATTATAACACTATAGAGATTTTTGGACGGTTTAATTTATTGTTGTTTGTTCTGAAAAGGGCGTTTCAGTTTTTTGAAGATCTAACCTTATGTTCATCATCGTAGAAACTTATATATACGAGGCAGCAATGCTTCATCAAAAAAAAAATTGGCTGATATTAATAAATAATCTCTGTATGCTTAATTTTTCAGTTAATTTGTCAACTTTTCAAACAAACCTCTTATTTGTGTCATCGAAGTTTTGTAAAGAGGTTCCAAAGTTGGTGGTTCGAGGTCTTTCCACCACCATCGATCATTCTCAAAGTATGACAATGATATTTAAAGAGTAATTAGAAATATTTTTCAGTATAATTTTTTTATTTGTATTGTTGTCATAAGTGTTGTCATATTATAACTAGCGCGATCATAAATAAACCTGTTTAAATGAATAACTGAAACTAATGCAACCCACTGGTGATGATCGTTTTCGTCGAAAAATTGATGAAAAATTGTAATCTCTTTTGCAAAAGACTTGTGTACGTTCAGATATATGATACAAAAACAATCATAAGATGATATTGATATGGTTGCTCAGGTGTAACTATCATAGTCTCAGGGAAATCCCTGAAAAAACAGAACATTTTTGAATAAAGGAAAAACAAAGGGATATTCAAAATCAGCAAGTCTCAATGTACTACTTACACGCTCATCTAAGGAAAAAGAGCCCGTGATGCGCAGTTCTCGACTTAATAAAGCGCAATTGTATATTTGTACTCTTATACTTTATTGCATTCTGATTAAGCGTGCATGCTACTGGACACAAATCAAGGAACTGATAACGAATATTTTTTTAAAAATCGCAACCCCCCCCCCAATTTATTTTGAAGAATAATATTCAAAATCTTTCTAAAATCCTGCTCTTGAGTCCCACTAGAAAGCACCGATAATTTGGTGTTCATGTTTGCAGCTGTTTTCGTGCTCTGCAATCATGGAGTGAGAGACATTTGGTAGATTAGAGTAAGATAGTAAGTATTCAGGCGAGGGCAGAATAAACTGCTGCCAAAAATTTATAAAATAGGCGGAGTAAAATATTGCCCTTACGGTGGCTACGACATCAACCATATTTGTCCAGGCTTCACATATCAGGAGTATCTCTGCCTCGGATAGATCTTTGAAGTTTGCAATAAGTGGAGTAGGTTTAGAGTGAGCGAACCCTAATCCTAAAGGCCAACACTACGCTCAGATGAAACCATGTGAGACAATAATAAAATTATTACCGAGTTCTTGTGGAGATTTAGGATTGAGTGGAACCTAACCATACACTCATTGTGCTAGACGGCCATGGGCTGATTGCTTAGTTCCTTGTGAAATGTTAGGTTTGGCTGACTGAATCCTAACCATAGGCTCCAACCCTATGCTCACCCAAAACTGTGCGACGCGACCATGAAAATTTTGCCAAGTACTTGTGAAGGGCAAAGCCCAGACTCAGTGAACCATAATCCTAAAACCCTATCCTATGCTCACATCTAACTGTGCTAATGAAACTCTTGCCAAGTTCTTGTGAGAAGTTACTTTTCCGTAAGAAATTGATTTTTTTCTGTTTTTTTTTTTTTCATGGTCATAATAAAACTTCGAGCTTGTTCATCGTGCTTATTCCAAACAATCTTTTTTACTTTAATACTCGTGAGTTCTATATGAAGTCTGTATTTTGAAAACTTTCTGACAATCCATTCGGGCAAAAATTTTAGCTAAATATCGACTTTATATGATTAAATAAAAAGGTACAATGTTGGTATAATACTAAACCCGACCTTTACATTGAGTCCATTAGGTAAGTCAAACTCTGTACTAAAACTTTCAATTATTTTAAAATGACTAATATGCTAAAACATGCTCCTGGATCCCACTAGTAACCACAGAAAATTTGGTGGCCATAGCTCTAGTCAAACAGATATTTAGTGTATTATAGAGAAGATGCACACACAAATCAATCAGCAACGGCAAATGTCATTTTTCTAGTGGTTCATAGATTTTTTTTATTGATCTTGAGCTAATCGATCGTAAAACTTTCCATGGAAATTCCTAATTGACTTTCATTTGATCAACGCCTCTGGTTCTCATTGTAAATCAAATATTAAAGCATCAGATAATCGATAATCAAGAAACAAATAGGTCACTAATCCTGAAGATTTACTATACCAACGCTGTCATAATTTGTATTGATCGAAAGGCCAACAGATTTCATTCGTGAGAAATTTCCCTTGCCAATAACATGACTAAATAAATTCTGAAGAAGCTATATATATATATATATATATATATATATATATATATATATATGCGTGTGTGTGTGTGTTTCTTTATTTTATAGCATCATTGTTATTAGCAATTCTATTACGAAAATTAGGAATTTTCTCCCCGTCCACATGTCATGTCATTTCTCATCTAATCCTAAATGAAATAGATTGATATGATATATCATTTAATTAAGGGACAGCAAGACTTCTCAATACTCCAGCAATTTCCTCAGCATCCGTGCAGATTTTAGTAATGCTGTTTTGGATGGTTTTATTCGTTTTAATCCCAATGAACTAAAGAATTTTGCTTTATCTCTTTTCTTGGACGGTTTCGCTCTGTTACATAACACAACTGAAGATATTCTTTTTGAAATAGCAAATTATTTTATTTTTAAAAATTCCTCTCTGAATAGGGTTTTAGTTTGACGTGCAGTTTGCAATGAATGTTCATTCTAAATTAGCTCTCACCAGTATTCCTTCAAATTTATCAAAAATTCAGACTTTTTTTAGTGATCACAGCCCGACAAGAGAAGAGTTACTATTCTTAAATCACCCCTCTTCCATTTGTTAATCCATCACCCTGACATGGAATGCTGGTGACACGACCTAATGAGAGACTAACCAGACCAGTTGCAATTAGCATCAATGTAAAGGCTAAAAAGTATCATTCATGATAAATCTCTATTGTCCATGACATACATGAATAGATTCTGAAATTGATAAATAATTAAATATATATGGATGCACGAGTTTCTATGTTATTTCTACTATTCCATGACTATCGACAATTCCATTTGAATGAGGTTTTGTTTCCGGTGCCCACATGCACATAATGTCTTTTATCATCTTCTGTCTTTTCATCCACTTCATTAATTTTATATATTTTCATATTTATTCTTTACTGTTTCACTTCTACTTCATTTTATCGATCCCGTTCCTTTTTTTTTTCAAACTATTTAGATGAAAAGTCCAATTCCCTATCATGATTGCTGAAACAATGGAAACTCTCTAAAGCGTATAACAGTGAAGATATTGCTAGCTTTGTTGGGATGCCGACAATTCAACCTAAAAATGGATGCATGGTAATACACGAAAATGAGTACAAAACAGCCACACCCACACTTAGCATACAAATGAGTGTGTAAACATGACAGTTTGGATGCTTTTCTATTGAAATTGACACGTTTCCATCTCGATTGACAGTTATTCTTTTTCTCGTTTCTCTTTCAGTCTATTCTGACTTATTTACTCTTAATTACCTGGAAAGCCAGTGGAAATCCAGTTTGCCGAGCAGGCTTCTAATGACAAAGGCTAAAATCAGGATAAAGACCAGCAAAATCAATTTAAGTGGCAAACTAGAATCCACGGAAAAAAGGGACGAGTTAGGAAGACAAAGCAGGCCTTGGAGAAGCTCAGTCGAGAGTGAGGCAGAAATAGCTAAACTGAGATTGGTCGAGCTGGGGTTAATTGACCAGAACTGAGTCCATTTGTATGGTGTGTTTGTGGCCTTATGCTTCACCAATAGTATGAAAAAATAAACTCATGAGTTATATCGGACACAGTTGAAGGTGAGATAAAAGAGGCCAGACTGACATTGGCCCAACTGTGGAATGTTGTACAGAACTGAGTCCACTGGCATGTTGTAGCTGCAGCCCTGTGCTCCACAAGGGATTTAAAAAGAACGAACAACATCACCAATAATAATAATAATAATAATAATAATAATAATAATAATAATAATAATAATAATAATAGTAGTAGTAGTAGTAATAATAATAATCGACATCAGAGAAAATCTGTGTTGCAGGCAACGAAGACAACGGGTGCAACCGATAAAAGGATTAAACAGTCATACCTGATACTCCAGGGTCGGAATGAGCGACATGATTCAGTCTACAGAAGTTGGAGAAACAAGAAAAAAATGCAAAGAGACTGTGTTGGCTGAGAGCGTCGACATAATCTACAAAATTATGACGTTTTTGTTGATTAAAAATCCGTCTTCAGTTGCGCCTGAGGCCACAAGCCTCAACCGAATTGCATTCAAGGTGCTTTCTTATTTTGCTCATATCTTTTTAGCCTTGAACTCGGGGCGTTTTTTGCTCCTCCTCATCAATAATGATGTTCGAAAAAAAGAAAATATCCTACTGGTCCTTGTATTAGCTTTTAGCTTCTCCCAGGTTGCTTTCAGCATTCTCTATCGCTTGCTTTGCAAAGACACTTTCACACAATTGCGTGACCGTTTGCTAGAGCTTGAACTATATCTCGAAGATGAAAAGCTGATCCACTTGACTAGAAAACTTAAAATCTCTCTCATTACTCTCCTTGTATCAAGCCCAATATTTTCACTACTGATTTTGTCATTATTTATATTGGTACCGGACGAAAATTCAGTCATGCGAATATATTTTACCTATCCAATTCCAATTGAGGGTGGTGCTAACTTGACAGTCTCAATGTTTAGTATTATTTTTCATGCCGTTGAATATCTGTGGCCCCAGGTTATCATCACCATTGCCATTTGGTTGATGATATTTCTTCGGAACGAATTCAATTGTGTGGCAGAATCATTCCGAAGATATTTTCCACGGGTCGATACCAAAAAAGCAAATTTAAACGTAACAGAAAGGAATTCTTGTATCTTTCAAATCTGTGAAGCTCATGATAACTTGTGCCGCATTTTGGAGTCAACAGATTGTCTTTGTCGCTTTTATTTAGGTTTTGCTGTCGCAGCCAATATTGCCCAGATCTGTCTGTTAACTTTCGGAATAATTCATCGTTCCGTAGGGAATTTCCAAATGGTTTATATATTGTTGACAGTGATTTTTACCGTACCTGGAGCCTTTGTTTACTTGAAAGAAGGTATTGCATTGAATTTGAGCGTAAGTATTTTCTCATATATTCTAATCTTTACTTTCGAAATGTTTGAACTTTCACGTGTTGTAAGAAGGATAAGTTTTATATCATATTTTAAATATTAGATGGAACATCGTTGAACATGGTATTAATTTTTTTATTCCTGTTTATCGTGATTTCAATTTTTCAGTTGTTTTCATTCAAACTTTTTTTGGGTCCATGTCTCTTCAGTAGCGAGCAAACAGCACTGATCGGAAAAAAAGAGCTCATTCATTATTTCTGATTAGTGCTGTTTGATCGATGCCCCAGACTGATGGTCCGAGTTGTTGTTGTTGTAGAACAAGCTAAAACAAGACTAGCTGCTTCAGGGTCAAACTTCACTTTGACCACATTTCCTGTACAAGTGATATAGATAGAAAAATGTCACTATTTTATCCACTTGTCTGATTAAAACCTATGGGAGTGTATATGCAAAACTTCCAGTTTTAATTATGGCCGGCTAGGGCTGTACCAGTGGCACAAACATAGATAAAATGCAACTATTTCCGCCACTAGGCTGAATTTTCAAAAAGGTTTTTCATAAACCTTCTAAGGGATTGAAATAAAGCTGCATTTAGAATGTGAACCCCTTAGTCGCTAGAAGGATTCTAATATTGGTGTGGTTCATTGTTGTTAAGGTCATTGTAAATATCATTGTTGTTACCACAGAGAAAAAAGTCGACTCCAGGATGGAAGTTAGACAAAATTTATATGGAAGTAAATTGTAGTGAAACGAGAACCATAAGTTCAACGATTATTGTATAAATTATCATTGCTGTATTATGAAAATATTCCAAGAGTATTGTTTTCAATAAAAATCGTCAATGTCAAACTCTTACATTTTATTATATCATATGCTAAACACTTGTAGTCTATTTTGACATCATTGCATGATGACGTTACGCCTTTAATGACATCACATTCCTTTCCCCTATTTTCCTGGTTTAACGTTTGTGGGACAGTCAGACCGATCTACCGACAAATAAAAATGTGTGAACATATCAAGAAATGAATACGATGGCTCAAAAAGTTCTTTGTGACATCACCATGACAGGAGTTCCTACTCAACGACTTAAAATAATATCTTGAATTGCTCCCCCCCCCCCTGCAAAAGTGTAATAAAGCCTGGTGCTGCAGGGTCAAACTCCATTCCTACTCTTACTGAAGATGATTACCAAACTTATTATAGTTGATTTGAAAGACTTGTCAGTGTGGCTCAGTCCATAAGAAAGCAACCTACCGATTACATAGTTGTGATTTGAAATCACAGGAAGGAAATTTTCATTTTATATATTGGTTTGGTTCAACAGGACGGAAAGAAAAAGAATACAGAGTTTACTCCCGTAAATTAGTTGAGGTTTGTTTTTGTTTTTCTTGTTTGTTTGTTTTTTTAATATAACTCTAAGAGGACAAAGTTAGTTCCCACTTGCGACTTGGGTTTGACAAAAATGTTTTTGAATTTTCTTTACAATGAGAAAAATATTGATAAAGAATTTCAAAACTGAATCCATCGACAAATAATCCAGCCAGCGTGCACTAAAGGGAGGGGGGCAGACTTTTGACAATGCTATACACATACTCGAATGAATAAAACATCGTTCATATATAACTATGATGCTGGGGAATTAACAGGGTTTTGATCTTAGCTATTTCGGACTATTGTTCCCCTTTTATTTGTATACGAAAAATATTTCTGAATCTACCCTTAAAAGTTAATCGAATCTTCTGTACCTCGTGATCTCAACAAAATGTCATTGAAATTCATTGAGAACACTTAGAATTATAATCTGGATACGAATGAATGAATAAAAATCTCTTAATTAATAAAAAAAGTACCATGATTCCATTCAAAATGTAACCAATTCTTCCTTAACCCTTGGCCTAACTCACCAAAATGTCTTTGAAATTCGTTGAGAACTTTGGTGTATATTGTGTCAGAAGTTACAAGGAAATACATATAGCATGATTTTACAAGTACATGCACATTCTAATTGCAAAAGATGCTTGCAGTGTCTCAAGCAGAAAAGTTGCCTAATATTCTATATTTACACACCATAATAATTGTAGGTTCGATTCATCTTTGGACGTGCAGTGTTGGTAAACGGCTCGGCAAATTGAATCGGTGAGCCAAGTTGAAAATGAGACTGAAACAGTATGGGTTCACTTTGCACTAATATTTCAAGTCATAGGATAAAAAATGCTGAAATACTTATGAGCAGTATTATAAATTTAAACCAAGTAACTGATTAGTATCAATAAAACACAGATATGCCCGTCGCATACATATAGATATAGTTATTTACTCTCTTTCTCTCTCTCTCTCTCTCTCTCTCTATATATATATATATATATATATATATATATATATATATATATATAGATAGATAGATAGATAGATAGATAGATAGATATAGTTATTTACATTTATATATAACATACATATAAACTTATGAAATGAAAGAGAAAATGGAGTTCATTCGGGTGAAAAGTTCATGGTAACTCCTTGATGGGTATCATTTTGCAAAATGTGACATATTGATCACGGCAAAGGAATACAAATCTATCTAATCTAAATGTTTAGAAGTGAAACATTCAGGTGAAAATTTATCATGAGACCCACAAAATTATCTATTATCTTGTAAAAATTGTAATTTAAAATATGTGGATGAAACTGTTCTTCCCTTAAATAATCGTATGAGTATACAGAGAACCAGCACTAATTACTGTTAACATTTAGTTGACCATTCTAGAAAAGTATGAACGAGTTCATTTTTCCCTCCAGATTGTCGAGAAATTTAAAGTAAATGAATCAAATTGCTTAGGTAAGATGGATGAAGTAATGCTTATCTTTAGGCAACAGAGGCGGGTTGATCTTATTAAAGCAATGTGTATAATTAATTCTTACGCACAAAATGTTAGAGCTAAGAAGAAAAGCTATTATGGAGCGGGAAAATGTGTTGGTTTTCGTATGAATAAGAACTATAGAGAACCTGCTATTCCATGTGAAGATTTTTTGCTAAAGTCCGAATGTGGAAAACGATCTTCCTGGATCTTTCAATGACATTACTAAACTTCTTAGTCAAACAAAAAAGAAGATATTGAATGACATAGTTTCTAAAACAATATTACGTTCCAAATCGGCATATAAGATGACAATATAACATCAATAGTACAAATGTATATTCGATATATTTGACACAGGAATCATATAAACCACCGAATCAGAAAGATGATATCCTCCGTAATGCTTGCATAGTTTTGTTCGAAAGTTAAAGACTTGATAATATGAAAATCCCACAAATTTTAACAAATTAATTAAGAACAGAAGAGTATTATCCAAGTGTAACGTACTGACGAGGACCAACAATACGAAGCAGAAATTCCAATAGCCCAACAAAACAGTAGAACCTACAGCTATGAATAAAGATGGCGAAATTATTATTCCCGAATGTAAATGCCGGGCCTCACAACTATGGAAGGAAAATCTTGGCCACGTATTGACGGGCAAACTAGAGATTAAAAAAAAATCTAAATTAGGAAAACTTTACAGTAAGGATTCAAATTATCGAGAGCCAAAATGTTTAAATTATGGTGAACGTATGAATGAAATTAAGAATGCATGGGTTATTTCTATTTTGTCTGCCAAATGAATACCTAATAACAGCAACAGTACTTGGATTTGTATATAAAAACACAGCGTGTGACATTATTCGAACATTCTAAAAAGGAGAAAAAATGGAATTTCGTGATAAATTTATAGTCCCAATCGATGAAGTTACAAATATCATAGCATTTATATATAGAAAGTAATATATTCAGAGGATATTGTCAAAAGTGAATATTAGAAGAACACTACTTATGGAACCGATATTATATTCAATAACATCGCATTATGTGAGAAATTGGGACTTATATATATGCATATATAAAAAAGATTTTAGCTCAGTCTAACAAAAGATTGCTGGGGAAGGGAGCGACATCAGTCAGGAAAAACAGCCTAGAAATGGACTTGAAAGGATATCTCTGCTACCCAGCATGTCCCCAGGTTGCAAATAGGAGAATGCTTACGAGGGAAGGTCTCAAATATATGGGTTATTGTTTGAAGACTGTCAACCAAAGGAATCCCCTATAGATATGAAGGTACCCACATAACATATTGAATAAGGTGGCACCAGTCTGAAAGCTGACCAGGAAATAGTGACAACAGGTGAGTTCAATTTGCCACCACCTTCCGAAATCTTTACATGACGGAACAACCACAAGAATATCGTAAAGTTCCATTTTGATCATCATCTATCAAACTTCCACCCACATTGCTACACGTGCCTATAGGCTATGTGCCAACGAGGCCAAGTGGACATGGCTCAATATCCAAGATTTTGTTTTGTTCAGACAAACAAAAAATACGAAGATCCATACATACAATGTCCACTGTATCGTTGGAGATCAAAGATTTGACCAAATGCTGATGTAACTAAAGAATATCATTTGGCATATTTCAGGCATTAATGATACCTATAAAAAGAAAGAAAAACTCTTACAGCTACAAGTAAGTAACTATTTATTCTGTTATAAGAGTAGGGAAAATAAAAATTTAGTCGCGTGGAATTCTTAGTCAATAATTACATCACAGGCAATGTTCCAAAATTCGACAGCATATTCAGACATTTGAGGAAATCAACAAGATAGTGGACTAGAAGAAGACAGATGACACCATACTGGTTGGAGGCATTATTGTTAAGGTAAATGGAGGGAAAGGTTGGAGAATCTACTTTAGGAAAATATGGAATAAGCTAGGGAAATGAGGGAAGTAACATGCTAAGCAACTTCTCAGAGAGATACAGATTAAAAACAAATAATGCATTCTTTCAAAAGCAAAGAAGCCATAGATTGACTTGAAGAAACCCAAATGGTAATAGTCCACTCGAATTTGATCAAAAAATCGTCAAACTCAGAATTTGATACACCATTAACAAATTTTGTACCAAACGAAGAAATTTTTATGCAGAATAATAGAAAAACTCCAAGGCATGAACCTTTTGAGCAAAGTTTTTGTTAGCTCAAATTTAAAGGCTGGTGAAACAGTAGGGTCCAGGATAAGGGAGAAGTGATTAAGGGCATTGGACAAGGAAGAAATCACAGAATTCGGAAGCGGATCATGGAATTCGTTTTTGATTGAGAGATATTTTCTGTTTGAATATTTTATCGATTTCTGTACGAAATTTTCTATGAATTACAATGAAATCATGCAGAACAGCAAACCATGGGGTATACAAGATGTGATTAGTTTAGGATTGATCGAAGGATTCGTTTTTGATTGGGAGATATTTTTCCGTTTCATTATCTTGTACATTTCGGTGTTTGTTCCTGTCTGTCCGTATGGTATCTCCGAAAGTTTCAAAATGATTTGAATGGAATTTTCTTTAAAGGTGAACCATTTTGTAACAAAAGATTGGTCAAATTCTGCGGTGAATCAAGGAACCTGTTCTTAATAAGGAAATATCTGTGTTTTTTAAAAATACATTTCTGTATTCGCCCCTGTCTGTCCATACAATATCTCTGAAGGTTCAGATAAATTCCAACGAAATTTTGTGGAACAATGAAGCACTTGGCAAAAAAGAAGCCACTGAATTTGGGAGCGGATCTGCATATTTGTTACTGATTGAGAGATATATCCCTGTTCTTATATTTTATACATTTCTGCATTTGCTCCTATCCGTCAATACAATATCTATAAAGTTTCGCAATGCATTTCAATGAAATTTAGCCGAACGACAAGGTATGTATTAAGTGAGATATGATAAAGTTTTAGGGTGAGTCCTGGTATTTGATTTTGATTTAAGATATTTTTACGTTTTTTTCCCCCGTACATTCTTGTATTCGCTCCTGACTTACTATACGATACCTACAAAGGGTTTGCATTAATGCCAATGAAAATTTGTGAATATATATACTCTATCGTACAGAAAAGTTATTGATTTTTTTTTTATAAATTTCTATATTCTCTCCCGTCTGTTAACATGATGTCTCAAAGATTTCTCATTGAACTTCAATGAAATTTTGTTAAAGGTTTTGGCAAATAAAGATGAAATTGAATTTTGGGGAGGGTCTAGGTATTAGCTTTTGATTGAGAGATATGTTTGTGTTTTTTTTTCTTTCCCACATTTCTGGATCACCCTTGTCTGTCTTCATGACACGTCCGAAATTTGATGACATCTCCCGGAAAAGTTGATCATTGGATACAGGGGAAGTGATCAAATTTGAGAGAAGAATCCAGGTATTTGTTTTTGATTGAGAGATAGTTTTTCGTTATTTTTCGAACTTCTTTGCATTCACCCCTCAAGATATTTGCAAAAGTTCTCCATAGATTTCAATGATATTTTGTGGAAAAGAGGGCAATAGAGCACAGGAAAAGTAATTGATTGAAAAAAATTGAAAAAAATTGTCCTATAAGATAGCCGTAAAAACATTACTAATTTTCGGGTAGCGACATAGATGTGATTTCTTGCTTCGTTGAATAGTGACAGTAACATAGAGAAGAGTAGTAGCCAGACAAATATAACTAAAGGAGCAGCTAAGTTAGTCGGTAATACAAATGCAAAAAATCAGATGGGGGAAATTCTCTAAAGAAGCATCGAAATTGATAAAAAATCTGAAGGTCAAAAGTAAAGAGGACGAAACCAGCTCAGCAGAAGCTAGTAAACTAAAAAAACAAAACAATGAGAGAAGAAAGACACGGAGAAGGAGGGAGAGGCTATCAGAAGAGGGAAGAGTTTAAAGCACGCCCCGAACTCGGGTCATATCAGCAAACAACAGATGCTTGCGCTAAGGGACAAAAATGGCAAAACTATCAAATGTTGGAACAAGATTTCAAAAATTACAGAGTAGTTTGAAAACCTGTACGGTTAAAAAATATAAGTATCAGAAAGTTATAAACCGATAGAAACTACTGTTATCACAGGTATAATGGAGGGTAGGATAATGTTTGTACTATGATACTTGGGAAAGCTCTTGGCAAGGTTTGAATAACAACAGATCTTCTAGAAAATGAAGGAGTGGTCTTTGACAAAGGACTAGCCCAGCTATTCACACAGTGCACGTGTGAAAGAAACGAACCTCAGAACTTCTGCCCAAGAATAATGATTCTACTTAACAAGGGGGGAGACAATCGGCAACCAACACCTTATTACACTATTAACATGAACGAACCATTCACAAAAAATCTGACTAACAGGCATTTTAGATGAAAATCGACCATGTGAGCAGGCAGACAGAAGGGATTAAAAGCGATTATTCAACAATAGACCACCTATACTCAATAAATCAACGAATCAAAAAGTCATTTGAATTCAATATGCACTCCGTTCGATCTTTGTAGATAACGCAAGAAAAACATTTGGCTCTGAAGAACTCATGGCAGAATTCAGCTCAATGCAATAATGATATATAAGTTATACAAAACATGAACGAATATGGCACTTCCATATTAAGACTACATGAAGATACAAACAGGATAAAGATAGAAAAAGTAGTGAGACCGGGGTAAACAGACAGATAATATTTGAACCACTCGAGATTCGCTGGTGACGTCTTCATTTATTAGTAATAAAGGGCAAGGCTCAATAAAAGATTCATTAATTAATTTACCTAGGACAGGTAGTAATGTTAGAGAAAGACCATGAAAGCGAATTACAAAGACGCATAACGATCGGCTGGTAATCGTTTGGTATGAATAGAAGCATATTGAAGAGCGTCTTGCCAATATTCTTAAAGAGTAAAGTATACAATCAACGCATAATACCAGTTATGACTTGGGGGTGTGAAAAATGGGTATTGACAAAACGCACAGAAAACCAGCTTAAAATTGCACGAGAGCCATGGAAAGAGCATTGCTAGGGATTACGTTGAAAGATTGAAAAAGATCAACATGGGTCAGAGGGAGGATTAGAATGAAGGATATCATACGAATGGGATGAGATAGAAAAGTTTGCCACTAAGACATGACAGAGGGTAGAACGGTTGTAATGGAAGGAGAAAGGCCCTTGTCCAGCTGTGGGCTTAGAATGGCTGATGATGATGATGATGATGTTGATATTTATCACCTAACATGTTTACAAGAAAAGTAACTGACTGCGTTGAAAACCTGCACATTTTTTTACAGTATTTGGTAACATTTGTTACTATAATAAAACTATTTCATTCCGATTGATTAAAAAGAAAAAAGAATCTAAAATGAAGAAAGTACTTACAATACGCCAGAAAATGTCTTCGCTTTTTAAATTTCAAACACATACTTCCGTCATATTTTTATTTTATTTTGAAAATCTATTGAAAAAAAAATAGGAAGTCTTGTGACGTGAAAGGTATTTTTTTCGCCCACCTCCCCTTTCCTTTCTCATGAACGCTTTTAACAGTTTTCAGTTCAGTCGGAAAGAAAGTAATTTTGGCATTTATACTTCCCTACGACGTTTGTCGCAGGTGAGTAGGTTCAAAGGGAGTTGTTACATGAAACACAAATTTCCAACTGCATGGGAAATATTGCTCAAATGCGTTAGAAAGATGTCCAAATGCAATCCAGCACTGCTCATTTTTTCCATCCATCGTTAACGGAGACATCTTTTTTGACTTCTAGTATCGAGTTATATCGGATTGTGTCGGTAAATGAAACTACCTAACTTTTTCCGAAGAGAAATATTTTCACCAGCTACCATTGACGGCATAATCATTGAATGACATTACTGAATGTTTTGTCAACAGGAAGAGATACGTTCAGTTCTTCATTTTGAAATTAAGCCCCTTGCCTTCACAAATTTTGGGCCAATTGTTTCAAAAGCAAACCTTGTGTAATGTTTGACCCCTTAATTATAGATTTAGAAAATGCTCTCAAAAAGTCGACCATTCCATGAGTATATGCAGTGACTGTTCGTTGAGATAAGTTTGGAAATCAACATTTTTCCCTGCGAAACCACATCTTTTTTTTTTTTGTTGATATACCTATGTTTTGACACTTTGTGTTACAGGTGCACAAATTGACCGACGATTTCTACGCAATTGACCTCCGTCATCTGTCAACAGAAGCATCATCTAAGGTATTCCATTTATCATTTTAACATCTTGAAATCTTGGGTGAATTTGATTTTTCCTCTTCATAATCGAATATGTCATGTGAAATGACGTAAAATATTATCTTTGCTTTGTTATTTTCAGGTTCTTTTCAAAAAGCACAAAGATTGTGGCATTAACTTTTATTATATGTCACTTTGCCGACAAAATTGCATATCCATGTATATGAAAATACTACGAGTCTCAGTCGTAAAGCATTTAATTCAAGTGTTTTAGGTCCACGTTCAAGCCTCTAAGTTGGGAATCGAATTTACGAAAATGAACTTTAAAAAAGCCACGGAATTGAAAATTGAAAAAAAAGAAAAGAATAAAAAGGCATGGTGGCGTTCGATCGCATGGTTTACTTCTCATTTAAAACACAACAAATAAAATGCTGATGTAAACGGGTTGATAGTGCTAAATTTATTATTGTAATGCACTAAGTACATCTGTGAATTTATTTTTATTAGTATAATTCTAATGGAAATAACTTTCATATTTTACTCAAGTTACATTTCCCCTATTTCTTTATTTGTAAGAGAAAGACGATTGTATGCAATTATATTTGAATTCTTTGACAGTTTTTCAATTGAATTAGCCTCACAACAATTTTTTGTTTTCTAAGCGTTTATGCAATTTTTGATGCAAAATTACTTAAATATTATTTTTGCTACTAATTGCCTTCATCTTAATTGTCGTTGCTTTTTATCACAACTAAACCCAGGCTGGTTATTTTTTAGCAGTCAGTAAATAAATTAACTGCTCGTATCGGAATAAGAAATAAGTTCAAGGTGAGAATCGAACTCACAACCCTACCTTCTACAAGGGAGCGTGGCTCGCTTAACGCACGACCGTTCTACTGGAACTTAATGGCAAGCGTCAATCCAAATCACCCCACTAAAATCACTCTCTACCCACGATTTTATTTGCACCATGTTTGTTACTGACTGGTACTTCAGTAGAACTCTGACCTAGAACTTATTCTTCATTCCGCTGTTTATTTATTCACATATTGCTGAACAGCACCCAGATAAAAAGCAATGACGTTTAAGATGGAAGTAATTAGTAACAAAAATAAATGATAATGATTTATAGTACTTTAAATATTAAAATGCTTAAAGATACTTAGATATTACCGTCATTTTTAGACGCAAATAGTAAACAAGATGAATAAATTGAAAGAGAAATTAACTTATCCATTTTTTTTTTTTTTTTGAACAGGTATCCATTTTCCTGATTCGGCTTACGAGTTCACCAATCGGCCTTACCTTGGCTGGCTTATTTGTCATCAACCGTTCAACCATTCTAACGGTAAAAAAAAACGTATTTTTTGTACATTTTGTAGAATTGTAATTCCACCCTTTTAAAAAAGCAATTTCTTAATCACAAAGAATTGTTTTAAATTTTTTTGAAATTGAAACAATGATTGAAATAAATAGGATCAAATAAATCCAATAACAATTACTAAATGTCCGTCATTTCAACAAGTAAGTTTTTGATCGTAAAAAAAAAAAAATTAATGACAACAGCTGAAAACACGCCCTATCGGGTGATTTTCAACAATTAAAAATCAGCAGCAGCCTTTTGGTATCAGTCGCTGGTCATAGATGTTCCACGAGATTCGCCAGACCTCTCTATCATCGCAGAGCCAGTACGTATCTAGCTTGTCAAGTCATCTTACTTTCTTTCGACAACTGTTTTGCATGTGTACTCTGTGGATTCACGTTGTGAATGTCAAGCGGTTGTCTGACATTCTTGCAATATGACCAACCCATTGCCATTTGGTCACTTTCTAACGTTTTTAAAAGAAAATTTTAATCTTAAACCTAAGACGGTCCGTATCCCCACCACCTTCCTTCCAAAAGTAGTCAAGTTAAAAGTAAGGACAAGTCAGCATACACACAAATGAGCGACCATAAAACAAGGGTTTCAATATAGAATTCCCTAAATACTACTAGTCAACATAAGAAGGTCATTTCAGGGAACAACCCCAGCTACTGGAAGTATGTAACCCAGTGCAACCTGCCACATGATACTTGGAATGGAGATAACAAGTACTTTTAACTACCAAGACCCCTTCAATATGTCATGGGCTAACACTCCCCAAAGTTGTCCCAAACTGTGTTTTCGGTTCCAAAAGGCCCAGCCACATGAATTGCTTTTGGGTGGGAGGGATGTGCTCCAAGAGCCACTACTTGAACAGCATCAAGAACACCAGGAAAACAACCTTTCTTGCTGGGCCAACGGTCTCAAAAGGCCTAGCCACATCACTTTGTTTGGGTGATATGCTCCCACTCCAAAACAACCCCAAGAACATCACCAATAAAATAAGACTATACACTGGAACCTACAGCGTCATGACACTCACCCTAGCAATGCACTAAACCGGTCAAAAAAATGAAATCGAAAACATCAAATTGGACATTACTGGTATTAACAAAATGAAAAGAACCAGAACAGTAAACATCTTTTATACAACCAGAGAAAGGAAAACAAAGCAGAGTTGGCTTTCTTATTAACAAAAAAACCGTAGTGGGATTCTCAGCCATCTCAGACCGTGTAGTCAGTGTCACTGTACAGCTCCCAAAGAGGCACAAACTGAACATCATTCAAGTTTATGCTCCCATTTTACAGTCAACTGACGAAGAAATAAACAACTTCTACGTTGACTTGAATTCCATACTCCATGAAACTAAAAATATCTCAACAAAATTAACGCCCAAGTCGGACAAGGTAATAAAAATGCGTCTGCAAGTACTGATACGAGATACGGAACAGGAGGGGTGAAAAACTTGTGAATTTTGAAACAGAAAACGGGTTGAAAAAAACATGAACACGTTCTTTAAAACGAAAACCTATAGATGGGCAGTCACAATCACGAAACTTAAAACGAAATAATGTACATCCCAGCGGACAAGAGCAACACCGTTGAAGATATGCAGGTCCTAAATCAAGTCAATGTGGGAAGTGACAACAGAATGATTAGAGGGGAAATTCAAATTAATTCTAAGATAGAAAGCTGGAAGAGGTTCCACATCAAATTGCAACCATTTAGCGTTCAAAGAGAACTCATCCAATCATTCAAGCTGGAACTGAAAAACCGGTATGAACTCCTCACCGAACAAGAAGAGAACATCGACGAACACAGCAACAATATGAGAACATTCCTAATAGAAGTCACCAGTATTTTCAAGCCAGATAGCTCACAAAACATGAACAAATTGTCGGAAGAAACCAAGAATCTCATGAGAAACACAGAAACCTTAAGCCACCAACAACAACGACGATTGAAAAGATCGAAGCAACAGAACTGAACAAAACCGTTCAGAAGAAACGAAGAGGAGACAAGAGAAATATCAGGACAACAGTCATTGAAAGCATTGTCGGAAAAGTTAAGGGGCTCAAAAACTATTGGAATATTTCTGAGTACAGGAAAAAAGCAAATAACTCGTGTGCTCTCTCTCTCTCACTCTCTCTCTCTTCCAAGCTTCTTATCGAACATTCAATTTGTAAATCAGTTCGTTTTACACAAGCAACCAGCCAGAATAACTACCTTTTTTTTTTCTGCCACTTCTTTAAGTTTGATCATTTTGCAGTATGAAATATACTAATATTTTGAGACGGTTAAATCAAATCCAAAAGTGAAGGCCTGAAAAAAAAAAGACCATAAAACTATTAACGTACAACATTCATCTGTACTAGTTTATTTAATTATTTATCCAACATTTCAATTCTATACAAAAAAAAATTTCCCCACTCATTGAGTGTTGTGTATGAGCAAAATCTCAAGTTTTTTTACTACTAACAGTAAAGGCTGGACAAAATCCAGATAGATTTATATACATAGATGGATTCATATAAATGTCAAAACACATGAATAACCTAAATCCAGCAACAGTAATTAAACTGGTCTGTTGCGCGTAGCGATGATTAAAATAGTGGGGATAATACGTTCAAATAAAATTGGTCTCATCAAGAATGATTTGGGTGGCACGTAGTCGTATATATTTTAGGACTATATAAAATTTTACTAATTAAATTTTCCTTTGCAGCGCAAAAAAAATGATAGTTTACATGACTATTATAGAATTATAATAATTGTTTCTCATATTTTTCAGCTCATAGGGACTTTGTTGACCTACATCATCGTTGTCTTACAGACCAAGGCGCCAGACGAACCGAACAACAATATCACTGCAACAGGAATATAATGATGTTAGCAATAACATATATAGTTGAATATTTGCAAATCTCTCTCTTTCTCTCTCTCTCTCTCTCTCTATCTATATCTATATATATATATATATATATATATATATACATATATATATATATGCATATATATATATATACATATATATATATGCATATATATATATACATATATATATATATGCATATATATATATATATATATATATATATATATATATATATATATATATATATATATATATGAATATATAAATGATTAAACCACTTTTCATTCTCGTTCCTAACATATTTCTTGATGTGTATTACTTAATAAATCACAGACTGGTGAGGAATCTATCTATTCACAAATAATCCGTGAATATCTTAAACACAGGTTCCAAGATAGCTTTATTAGACCGTGTATTATGGCAATTATTATGTGTGCATACTCACTAATACACACACACATATATATATATATATATATATATATATATATATATATATATATATATATATATATATCGAGAAATGGATATAAAATCCGACAGAATATCTATGAATGCGGTATGTTAATAGAAACTCTGAATATTTCATTATCGCTTACTGATAGTAAAACCAAGTCCCCTTTTGAAAGTCTCCCTGAAGCAAAGCATGTAAAGTAATGTCCCTCACTACATAGCAGAGGGAATTTGTATATTTCCCATAGATTTGCCAAGTCCTCAGATGATTTTTATTCTTAACTTTTTAAAATGCAGCCATCATTCTCATTGTCTTTGAATCGAAACACATTTTCTTCTACATTTTCCATCACATTTTTCAGTAGCTTCGTTACGTGGGAATCACTTCTCCTTAATATTCTAACTTTTTTTCAATTTTTTCGCAACTTGGGGAGGTATCACTCATATAATTGTCTACATGAACACCTTTCCTTGAGTTTATAACTTTGTCTGATCAGGTGATGTTTGAACTGAGACTGTTACTTTAAAAAGGTTACATTCGGTACGAAACAGAAAGTCTTGAAAGGACCATTTTTGTTCACTTGAGATCCGTTGCCGTGATTAAGTAGGACATTTTTTTCTTAAAGTCAACCTGAGGTTAGAAAAGATCAACAATGGTTTAAATTTTCGATAGAATTCTAGTTAAATGAATGCAGAATCCAAAATGCATAAGAACAGGTATTACTGTTTACATCTTTGTGGTTTAAATGAGTCAATTTTGAGAAAAATTCACGGTAATTTCGACAGAATTGTGTGTGTGTATATATATATATATATATATATATATATATATATATATATATATATATATATATATATATATATATATATGTATATATATATATATATATACATATATATATATGTATATATGTATATATGTATATATGTATATATATATATACATATATATATATATATATATATATATATATATATATATATATATATATATATATATATATATATATATATATATATATATATATATATATATATATCCTAAACACAAGTTTCAACATACATTCATATGGCTGCATATGTAATGAATTTGCTACATAAACTTGTTTATGTTTCTGACCTGGCAAATGATTCAGTTTATTTTTTTTTATCCCTATTTAAGAAATTCTTTTTGATGGGGGGGGGTCTATCTTTCTAGGGTGTAGGGTGTCATTCTCGAGATTCTGCAATCCTGAATACCCCAATTTCTATAATATTTTGCAGGCCTATTTGTCCAACATTGGATTTGATTTACAGGTTCTGGTTCGTTCATTGTCTTAATAAACCTGTTGATTGAAATATCATTGTTTATCCAACTTTTTTTTCTGATTTCCAGGAGTAGCGAATGATTCAAAATTGTTATTACGATACAAAATTCAGGGGAGAAATTTAGAAAAATTAAATTTTCTTGAAGACATTTCAAAGCTCAATTTAGTTATTCTTTTAAAACATTTTATGTACTAAAGAAGTCATCAAGTATCACTTGTTAAAACATTAATTTTAGACCTGTTGTATACTAGCCGTCAAAATTCCCATTTATTAATCATAGCTTGGGAAACATTTCCGGTAAACACTATCGTTCAATATTAGTTCTCTTCACGTGGTCTTCAAACATGAAAATATATAGAAAGAATTATAAAAAAATGAAAATCAGAATATGAACGGTTTCATAGTAAGTGTTCAATCAAATGATATAGATAACTAAATCACAGCCATTCACTCAACCCTATCGTCGAGAAAATATTAACATGATATTCGTTCAATAATCTATGCAATGTATAAAAACAAACAATTTCTAATCCACAACAAAAATAATGCTTATGCTGGTAATTGATTTCAAACTTGAAATTTGTAAAAACAAAACAAATATCTGGGGGGGGGGGGGTAGGTCAACGTCAAATAAGGAAACATTCTGAACAAATTTATACACCAATTACAAATAGGTCTCATTAAAGGGACTGTACTCACGATAGCGTGAGGCGAATTTCAATATGGATTACCTCCCCTATACTTTCTATTGCTAAAGTTTCTCCAAGTCGGTGAATTCAATTTGATTAATGTTATAATGACGCTGAAAATAATAGTTGAAATCTTCTGACTTTTCTACAAGATACGAATGATTGAAATAGAACGGATTAATAATGCTTATTATTGAAATGTATCGTTGAATTGCTTTTATATGTGCGACGTTTTTAACATCAAGAGGGCGATTGTGTGAAACGTCTAAGGTTTGTATGGGAATATAGTTTTTATTTATTCAATTTATGGATCTTTTCTTGTTTGTTTTTCTTTTAAGGGGGATGATCCTTGTTTAATTTCAAATTTAACATGAGTTATCTCCGTTTCATGCACAAATTATTGGAATCAACCTCGTATTGGTCTCTTGTACTAATTGTTAACCACCATTCTAAGGTAAGTGACCTTGATATATATATATATATATATATATATATATATATATATATATATATATAGATAGATAGATAGATAGATAGATAGATAGATAGATAGATAGATAGATATCAAAAGAGAGAGAAGTTAAACGAACAGCGTGTCACAACTATGATTATACTCACTGATCTATCATCGTTATATACGTTTTGGGGGTGACCTACGCTACTAAGACCAATTAAAAAAATTTTTTTTTAATTTATTGTAAAAAGTAACATCCATATACAATACATTGTGATAATATCCTATATAAAAAAAACATCCATATACGTTACATTATGATAATACCCAATATAAAATAACAAACTACATGTATGACACAAGCTATATATCAAAATCATAGTTGAAACGGGTGGTGGTATTTGATCAACACTGCTGAGGTTCCATGCTAACATAAGTGTTTTTTTAATCCCTGAAACAGTTACGTGGTAAACAATTGATGATTTCAACAAGAGAAAATTTACACATTGTATCCTAACAAAATAAACGTAAAACAAGGGAAAAAACGTCGAAAAAAAATTCCTAATTTGCATTGACAGATATTGAGAAATCAGCGACTGAAGTGACACACGGAATAGAACGTTTCTGAATATATATATATATATATATATATATACACACACACAAAATTATAGAATGTGGATTCACTACACAAACTAGCTCATGTTTCTGCCCTCTTCGGGCCTCATCAGGCGAATGATTGTCTATGTTTTTGGGGTCTATTTATTGGGAATTCGGTGAGAATGTTGCGATTGTGGTAGTGAGCGGTATGGGGATATTCATTTTGACAAGGGGTCATCTCTGAAAGGATGCTTAGTAGTAGTAGGGCTATTTTTGTATCTTTCATTTGTAAATGATGATATATGATTGGCTAATCTAAGTTTAAATTGTGTGTTCGATAAGCCGATGTAATATCTTATATGTAAGGGTTTTTCCTGAGTTGATATTTCTGCCTGGAATACTATATTGGATCTTTGTTTTGCTGGGGGCAGTTTTTCTTATTTGGGCAGTTCCAGTCTGATTTTTTTGTACTAGTATTTTCTTAACTTATATTATTTATAATAATTTTATTGTTAAGCTTAGTTATGATCCAATTGAAATTCTCTGTACAACTAAAACTAATTTTCAATGTATTTCTATTAAATATTTTGTTTAGTGGGTGATTTTGGGGGAAATGTTTTTTCAATTAGTCGAATGAAGATTTTGCCCAAGTTTGTTCTTACTAGCAAGTTAAATGGGTATACCAGATGATTTTTCTATTCCTGTTTTTTCAAATTTTTCTCTTTCTTATTTTTGGACTTGACTTTTTTTTCTCGTATTCGAGGTTTATTTCCGTGAAACCACTATCGTTTAGGGCTTTGAGGTAATTATCACCATTTTCTACCTTCATATTATATTATGCTATACTGCTAGCCTGATTTGTACCACACACACACACACACACACACACACACACACATATATATATATATATATATATATATATATATATATACTAAGCTTAGCTTTGTAAGGCACTGGCCAAGTGGGGATGGGTTAGTTGTTGTTGAAAGATTGTGTCCCGCCTGTTTTGTGTATTTGTACCAATTGTCTCTTGGTTTATCGGAAGCTAAATTCAAAGACAGTGTATTCACTGAGGCTGATATCAGAAAACTCATTTTTGATCCAAGATTTGATTGTTAGGTAAACAACCTGGAACGAGAGGCTAGGTAATTATTCAAAGAAGTAATTTCAAAATCCTCACGAATCAATAAATTAATAAATTACAAAAAAGTTGTCAGAAATGTGTTGATGGGATTGACTTGCAACATAAGTCCACTTTGGGGATCTGCATAATTGGCTATATAGTTGCATTTTTTTTAGATACGTGTTTTAAGGATTATATCAACACTTTGCATATTAAAGTAATTCAGAACAATATTATATAGATCCATTGGAATCAACTAATTGCTATGTTTACCTTCGATTTCCTTTCTGATTTTGTATCAAGATGTGATTTGATGGAAACATTCTAAATGTATTTTTGTTTTAATAAGTTTGCTACAAAAATCAATGATCAGAATTAAAACAATTTTCAATGCCTTTGATTTTTATCAGTCCTTTACAGATATAACGCCACGCATCGACAGATCCTCTCATGACTTATTCTGTACGGAAAATTGTACAATTTGATTTTTCCGTCTTGGTTTTAATTTCTTGTTCTGGGCATTTTCACTAGATACCAATATTTCTGACTATTGCAAGTAAGTGTGATTTAACATCGGGTTCTTCAAACTTATATGATCGCGACCCAGTTTAATTCACTCTCACTGCTGAAGCCCAACTCACGTCGACTTGTTTTGCTGAAGTTTGTTGACCCCATTAATAGGAAGTACTAATAAAGGAGTTGAAACGGGATATGTAGTTTGGGAGTTATATTGTATGAAGAAATTAATTCTGTTTTTTTTACTTTTTAGATTTTAATGAAGCAAGTGAGTTTCGCTCTAGCACAGCCAAGCTTTTTTCCGTGGTTGTTCTCAAGAATTTCAAGGCTACTATTACAGTTATAATTCAATAGTTTAAAGAATAAATGATATTCTTAGACATATTAATTTCACGAATCTCAAGAATTTCATTCTAACCAATACTTTTCTTAATATTTATTCATTTATTTATTGTGGAATTTAGACCCAGTCAGGAGGACTTCATGATCCAGTAATGGGTTGAGACCCGTACTTTGAAGAACTTTGATTTGGACAACACTCGACAAAGAACTTCCTGGCAGTAAAAAATGGTAGCATCCATGCAGAAACCTTGTGCATATATTCATGACGAATTTTGCAAGGTTTTTGCAAGTCCTGGTTATTGAGTGAAGAAGTGATGAAGACAATGAAAGCAACGAGCGGCTGCAAATTTATCTCACAATATACTTCTTTGTCCTAGCTATTCTTTATAAGACAGCGGATTTGATAGATTCAAGAAAATTCATAGATGGTGATGAGAGCAGTGAAAGCAATGATTGTCCTATGGCAGCAACCTAGATCTCACAAGAAAATCCTTTGTCTTGGGTTTTCTTACTCTACTGATGAATCAGACAGTCTGTAGCTGATTATGACGGAGGTAAAGGCGGTGATTTCCCTGTGGCGACGGTGGAGATATCTCACCTCTATATCATTTCACAAATGACTTCGGAGGAAAGAAAATTTGACTTTGGGGATAGTTTTCACTTATACAAAGGACTGCAAGGTTCAAAGTTTTCGAATCACAGTTGGTCAGAAATCAAAGAAATACAAAAATAGATCTGGTTAGTCACTCAAAAGTTCAACGTCTTTTAGCAGCGTGTTGTGTTGTATGTGACCAATTAAAAAATTGAAAAAGGTGTAATCAATGAATAAGTTACTCCTCTTGCTTTTTCTAGGATCACTAATTATTCATCTGATTATTCAAAAAACAAGCATGGACACAGTCAGGCACAAAAAAGGACTAAGTACCTATTTAGCATAAACTTACGTTGAAAATTGTCCCCAACAGAAAAAAAAACTATTGAGGGGAGGAGGGATTTGAAAAAAACTATTTTTGTAAAAGGCTTTTGCAGACATGAATAGTAAACATTCAAATTTCCAGTCCCAAACTCAATTGGTGCTGCCTGTACGTGTGACACACACATTGCCAGTCACCCAGGAACAATTTGAAAATTGAAGAAGCCTATATTGAATGTTTTGTTGAGAGTTTTGGTTGACGATTTTTTAATATTACATTCACAAAGGGTGAAATCAATCTAGGTATTTCAGATGGATTTTAAGCACTGTATGACGACTGTTACTGAAGTGATTTCGATTTCCTCTGTGTGCTCCACATATGTCACCTTGTGTCAATTTAAGCTCATTAATATGTACACAACAAGCAGTCATATAGTCCAACTGTGGCTGCTTTGGCTATTAATTCTATTAAAAGAAAAGTAGGCTGAGGCCATCTGGTATCATCACATGACATAAGAAAAAAAAATCAGGTATAGTTAGTCACTCAATAGAAACTGTCCTTTGGTAGCATGTTAGTGGTAATCAATTCGGACATTTTTGAAAGGGGGTGATCAATGAATAAATTAATTCTTTGGTCTTTTATTTGGCGGTAATCTCTAAAAAATCTGAATTAAAAAAAATAAAACAGAACTAGCAGACATAAACTATGGACCAATTTAGCTTGAAAGTACATCGCAAACTGAACCCACACGAAAAATTTGGTAGGGGAAGTAACTAAAACGTTTGTTTTTTGTTTTTTTTTTGTTTTTGTTTTTTGACATAATAAGTAAAGGTTGAAATTTTTAGCCCTACTGACGTGGCCTGTACGGGTGATAGATTCGTACATAACCAGACAGCTGGACCAACTTGAAAACTGACAGAAACCGATGTTGACAATTTCGGTTGACGGTTTCTGATAATTACTGTTATTGAAAGTTAGATGAGACTACATAGGAATGAGTGTTCAGTTTGTATCTGCGTAGAACTCATAAAACGCACATTTCAATGAAATAGTACAATAACATTTTTTGTCGCTAATGAAAGTTTACCAAGTACAATGCAATCTCGAATTTAATGCACCCCTACCATTTATAGCTAAAAATCAGTAATATATGAATATATGTTATCATTTCTTATACAAAATATCTGGATCTACCGCAATTTTTAATCACTTTTTCTTCACAAAATGATTTATCCATCCACTATATTTGGAGAGACACAGGAGCGAACACAAAAATGCCTACAGTATTGAAACAGAAAATATATCTCAATCAAAAACGAATTTCTGGATCCAACCCCAATTTTAGTTATTTCTTTTCCATCCTGTGCCTTATCCTTTCATACAACTTCATTGAAGTTCATCAGGAACTCTTGGAGAAAAAGTGTATTCAGACAGGAGCGAATATAGATATGTATAAAGTATCAAAATGGAAAAAAAACTCCCAATCAAACCAAACTCCCGAGTTACTCCTTCCTCACCCTGTGTCTCACCCACTAAATTTCAATCAAAATTCATTGGGAACTTTTGAAGATATAGACTATACAGACAGAAGCGAATACAGAAATATATAAAGTATCATAACGGAAAAAATATATCTCAATCAAAACGAATTCATGAATTCGCCTCAAATTTATTTCTTTCCTACCGCGTCCCATATCTCATCCTTCAACAAATTTTCATTCAACCTAACAAGCTCTTTTGCCCATAACGTATGGATAGACAGGGGCGAATACAGACATGTTTTCCCACAAATGTTTCGTTTTTTTTCCATACTTGTTGGTCCACACAATATACCTTGAGAGTTTTCAAAGAATTTCGAAGAGGTTCTGTGGGAAGGTGGGTCGTTATTGAATTTTGGGATGGATCTGAGAATTCATCGTTATGAATATATATATACTGCTGTATGAAAACATCTGTAACTCATGGAGTATGTATGTAATAAGGCCTTTGTACACCCATCTTGAAAATTATTCTTTTCCAGTGGTCAAACTGAGAGACTTTCATTATGCCACTGAACACACCTAGATACTACTAAAGACTGTTGAGAAACCTTTTATTGTGATACTTCGATGGGTAAAGTAGGTCTTGGGGATTGGGTGATTCTTTTATAAATTAAACTAATTGACAGTCAATTTAGATGCTATCTTAAAAATCATAACTCTCCCGTGGTCAGACTTCCGTTGAATATTGTAGTTATCAATCACACTTTATACTAAAAAAAAAAAAAACATAGGAAAACTTATGTAAAGCAAATGGACATTATGTTTAGTTGGTGGTCATCTTGGACATAATCTTTGCATTTATACGCACAAATGAAAAATGAAATTTATACACATAGATAAAATTAGTGGCACAGCTCTTATATTGAGGATTCATGAGAACCTTACTTCGTGCTCCTAATTAATAGCCCCGCCGGGACCCTAGCAGAGCTCATGCCATTGATTTTATGGAATATGACTATGTCACAAAATGATGAGAATTAAATGAGAAAACTCTTTAGGTACACCATTCACAACAGTATCTGTGGTGAAAGATTATTGGCAACACTATTTTTACACTGTTATACAGTGGCCAATCTCCATGCTGTTGATAAAGCTTTATGTATGCCATAATAAAGATTATCTGGTTATGAATCTGCTTGTGTCCTATGTTTTGTGTATGATGAGTCGGAAGATCCTCCCCAGCCTTTCAATCTTGGAAATCGAAAGTAAAACTGCCGTATGTCGGTTAACGCAAGGAGAAGTATATTTTATTATAACAAAGATAATCCAATAATTACTACATCTACCATGATTGAAGGGAGGAAATACGAGGCCACACTAAACAAAAAATATAAAGATCGTGTGTACACATTGTTGATTTCAGGTTTTTTTGCTAATGCATTTACAAATTCCCCCGATGGTTTATGCTTAAAAGCATTTCGAGTGACACAGCACTTGACCCTGAACAGTGCAAATTTATAATTCTGTTATAAAAAAATTCCCGGACAGATTTTTTTCCTCGACGGACGGAGAGTTCTGTGAACTGTGCCCCCTTCCCTACCTTCCACTTTGGCGATATCCCTTCACTCAAGTATACTAATTTTTTTAATGATATTTTTATTTCAAATTTCTTGCATTATGCATGATTAGAACAATAAGTTTTCTGAAAACACATACACACCGTGTGCTCCCATCCCCCAGTGAAATATGTGCAGTCTTGGGAAATCAGTTGCCCAGGGGCCCTACCTCTCCATTCATCAAAAGTAGAGCTGGCTTACCCAGAAACCTTTCTGAGGATTTTTTTCGAAAACTGGGCAATTTTTGTTTTGGTCCCCGTGTGTGGGCTCCACTTTGAACTCGGATTTGAGTCACATTCCTCCCTCATGGTGGCGTCATCATATGATAAATCTATTCATTTTATTTATCATGATATTATTTATTCTGAAAGTTTAAACATTTATCTCTTATTGTGTCTAGAAAAGAACGCTTTGTCGAAAATCCCCCTCCCTCAATTGGGCGCTTCGTATCCAGCAGCATTCGCACTTACTTTCTGTTTTTTTGGGTTTTTTTTTTTTCGAAAATTCGCCTCTTTTTCAGTGATCACAACCAATCAAAAGGTGAGAGAAGTAACTTTCTGATTGATCACCCTATTTCCCATTTTTTCTATTGGTTCCCTTAATACGACATTCTGCCAAAAGATGTTGGTGTCGTGACAGTTTCTATCAAGTGATTGAACAAAGCTTTTTTGTTTTTCAAAAATATCTGCTGGAATTATTCGACCATATCCAGCCAGAATTGACAGGTTTTTGCTCTTATGGTTCGGGAAGAGATATCACTCGTTTGGCATTTGTTTTGTCATTTTCACTTTTCACCAGTTGCTGCAGCTGATATGCCATTGCTCATTACATATAGAGTCGGATTCAATGAGACAGGAAGCGCAGCGAGACAATCCCATTTCATCAAAAACTCTAGGCTGGAAAGTGCTGCCATCTTGTGTCGACGTGTAACATGACACAGCCTCTCTTTCAGCCAAATGGCACCACTCTCTAGCCAGTTATCTCACTGTGTTTCATATTTCATCGCATCCTGGTCTCCCCAACTAATTAACCCCTCCCTGCTTCAAATCATGGATCAGTACCAGTATCTTATTATAATTACTGTCTATATGTTTGTAGATCTGTTTGTATATTTGTATTTGTTTACAACAAAAACTACATGGAATTTTCTGCGAGTACGGATATGATCCCCGGGAAGTGTTTTTACCAAATTAGCTTTAGAAAACCATCTTCAAATATTTTTATGGCTGTTCAATCAAGGATTATTGATCAATGGTAGAAAGGATCTCTTACTTTTTGATGACAAGATGAAAAAACATTTTTTACTCTTTTTTCTCAAATCAATTGCCGAAATTTAAATGTGATGCAGGTTGCGTTCTCTATGGAAAGAAGAAAAACTTTTTTTACATATCTCATATCGTGATGTTTATTGCTTGAACAGTGGTGTTTTGTTTTTCTAGTTACGTCAAATATAGCGTTGATTTGGATAGTTTTACAGCGAGTAGAAAACATCTCAGCTTATAGGAACATTTTGGGAATCTGTACGAAGAGAGAGGGTTTAGTCAATGTCTTGTGTTTTGTATATGCATATTGGACACACTATGACATTAAACATTGGAAAGTATATTTTCTTCATATTAATATTGAGTTTTTTTTTCACTTTTAAGAATAATAATTGAGGGGAGAATATTTTTCACTCTTAGGAGTCGAAATCGTATGGGTCAAAATCCGAGGGACTCTATTCTTACTTTTAAGGGTCAAAATCAAGAAGATTTTTTCTCGTTTTTAGGGGACGAAATCGAGCGGACTTTTTTTCACTATTAGGGGTTAAAGTTGAGATTTATTTTTAAGGGTCGAAATCCAAGTAATTTCTCTTTCACTTTTGGAGGTTGAAATCGACTGGGAAGATTTCTTTGACAATTATGTGTCAAAATCGAGAGGAAGATTTTACCCCATTCCAAGGGTAAAATCTAGATTTTTCTTTTCATTTCTAGGCATCAAAATCGAGGGGTCAATAAGTCGAAATTGAGATTTATTTTTAAGGACCAAAATACAATTTTTTTTTCACTTTTAAGGGTCAAAATAGATAGGTAATTTATTTTTACTTTTAGTGGTTGAAATCCAACGGAATTACTTTAATTTTTTTTTTTTACTGTCAAATCCAAGGGGAAGGACTTTTTTTTAATTTGGGGGCAGATGATCGAATAGAACTTTCCATTTTTCATTTTTAAGAGTCTAAATCGAGGGGGAATTTTCTCTTCCCACTCTAATGGTCGAAATCCGAGGGATTTTTTTGGGGGGTGGGGGTCAAAATCGAGGGGAATATTCCTTTTTCTATTTTTGGGGACAAAACCGACAGTAAACTTCATTTTTGCCATTATATATGTCAAAATCGAAAGGGGCTACTTTTTCTCCTTTTTTCTTTTTGTTTCCCAAATCAAAGATTGGGATTTTTTCCTCTTTTAGAGAAAATAAATGTCCCCCTCTCGTTTGTGACAATCCAAATATCTGTTCTACGCATAGTTTATCCGGCTCGTATATTAAAAGATGGTCAGTTCAAAGCAATGCAGTTCTTTATGTTGAAGACAAGCGACACATAGAAGAATGAAAAAACATATAAACACACATGCACACATCAAATAAAGGGAGATGATTTAATTTGTGGTCTTCATCATCAGTCTTTTAACACCTGTTTTGGGACATGGAGCTCCTCAAAGATTCACCAGACTACGTGGTCTTCACGGAGCTAGTACTTACTGAACTTATCCGGTTCGTCATGCCATTTTATTTATTTATTTTTTTTGTTTTTTTGCCAGCCGCATTTTCGCATATGATCTCTAGGGATCTACTTTGTGAATTTTTGATGTCCAGTGGTTGCTTTACGTTCCTGCTACACGACTATTTGAGTTTTCTAATCGATATGTCTGACTCCTGTTTTTCCTCTGAAAGACACTGCTGTCTTCTTATCTCTCCGTGTGATGTTGAGCATGATTCTCCCGCGTGCATATCAGTAAAAACTTACCTTTCAGATTCTACGTCTAAACATTTTTCAGTGAATTGAACTTTCATATGATTTATCACAACGTAAATGTTTCCAATCGTATCAATATTAATTGGAATGAACAGAATTATCAAGTTTCTCCAGACTTTGACTTTTCATAATATCACTGTCCTTTGTGAGGGGGAGGGGGTGCATATATATATGTTTCTCCGTGTCTCTACTGCTTTTCTTTTTCTTTTTTTGCATCGTTTTGAACAAACCTTACTGATAAGACCAATTTTGAATATAATAGGTGAAGGAAATCTGTCCATAAAACGTGTATTCGACAAGTTATGTAAATACTGTGGCGGATCCAGGATTTTTAACAGGGAGCGGGGGCGGCAAATGAAAATATTTCTACGAATTGATTTGTGAACATTTGAACATCACAACTGATATGAGATCCGGATTTTTTCACGTACGTTTGAGAATTGACCATGAACGCACGAGAATCGACAAAAAAAAATGAAAAACGTTATCCAAGAAATTTGCTATAGAACCAATAAACATGATAACGAACAAATAAGACGAAAGATATCTTCAAAGAAAAACAAAATGATACATTTTTGTTTTGAATGATTACTTGCGATTATTTCGTTTATTTTTTTTTGATTTTCAAAAATTCTTTTTTTTAATTTTTTTTCTATAAAACCTCTCTGTTTGGGTACTAAAAAAATGATTTCGCTCTGCCTGAGCGGTCCAGAACTCCCAAATTCGTGCCTGAAATTCATCAGAGAACCTATTCTATTTTGAACCACTTTTACGATTTCGAAAGTAAAAATAATTAAACAATCATTATCTAATCGTGTACTTGTATGAAATATCTTTCCTCCATTTTCTCATTTTCATTTTCTCAACTCAACTTAGTGAGGTGTAGGAGAGGTAACGAGAGAAAGAAGATTGTACTGCGCAAATCTTTCACATAGGAACTATAACTAACTTGCAATACATTTTCTTGCAATGGACAAGGACTTTTATAACTATCACACTTGCAGTTAGCGTGTTTTAACAATGAGACAGGCCATCACCCTACTTTCCCAGGGCCATTGTTTATCGTTACCCAGCTTCTTATATCATTTTGTTGCTAGGTTCACCAGGCGCTGACATCACCAATATTATCTGAATGTCATGGAGATGATTATTATAATTAATTGTCTTCAAAATGAAGTAACAGCACTTGAATGAAATCTAACCAAGTAATTATCAGATCAAAAATGTAAACCAATATGGCAGCTGTACATTTGAAGTACGATTGAATGAATGACCTTTGTCCTGTCTCTTCAGAAAACTGAACGAGACCCCATCCCTGTCACATTGTTGGATGAATCCTATAGAGATCCTGGGGTGCTCAGTCGTTGAACCCCCCTCCACTTTGCTGGTGTAGAGAAAAGCAGAGAGCTATACGTCCAGCGTAAGCTCGGCTGCAGGAGCTGCCATTTGAACATAAATACTGCATCACAAGACAGTCTGCACAGCCACTCCACCAATCGCACCTCCATCCTTCGGAACTTCTATTCACATAATAAAAACAAGTGTTGAGGATGATAAAACCAAAATAAACTCGCCATCACAGTCAATAATTGAAGAACTGTAAAGTTGAAATTTGAAGTTATGTAAAAAAAAAACCATAGAAGAAGAAATATGATCAGAATAAATCCTATTCAGTAGCGTTTTCCACTGGAAAATACCTGAAATGAGACACTAAAAATGTCAAAATAAGAGACTAAAAATATGAGGAAAAGTTGTTATTTTTTACAAGTTTAATGATATCATCGAGATTCTCCGGAATAGATTTTCTAGACGTTTTTTTTCCTGTAATTCAGATATTTTCCGGTGGGAATTCAATTTGCACAGCTTCCTTTGGGAAAGGCATGAATCCATCTCTTCTCTCCCCAACTATGAGTAAAATAGTCGAGAAGATTGGGCACTCAAGCCTTGCGACGGTTACCAGTCCGCCAGCTCCTGCAGCCAAGCTGATGCCAGACGTATCACTCTCTGATTTCCTCTATATCAGCAAGATCAGATTCAACGACTGGGCATCCCAGGTTCTTTATACGCTTCACCCAGAAATGTGCCTGGAGGTGGGATTGTTCAATTTTCTGTAGAGACAAGACGGGAGTCATTCGTTCAATCGTACTTCAAATGTAATAAATGTAATAAATATTGGTTTACATTTGGTGACGGATTTGATAGTGACTGAAAAAAAAAAGAACAAAACGTTTTCAGAAGTGGAGTTAGAGGAGTACCGATACCAAATTGCCTTTTGACAAAAAGGTAAGGCCAGGAGCATTGAAATGAACAAGAAAATAAACAGGAGAACAAATACATATAAAAAATATCTCTATCTTTGAAAGCTAAGGTGGTTCAGTGATGATGACAGCGATTACAACAATAATGGAACGAAGGACCAGAACTCCAACAATAATAACCAGAGTTTTTTTTTTTGTTTTCGGAAGGAACTGCACATGGGATTGCAATGCAGTGTATTCATCCTACCCCAACCTGAATAAAAGCACAAGTAATAACAAGCGAAAAATGTTAAAATTTACAAGGGAAGTAACCAAATACTTCGAAATTGTACGAACGGCGGAAAGTAAGGAACTGGTTTAACATTATAGTTACATAGTTACACCATCTAGAACCTTAGAATTTTAACGTTTTAAAAAAACTGCGTGTAAGCACAATATGAGACAGTAAGGTTCACTGATAGAAGTTGGAATAGCTTTTATATCCCAAAAACTGATGGAGGAGAAGCGGCTCCAAAAATGAGTAGAATAAGAATGAATAGAAATAGACCAGAGAAGCAAAGTTTACTGACACAATATACAATCACAGTGAAAATAGCAGTTATTACGATAAGATCGTAACAACAGCAGAAATAATAGTAATTTGGGTGCATTAAAATTGAAGTAATTGTTGACGAGCAAGTCTTTCGGACCATTACACCCGTTGTGAATTCGATCCTCACTGATTGCAGCTCACTTATTGCCTTGTGCTACACTAAACTTCGTTAATATCAATAGATGTGGGAATACAATGTGGCTTTACAAAAACGGAAAGGATAGAGAATGAGCAGAGTCACAACCGTATTTTGGACACATTCAAGCAAAAATTACCAAAAACTAATGTCAATGAAAGAGTATCTATCGCAGTGATTTAGATACAAAATATCTCTCAAATTATTATCCTCATCATTGTTTCTCATCGTCCTAATATGAACAATCACTGTTTAACTCAATTAAAGATCACCTTTTCTGACAAAACCGAGACCTGAGTCCAGGAAGTGTTACAAAAATTGAATTTCATAGTGAACCATCTCCCATCAACACGTAGAAGAAAATCGGCACAACAAGCACAACAAGACTTCCCACCAATTTTTCCAACTATTGACGACGATATCTCTGTTTTGATAGTTGCAATTAACAATATCAAAAATAGATTAAAAAAAAACAGCATCTCAAGATGTTAATGAAAACTGATGCACCTTTTGAACGGACATACTGTATTCGATAGGAGTAATCAAAGCAACCTCAATTGTGATAAATGATCACGATCGTCATTTTGGGAGAAGTACTTGTTTTGATTTAATATGCGATCTCCATTGTATTTGCTGCTGCAAATCATTATCCAACTACTTCCGTCTATATTCGCTCTATCAAAATAGTGGGTCGGCTTTTATGGGTAGGTGGGTACATTTGAAAAATATCCCTGCTGAACTTTTACAAAAGAATCTTTCAACAGGAATAATTCAATTATCAATTCGATAAGTACGGTAAATTTTAATTTGATTATCATTATTACTAGATTTGGTTCTATCCAGCGTTCAAATTCTCTTTCTATGGATTTTTAATATTAGTATTTTTCAACTGTCGAAAAACACAATTCTCCATATATATATATATATATATATATATATATATATATATATATATATATATATATATATATATGTATATATATATATATATATACATATATATATATATATATATATATATATATATATATATATATATATATATATATATATATGTGTGTGTGTGTGTGTGTGTGTGTATAGTGGGTAAAGATCTTTCCAATGGATCATTACAGATTGTACATTCAGTTTCACTTTAAAAAGTTACTCAATTTTATAACTGCTCTACTGATGATATTAGGCACCTTTTTAAACTAAGATCTACTATGTACATAAGTACATATACACGTGCTTGCTGTATATTTTATTATTGTCTTCACACACATATATATATATATATATATATATATATATATATATATATATATATATATATATAATGAGTAATTGATTTTTCGATGGTTCATTACAAAACAACTTTCAAATGATTCATTTGAAAATCTTTTTAAACGAAACAATCTGTAACGAACCATTGAAAAAACATTTACTCATTTTATAACCTCTTTATCGAGCACTTTTCCTCTGTACAGTGTGGGTTATTCGTTCAGTTCTTCTGTACAATACCATTCCTTCTCTTTCCCCTGAACCAGGGTGTATGAATTCACAACTATCAGGTAATTGCAGACATCTAACCGATGCTTATATCCACTGAATCATTGTCCCGTTGCGAATTAGATGGTAGAATTTCGAAGCCTTAAACCTTATGTCCGATTTTTCTTAATCAAAGGCTCCTACATGGTGTGAAGGTCTAAAATAATTTTATTGGAGAGGTTAGCGAGCACAGCAAACACAACACACGGTGGGTGCGATATGTAAAGTTTTAGAAAAAAGGGCTGATATTGATAGATTGCTCGTCTAATAATGTTTTATGCCTTATTGGAAGAGTGCGCATGGCATGAATGAGAAAACCTTTTTTCTTAACCTAACAATACCAACGATTTAATCTAAAAAAGGTTTTCAACAAATGTACGATAACATTTCCTTAGAGGATTAAATGAGTTACTGTGTAAACAGAGAAAATTGTGTGGGTTGTGCTTATCTGATTCTGAATGCCTGAGTCTAAACACTCCTGTAGTCTACCTTGAAGATCAGTCAATCGTTCAAGTGGGAATGATTTTCGGCACAGAAATAGGTGATAGTTTTTGATATTTTTATTGTTTGTCTCTAAACACTTTTCTGATGAATTCACAGACCATGACCATCACCCAAATCAATCAATTTAACTGAGTGATGTATTTTACTGTGTAAAGTATGATTCAACTTGTCATAAAGAAAATTATGAGTCTCAAAATTCAATTTACGCTCAAATGAAAAGTCCTAAGACTTTCACTCTGAAATAAATACTTCCCAGTCTGTCCTTTTCTCTATTTGACCAAAAATATATAATTTGATATGATACTCTTAGCACTTTTCTGGATATTTTCAATTTTCTGTCAGAATTTCTAGTGATATTTAATTTAAAAAAAATAAAGGACATTTTTCAAAAATTTGGAAGATCTCAAATCAGAAGTGCATAAAGTTAATTTGATTATCCACTCACAGCACCAAATATTCAAAATCTATATTTTTTTGTCATTGGAAGTTTCTATTACTGACCAACCTTACAACAGGAATTTTCATAACTTGCTCAATCAAAGTGCGTGTAGTTATGGAAGGTTGTCAGAAATAAAGTTTTGCCAGAGTTCTTTTTTAGTGATTTCAAATCACGGTATGAGAATGGAATTTTTATAACTAGGTTTGGTTTAACGTGACGACGTAGACAAGCAGTGAAGACTTTATCCGAATTTAGTGAAGATTATTCTTTTTGGTCTTTTTATGGGGTAAAAAGTCGAATCCATCTTTGAACTGGAGAGTGACATAGTTTGGCTAGGAAACAAAACAATCAAAATACTTCCTAAAAGTTCAAAAGAAGCGGAAATTATTGACGTCACTGTTACAGTATGATTATGGAGTTAGTGATGTCGTGAAATCCCTTGGGATTCTGTAAAATCCCTAAACATTTCAGAATTTTCATGAAATCTTTTGTCTCACAACCAGTGCAGCAGTCATGGCCATTCAATTTGAGACTGTAATGAGTTCAATTCTCACTGGGGGAAACACTACTATGAATTTGTGTAAAAAAAAAAGCTGTATACACACTCTTAACCCTGAAGCAGAATACACTTGATATTTACTAAGTTTAACTTTGTTTGACACAAGGATGAAATAGTGGGGTATCCAGTGAAAATCAAACCCATCAAAGTATTAATGGTCAGTATCGAAATCTGATTAACCATCACTTCACTGATTGTGAAACTAGAGATTTCATGAAATGTTCAGGAATTTCTCAAAATCCCCAGGGATTTCAGGAAATCACCAATTCATAGTCTCACTATAACAGGCAAAATCATATACATTTAAATCACGTCTATTTTCTTGTGCGTAGACTGCGAAATCCTTTACCAATAGGAAAATGTCCTGTGGAAAGCAAGCCACGGTAAATTTGGGATGATTGCAAATGTGTGAGGCGAATCGTGCAGGAAATCTATGTTTCATTTCAGCTTACATGTCCGTTCTTAGGACCGAAATAAGGCGTTATTTATAGAATTTTGGAATCGCTTGTCGGTGGTGCTGGCAAGATCAAGAATTAGTCTCAAAGTCTGACCCGAACCGACACCAAATAAATTGAGATCCAAAGTGCTATTTGTAGCAAACAGCATTTCAGTTTGAAAACATGGCTTAGTCAATATTTACGAATTTTAGCTTAGTACGGCATGAGGCTAAAAAGAGGAAAATACTCGAAAAGAAAATCATTTTTCCAATTTCCTCATTGAAGATGGCCTGTCCTGCCTTACAAGTTTGTATTCAAAATCTAGCCTTTTGCTAGAGCTCAAACGTTGCTCAAGTAAGAAAGGGACCTCTGAGAAATGGCTTAATTCATATTTATCAAACTTATCGAGGCACAGGACCGAACAGGTGAAAATACTGAAAATAAAGATTTTATTACACCAGTCTTCAAAGTGAGGATGGCCTGCCTACCTGTCTAGAAGATCAATATTCGAAACCTTAACTATTAGTTCGCTTCCAACATTGGCCTCTGGCACTGATGGATGTAATTAATTTTTAAACAATTCATTATTCATCATCATCAACCTTTCAGCACCCGTCGTTGGACATAGACCTTCCCCAACATTTGCCAGACCTCTCTATCGGGGGCGTCGCAGAGCCAGTACTTTCTGAATTTATCTAGCTCGCCATCTTACTCCGCATATGATTTCTGGGGATCCATGTTGTGAGTAGTGATGTTTAGCGTTTTTCTGACATTCTTGCAACATGACCAGCTCATTGAGTTTTCTGGTGGTTTCTATGATTGCTCAGGATCCTGTCTTTTCTCTAATATACAGTGTTGCCTTTTGATCTCTTCATGCAAGCCTCAGTATGCTTCTTTCATGTATACGTTGCAGGGTTCTCGGTCTGAGGGTCAATCTTTTGGTTATGTTTCAGCTCAATAGGATGCATTAGCTGGATACCCTTCTTTTTAGGACGAGTGGGATTTTCCTATTCTTGAAAATCAAGTTTTGCTTTATCGGAAGCTTGCCGACTCAATGTGGTTCTTTGCTTGATTTCTTCTTTCGAAGATTTCATGGAGATTCCTTGTCCTAGGTGGACGTAGTGGTCTACTTTCTTCTGCTTTGCGTTTTCGATTTTGATCCTTGTGTCTTTGTCCTCAACGTGTTTGTTGTACATGACATTCGTTTTGCTGAAGATCACTGGGAAGCCAACTTTCTTGCTTGCTTCATTTAGTTCGTCTTGCATTGTTTGGAGATTGTGAAGGTTCTTAACAGAGAGAGAGAGAGAGAGAGAGAGAGAGAGAGAGCGATGTCGTCAGCTAATCTGATGTTGCTTAGGTATTTGTCGTCAATTTTGATTCCTTTGTTTTCCAATTCTAGGTTTCGGAAGATCATCTCAAGGCAGGCTGTGAAGTGTTTGGGTGAGCTGGTATTATATTTTCCCACTCCTTGTTCGAGTTTAAAGGACCCAGAGCCTTTACGTAGCCTGATGAAGGAACTGCTGTGTCGTTGTAAAAATAATTGTGATTTTCCACCTCCAATTTTAAAGCAGTATATCTCAGCTTGGAATGACAGTTATTAATCGAAATAACTCTCGGAATCTACACATTTTCGCCAATTAAGAACCATTCCTTTTAATACGGAAGCATAGAAATTTAATTAGTTCTGGTACATGTGCAGCATGTGGTGTTTTATTTATGCAAGGTATGGATATGTTCTTGTGCATTAATCAATATCTTTCAGACGATGGCAAATTGGTCTCAATACTAGGGAGTAATAATTTCCCTAGCACAGGCATATAAGAATAACAAGACTGGCTGCTTCAAAGTCAAACTTACTCTGACTGAAGTTTAAATGATCAAGTTTATAAGTTTTAAAAATATTTCAACTTTTGTTTGACATTTTTCCTTGAACTAAGAAAAAATACTTAAATTTTGTCATGGAAGTATCTACATATTTTAGTAGATGATTTGCATTAAAATCTAGATAATACTAGATATGATTTGTAGTTATCTTAGATATAAACTGAAAAAATAAGATTACCAATGAGTCCTGGACCTCAATTTTCTTTATATATACTCAAGTTAGGTTGAAATGAGTCTGCATGCCGAATTGTAGTATCCCCTGTAGTTTTGCCAGGGTTAATATTGCTGTCATTGTCATTGTCACTGTTATTACCGAGGGTAAAAAACATTTACTGCAGAGTAAGACTTTGACAACACCCAAACTAATGAGTTGGAGAACTGGTTATTATTCTTTCGCGTAAATGTTGATTACAGCTTAGGTGACACTTGCAACATCACCTTTTATTATTAAAAACCGTAAACCAAAACAGTCAACATAGGTTTCTTCAGTTTTTAAAATGGTCTGGCCATCTGGCTATGTGTGTATCAAGCGTACAGAATGCACCAATGGAGCTAGAGGGATGTTAATTCAAACATCTGTTCCTTACCATGTCAATAAAAAACAGTTCACTTCTTTTTTTCTTAAATGCCCACCAATAGATTTTTATTGGGGGGGTCAATTTCCAATTTAAGTTCATGCTACATTGATCCTTCAGCTTTTTTTAGGGTGGGGAAGTAGACCACTACATCTACCTAGAACAACAAATCTCTAAGAAACCCATGAAGGAAGAAGAAATCAAGCGAAGAATCACCCAAGGATGGCAAGTCTTCGGCAGAGCAAGCTCAACCTTCAAAGACAAGACGATCCCATTAACTCTTAAAAGAAGAGTATACAACCAATGGTATCGTCCAGATAGTCACTTATGGAGCTGAAACATGGAACCTAACCAAGAGACAGACCCACAAACTGAGAAGCATGCTACGTGTGCATGAGAGAATCGTGCTCAACTTCGATTTAAACCCGTTTTGCATCTTCAATTTTGACAATTATGTCCTTATTCTCTGTGATCGTTGCACATGATTTTTGTTTTACCGAATTTCATGTGTAGGCCAACTCTTGCTTTTTTCATTTAGTTCAGCTAATGTTAGTTGGAGGTCATGTAGGTTCTCTATGAAAAGGACGATGTCGTCTGCAAATCTTAGGTCGCTTTGATATTTGCCGTCTTTTTTTATTCCTCTATTCTCCCAGTCCAGGTTTCAGAAGATCATCTCGAGGCAGGCTGTGAAGAGTTTGGGTGAGCTGTTATCACTGTATCTTACTCCTTTTCGGAGTTGTAAGGGGTCAGAGTCCTTATGCAGCCTAATGAATGAGTTGCTATGATTGGATATATGCTGTAGTACTTTGATGTATAAAGGGTCTACACCTTGTAGAGTGATGGCCTTCATGACCATGGGGATTTCTACAGAATCAAATACCTTCCTGAAGTCTATAAATGCTACTGCAAGTGGCATTTTATATCCTGCTGCTTTCTCTTTCAGCTAATTTATTGAACGGATATGGTTCATGGTCGAGTAGTTTCATTTAAATCCAGCCTGCCTCCGTGGTTGGTTTTCATCTAGTGTTTTAGTGATCCGGTTGGTGATGATTTTTGTGAAAAGTTTATAGATGGAGTTTAGTAGGCTTATGGGCATGTAGTTGAGGTTTCTTTCTTTGTGTAGAAGATTCATAATTGCCATGTTCCAGTCTTTCGGGACTTTACTCTGTTTAAGACATAAGTTGAATAGAAAAGCTAGTTTTTTGTTGACGATCTTACCAGCTTTTTTTAGTTGATTGATGGTGATATTATCTGGTCCAGGGGCCTTTTCATTTTTTTATTTGTTCGATGGCTTTTTTAACCTCCCATGGTGTAATTTCTTGGAAGTCCACGAACTGATGGTCTGCATCTTGCGTATCTTGGTCGTTGTTTTGCTGCCCGTGTCTTGAAGAGTAAAGTTCTTGGAAGAATTCTTAGGCATATTTGACAATTTTCTCTCTCTTGTTATATCATCGTTTTCTTCGAGTATGCTAGTAATTTGTTCCTGTTCTATATTGAAAGCTTTGTTTATTGCTTTAAAGTCACAATGTTTTTCGAGAGTGGTTTCGATGATTGCTGTCGTATACCTTCTTTTATTTTCTCTTAGTTTCTTTCTGATTTTTTTGTATAGTTTGTATTTTCCCCTTGTTCTTGTTGATGGTTTGAGGTTTGTGTTTTCCAATGAGTTTCCTGGTTTCATCAGATATTTTACAAAAGGTCTCTGTGTTTCTTGGTTTTAACTTTTTTTCTGTTATTCATGAAATCTAACCGGATAAACCAGCTCAATTAACATCCTATCTCATCCTATTTACATCTGAAATAGGGTCCAGCTTTATGTTAGTGGAATATCTGCAGGTCTGACGGATTATCTTGTTCATATTCAGCTACATGGGTCGTTCAGCTTGAGCATACCTCTCCCTTATAGATCAAGGTTTTAACTTAAGACTCCCAAGACAATAACATTTCAAACAAAGCTGGATTAGTGGACAAGTGAATAGAATAAATAAGAAAAATAATACAAAAGTATAGTTTTACTTATCCAGTCTTGATCTCTTCTTGCTATGGTGAGGTCCAGAGGTTACCTTTAACAGTAGAAAAAATCGCTTTTCTTTTTACCTTGCTAAAGAGTACAACACTCGAACATGGTTTAGAATAGCAAGAATTTATCATTGGGGACTGACCAGTTCTGGAATCTAATCTTTTGTTTTTATGGTTCTTATGGCCTGTCTAGTGGGTACACTTGTCTTTCCTTAAGGGCTTATTTTTCTCTCTATTCTATTCACTTATATTTTCATTTTATCTATTTATATTTTCTAAAATCTATTTATTTTGGGAGGGATATATCTTTGTCTTAGGTGTTTAATGGAAGCGTTCTAAAAGGCTTCTTTCCTCAAAACTCCCACTCATGTATTTTGTTTGTGCGTTTGCAAATATATATATGTATATAGTATGAGATATAAATGAGAGGTATCTGTGTGTTCGTGTGTTTGCCAATATATAAGTTAGAGTTTTGAAAAAAAAAAAGCCTTTTAGAATGTTTTCGAGGATGAGGTTCTATATGTAATGTGAATATAATGCAAAACTGGACCGTTACTTTACTTTCAACTTCATATCCCTCTTCCTTACTTTTGTCCTTTCCTACCTAAAAACTATCCTTTACACGGACTTTGAATCAATCGAAATTTGGCTGTCATCCTAACAACTGCCTCCATAACCCTCCTTGCAAATAATTCAACCAGGATCTTTAAATACACCGCTGATACAAGATTCCAGTGATTTGGATTTGGAACCGACGTACATTACTCCACGTCGAGCATGCGTATTAATTCCCGGAAGCGCACAAATCCATCTCGTCAACCGTTCGGGAACATCTGTATGTCTTGTTGGTAATGATTTCCAGACGCAACAAGTTGTTCATTTTGGCAACACTGAACGAAAGGGGAATTAATTCTAACGCGTCATTACATAATCTTCAGAGGAGACATTAATAAAGTTAGGTACATAATTGGATGACCATAATGTAGAATGGAACAGAGGAATCCAACGTCTGATGAACGAACATTGGAGCAGCTTCTGGGGATTCGGTATTAAATACGTCTAATCATTCGTCTCCTAGAAAGCCCTTATACTAGAGTGGTCCCTCCTTATTATTCTCGGGTGATATATCCTAGCCGATGCTTCAAACCACAAATAATAACGAAGCTTTAATGCTGTATATTTTCCGTATACATGCATACCTGTGGTTAATGATTTTAATTCATAAATAGGCCACATAAATGAATCACCGTACCCCACGGGTGAATCAGAACTAATTATCTAAAACGTTATCCAAATTATCTTTAAAAAAAAAGTAAATCTTCTATTTGAGTATCTAAAAAAAAAAAAAAATTGAGCATTGTTGGTCGAAAATGACCAAGAAGACTCCAAAAAGCACTTCTTTGAAAAGAGAAAAAAGTTTGTAGATAGAGCCCGGGGGTGAGCCTATTTTCGTTTATACAGCATAATTTGTGCAATGGAAGACGATTAATTCTTTCCATAGATTTTAGCCGCCCAAGCAAACAGTATATTAATCTCTTTATAAAGTCGAGAACTTTCACCTTTTTTGCCTAGAGAAGCACTTTATGGCTTCATTTGGACATGTATAAATTACCAGCATCAGAACTCTCGTCCTTTGGGACTAGTATTAGGTAAAACTTATGAATTGTTTATTTTTGGAATAATGGAAACTGCGGAAGAAGAAATGTAGTAATAGAATAGTATTATATCAATCCCCATGGCCTCATGGCGTACTATCTTTGCTCCGGTAACTATCAATAACACCTGCAAGTGTCAAGTACAATCCAATGTGAATTCCCCCCTCCACCCTCTCTTTCTCTCACTCTCTCTAGCCGTATTAGTGGTATTGTAACGCCGGATATGATTCTACAAAGCAATATTGATGCACTTGGGATAAAATTACCAAAAGGTTGATTATCTGACGTTATTCATGGTGGTCTCAAAACGGAAGCTGTTTCTTTGTCTTCCATGGCACTCAAAGAGATGCCACTTAACAGAACACTCTCAGAACAGCTCCAGGAAGTGAACCAAAACCGAATCTGGTCTGTGCATTTGTTAAGACATTAGATGTTAGCACTTTCAGTTAACGGTTCTTTATAAATGGAGTATCCCGGTCCATTTCAAGATGGTTTTTGCTGTGGGCGAAAGCTTTCGTAAGCATAAAAGCTGTCAATTTCAATTCAATCTCAAAATCCCCTAGAGTAAATTTTTGAATTCATGAGCACCGACATATTATCTAAACTGGTATAGAATTAGAGTCTAGAGTACTGGGGCGGTGAATGCGAGGTCTTCATCAGATTTTCTTCTCCTAAGTATGATCGCCTAGAAAGGAGAAATAATTTTAGAGGCAGCAATGGAAACAAGAACCATAAGTTCAACGATGCTTCCACCAATCCTTACGTCCATATTTGTCTATGCAGTTGCCTCAATCATTTGCAAACTACAATAAGTGACGAGCCTTTCAGCCAGAGACTTCATAACGATACCCAATAATTGGCGACTAGAATAAGTGACTTTTATGATTACATATGAAAATAAAAACAAAGAGCCAAAATAAGAGAAATTACTAGTTGTGGCAGTTGTAGCGGGAGGAGGAGGGAGAGGAAGGTAAGGATAGTTCAACCGACAGTCTGGACCAAGTTTCACATGAATCCAACATGATACAGCATAAAAAAACTGATATTTACCATATTTATGAACTACAGACCCACGAACCGACCGATCGACCAGAAGTGTGTTATATAGTTGCGTTGACTATTTGTTATAGCTATTTAGTAAACTTAGCTTAGTTCGGAACGAGTCCAAAAAAAGATCGGGAGATTTTGCAGCATCAATCTCTAATGTTGTGACAACCTTACTTTTAAAATCATAAATCGATATAAGCTTTCAAGTAGGCTCGAACACTAGTGAGAAATGGCTGAACCAATTCGTTGAGCATTATATCTTAATTTTTGTCTAAGTTTTGTTAGTCACGGTGTATTAATCATTATGTATGATATGATCTATGCGTTCATTTGTTCACTACGTTTCAACTGTATACGCTCCGGTCTCCGTTAGGTGTTGTTAGTTCTAGAAGGAATGAAGTACAAATTATTGGTAAGGAGAACAAATGGCAAATACGACGCCTGAAGGAAGCGGTGAATTTACTTTCTCTAGTCAAACCAATCGACCGACCGAGCATCGATATCAATAGGTATCTTAGAGCCTCTAAACATAAGGAATTTCTCAGATATATATAGAGAACATATTAACCAATACTAGGGATGCATCAATCAAGTTGGAAGTACATCGAAAATATAACTCGGATATATAAAAATGACCCGCTTGAAAAGATAACAAATGCAAGATCAAATCTCCGAAGATATCCTTAACATACGAGTGTTTGCAATGTTCCAGTTGAATGTCGCTTCCTATCGTTGTGGCCTTTCACCAGTGCATTGAATTACGATCGCTTAAAATTATTACATCTTTTTTAATATCTCACAGCACCTTTGCGATCTAACCACTGCTCTCCTGGGTGGTGCTGGATAACCGATCAATTTTACAAGTCCCTTTTTCGATTGGATGTACTTGAAATCTATCTGTATATTCAAAAAGCAATTTACGACTTTCGATTATTGACCCATTAACTGCAATAGGGATGGAGATTAATACTTTTCCATTGCAAGATAAGAGCCCTTGCCCATTGCAAGATAACCCACTGCAAGTTATCCATTGCAAGATAAAATTCCTGACTCACTGACAGAACTGAGGTGCCATCAATCACCAAAATGGGAATACCATTTGATAGCCTTAGTACTCCCGTCATTTGCAGTAAATGGGTTAAGAACGAAGAAAGTATAAAACTTATCAAATGCACCATGGGAAGGATCACGTGTTATGGAATTCACCTTGGAATAAAATTTATTTTTATTTTCCTAACTATATTAGAGATTCTGTTTTGATGAAAAGCCATAACATTTTTAAAGCTTGTATCTAATCATTTCCGTTATTTGATATATGATTTTCAGTGCCGTACGCGATTTTCTACACTCGATGAAATTAAGAACACTTTTCGATCATCATTAATTTCCTTTGATAGGGAATGATAAAAGCATTGAAATACAATCATAAAAATGTTTACCGTATGCTTTAGCTATTTGGATTCAAGTTACAGCTTAAGGTAAAAATAGAATAATCATCATCATCATCATCATCATCATCATCTTTCTAAAGCCCGTTGTTGGACATAGACCTCCCTCCAGACTCCACTTCTTTCGGCCCCGAGCGTCATGGTGCCAACTAAATTTCATTTTCATTCAAAGATGCAATAGATAAAGAGGATCAGACATGGAAATCATCTTTCACGAGTTGCAGTAACACAAACTAAACCATGCATATATTTTCAAATGGGTCATTTTGGATTTAGACAATTTGAATTCCTATTGATGACAGTATGATCTCAGGACATCCATGTTGTGAGTCCTAAGGTCCAGAGTTTGTCTGCCATTCTTACAACATGACCTGCCCATTGCCATTTTAATCTCTTAATATAATTTATGATACATCTAATCCCTGTCTACTTCCAAACAGTGGTGTCCTTATGATCGGTGTCACCCGGGGTGGTAACTCAAGATGTCACACCCAGTGTTGCCAAGTCAAGAAAGTTAAGAAATATACCTAAAAAGAAAATGCGCTAAAAACACTATTTCCCTTTTTATGGCCATTTTAATTGTTGAAAATGGCTAGATTTGGTTGAAATGGCTAGACACTAGCTAATTATTGACTACAATCGTTAGAGAATAGCGTTAAAAGTCGTTTTCGCAATGCCCAAACAAGAAACACGCAACATTTAACGCGAAAAATGCTAAATTGGCAACATTGATCACCCTTCCCCTTCCAAAACAGGATATCTAGGATTTGGGCGAGTTTTCTGTACTACAGGTTACGTACCTCAAAAGATACACTAAATTTTTGCATAAAATCTAAAGTTTTTTTTCTCATGCATGCTCCTACCTTGTAAAACATGTTGTTATAAGACAAGAAATAATATTTTCAGTTATAGTTGGAGGTTGTTTTTTTTCAATACTTTGCAAAAAGCACAGATATATTCATCCCTAAATTTTAAAATTATTACTACTAAAGCATTATTAATTTTTTTTTGTTTTTCATTGCACTACGTAGACTGTCACACTAATGCAAAATATGTTGAAAATCAAAAAGGTTTTTAGTTAGTGCAGGGTATCGAAAGTTATAATCTTATGTATACAAGTTTTCTTGTAAACAGCACCTTTTTGGTACCTGTTTACTATAGCATCACTATGGATTATTGAGTTCCGTGTAGATTTTCTGTTTAAAGCAACAGCAAAGGTGGGATATTCATCTCTTATAAAATAATGATCTTGCAAATTTAATTCCATGTCAACAAATTTCACGAGTGGTTACGTGGAAAAATTGTATTTTTATTGCCCATCAAAAATCACCATTTCCTTGTAGCAACAGAATATTGAGAAATGTAATTGTGAGCAGTTTCCAGGAAGAGTGAAAGAGAGAGAGAGACAGACAGAGAGAGAGACAGAGAGAGAGACAGAGGGATAGAGATAAAGAGAGAGAGAGAAACAGAGAGACAGAGACAGAGAGACAGAGATAGAGAGAACAGTTGTATATAGGAAACAACAATCAGTTTTGAATTTAAAGATAGTTTTGAAAAAAATATACATTAATAAGTGTATTTGTATCTTTCGAGATACCATTTTATAGCGATACATGCAATGAACCCTCGCTGTAACGAACTTCCATATAAAGAATTTGGACTTTAACGAACACATGAACCATATGGAACTTTCTCCTCTCATAGCAAACGAAGTTTGATAAATGCGACGGACAAGTAGACCATCGATGTTTCCTGATCCAGCCTTTTAAAGCCTTTAGATCAAAATCAAGGAGTAGTAGCTGCTTGCAGAGCTCACTTTGGCTTTGGACCCATACAATCCCGTGGCTGATGATGTTTTGCTAAGTGCAAGAAGCCTAGGATTCGTCCTGTCACCTCAAAAAATGACATGGCCCAGTCTCGAAGGAACAGTAAGCTCCGTGGCAGTGCCGTCCCATCTAAATCTAAAAAGTGAACAAAACTGAATTCATTTCTCCATACGATATCATTCCAAAAGTATGTGTCTAATTTCAACACCTTTTTTAAAAATTCCTGGGAATTTGATTTGCAAACTTTAAAAAAACAAGTTAACCTTAGTTGGGCCTTAGAAGTGGGAGTGATTTCGTCATCAGTTTTTGTGAACGTCACTTTATCACAGTTATTTGTGTATGTCGTCTCTCTTTTTTTTCCTGGTCATTGTCATCCGCCGTCGTTACATACAAAAACTAATATCAAGAGTTTGACAATAGAAAAATGCCTACTCACCCTAATGGTTATTTTACCACTAGCGCTGAAAGCAAGAAAGAAAAGAAAGGCCTACTCAGCTTGACGGCTAATGCGCCAATGATTTCAAAAGAAAAAATGTTTTGATCCCAGTCGGATTCGATCAAAAAAAACAATTAATGTTTAGCAGAAGGCCCTAGACAACTGCACCACAGAATCACGAGTGTAAATAGTAATTTATTCGTAATTATAGATAATACAGTCGGACAAATACCTCAAAATCACGGACGAATATCGACTGCCTATTTAAAATTCTAGTGTTTTTCCATTGTTTAATAGTAATATTATGATATTAACTTTTTTAATAACATCCTTAGTCGCAACGGACTTTTCAGTAGAAAGAAAATAAACAACTTATATATAGCGGTTATTATATGCAAGTAATATTTTTCATAACAGAAATTCAATGTTTACAAAAAATAAAAATTACGATAAGCTGGAAACGCAAGTTGACACATGACGTCGCGGAATCACTCTTTTGTTTTCACTCTTTCAGTCATTCATATCTGAAATTCACACATCTTAAATTCTAGATCTGACTAATTGCGATAAAAAAAATTCAACTCTGAGAGTTTGACAATAAATTATTGTTTGTTTTGTACTTGTAATTAGATTATTGTCTTGCAAAGTAAAGTATTGTTTCAATAATTATATAAAATTCAAGAAAAAACTCAACAATTGAAATACAACCATATAGTTTCTTTTTTTTCCAAGAATAATCAAATTAAAGTAAAATTTATGGAGAAAACAATCGAAATACAACTATAACAACATTTCAAGTTGAAAACGGTCAGTTAATGTCATGTTTCGTTGAAGTGAGAAAACAGATACTACACTTTGGTATTGTACAAGAGACTGTGAAAAAGTAGACTACGAAACTAGGATAGTGCTCCAAAATAAATCAAGAAGGATATTTGACTATTGCAATCATTGTACGTAGATTCTAAGATATAGAGATGGATGAAATGAGAATCAGATACGTCATACCTTTTCTAGTTGCCTTTAGTTTGAAGAAATTTTTATCAACTCAAAAAGCAGTTCCTCAAAAACATAGCAGTGGATAGCAGCAAGGATTTGTCAATAAAATAATGAAATTACAAGCAGTGGGGCTCAAGAATGTTTCCAACGAGCGCTAGTGTCTGAAATCGTCCTTGAAAATAGCTGGAAATTATAATATCAGCCAATTTTAACTAACTCTATTGCTGAAATGTTTTTATATATCCAAAGCCCACTTATCAAATACAATAACTAAAACCCCGGAGAGATGAGAATAAAAAAAACTTTTAAAACTTACTAAATGTTTTCAAAACTGGCCAGATTCTCGGCTATCGTAGATTTTCACTGGTTAAATGAGAAAAAAAAAATGAAGTCAGATCTCGGCGGAAATTGGTTAATTTGGCAACACTAAGCGGTCCTCAACAGAGCAGGTGACTTTTCGATCGAGTTCATACAAGAAAGGTAAAAAGACATGATTATAGCTTGTGAGCGGAAATGAATTAAAAAAACACAGAACTTTGCAAGTTTACAAATTTAAGAAATGGCTGCTATGTTTCTTTATCTACCTCTGAAATATAAAGAACCTAAATAATTCAGGTATTTTGTTTTATTACGAAAAGCACATTATTGTACATTATTTCAGAGTTAGCAAAGCTAAGTAAAATTTGATTTACTAAATGAACAATTGCATTGATTTTGAAAAATTAGCTGGTCATTATGGTGTCATTCTACGAATGGTATCACCCCTCAAATAGTGTTGCCCGCGGAACCCTGATTGTCACTGCTAAATATTATGTGTCATCTTATTATCTCTTCATTTGATGCCAAACATTCCTTTCTCTTGTACACATTACATGGTTCTTAGTTTGAGAGTCAATCTCTTCGTTAAGCTCCATGTTTCAGCTCCGTAGGTGACTATCTAGTTGTACACCCTTGTTTTCAAAACCTATGGAATCTTAATTAAAAACTCGTTCATGTTAATCTGAATCGGTAGGTGAAGGTCGGATGGCGTTATTCCTTTTGTTTATGTTTACTTACATTTCTATAAACATGAAAATGCTGAGTTATGCCCCTTGCTCAGTGTTGCCAATGTAGATAGAAGTTTGATTTGATTTTATAAAAACATGTCATATATTTCTTATAGTTCAGATATATATCTGGTGAATCTAGATCTTTCTGGGTATTATAAAATGTTTTGACTCTATTATAGATGTATTTGAAAATAAATTTTGTAACATGCTGTGTATTTCTTGCATTAAAATCAATATTACTGTACACATCATCTATAGATTCTTTCTTTCTTTCTTTCTTTTTGTGTTATTGTTTTTCTTTTTCTACTTTCTTTTTCTCTTCTCTATTTATTTATTTCTACCTCTTGTTTTCTTTTTTCATTCTTACTTCTTAATCGTATTCTTCCTGACTAGCCCCCATTCATTCTTCCTTTTCATTCTTTTTATTCTTTTCTTTTCTATTTTTTCTTTCTATATCTTTTCTGCTGGGTTGTCTAAGAAGACAACATTATAACTTGTATGGTCTCAGTAGTTTTAGCCACCCGTATCTCGTTGAGTGACGCTGAGTGATCAAAAAGCCGAGAAAGAGATGGGCGTGATTACATCGTAAAAAATATCTCGTACGCATCAACATCAGAAGCTAACAACGTTAGCAGTTTGCTGCAGATGTCCAATCGATCTACAGGGTTATCAAACATTATATTAAAAACAAGAACCCCAAGTTCACCGATGCAACCACCATCTGCAGTTGTAGTATCAGAGGGAGGAAGAGAATGAGCAAGAAGTCTTTTTTGGAGTCAATTGATTCTCATAATTTTGAAATAGTACGATATGGAAATATTTCGAGGGTATTATTTTCAGTACAATTCGTAAATGGCAATTTTCGGCGTTTTGGGCTATTTTAGGATTTTCAAAAATACAAAAATGCCAAACTTGTACGTTCTATTATGAAATCATAGGAGTTAATTTCTTGTACCTTTAATGCATCAACCTCTTTCTTCCTTCCTTCCTTCCTTCCTTCATCCCTATTTCTAATGTTTAACGTGATTGGGACCGACCGATTTACAGACTGACCGACCAACTCGGAAGCATCTTATTGAGATGTGTCATCATCATCAGTCTTTTTAGGTCCGTCGTTGGACATAGATCTTCCCCAGGATTCGCCACAATTCTTTATAATGGGCTTCCCGGAGCCAGTATTTCCTGAGTTTGTCTAGTTCATCTCTCCATCTTGTGTTTTGTCGTCCTCATTTTCTCATGTGATCTCTGGGGATCCATGTTGTAAGTCGTGATGTCCATCGGTTGTCTTTCATTCTTGCAACATGGCCAGCCCATTATCATTATTAAATAGATTCTATGATGTCTCAGACTACCATTTTCTTCTTCATGTACTGAGTTGTCTTGTGATCTCTCCATGTAAGGTTGAGCATGATTCTCTCACGCGCACGCTGCATGCTTCTCAGTTTGTAGGCCTGTCTTCTGGTTAGGTTCCATGTTTCAGTTCCATGTGGTCACTTCTAAAACCAGATTATATAGCCATTCAAACCTCTGTAATAACAAATGATTTTCTATCTGAAGGATGTGCGATGGAGTTCGAAGTTATAGACGTTTGCTGAGATTTCCATTGCATCGAGAAGCCCGGTTATCCATACCAGCAACAGTGTGAGGTGTGTGAGGTCCAAAAAAAATAATAGGTCGATGGTGCAATTGCCGTTGACAGCCTATGTTTTTGTTAATATCAAGTGGCCGGATACTTCCTGAATAGAACTCGTACATGTATGCATGTATGTATGAACAGCCAGGTTTTGTTCGATTCACATGGTCAATAACGTTGGAAGAATCTTTTATTTAAAGTCCACTCCGAGCCTTTGTTCTCCTTAAATTCTATTAAGCAAATTTCTATTGCTGATCTCAGCCAGGACAGACCCAAGGATTTCTTGCACCCGGGCAAGGGAAGTGTCTCCTTTTCATTATTAGAAACTGTAATCTGTCAACATAGTTCCCGTCAGTTTTCAAGTTGGTCTGTCTGGCTGGCTGGCCGATTTATGTATTTATATATCACGTGTACAGGTCGCACTAATGTTGCTAGAGGGCTGAAAATTTAAACATTCATTCCTTATTATGCTTACGAGAAACTTTCCCCTTCTATTCCTCCCTCAGATATGTTTTTGTGTTGATTTCAATGCACAATGTAACTTTTTGCTAAATTGACCCTTTAATTTGCGTCCGCTTGCTTTTAGTAAATTTGTACTAATTATTGATCACTGCTCCACAAAATTTAAATGAAGTAACTTATTCATTGATATCCCTTTCATATTTTTGATTGATCACCCCCAACATGGCGTGTTGCCAAATTACGTTGGTCACATGACAGTCCATTTAATGACTAACCAGACCTGTTTTCATTCTGTTTCATTCATTCATTTTCACATTTTTCAATTTGTATCACATGACAGACGCCCCTAGTATTTGACGCCTTGGGCAACTGTCTGTTTTGCCGGTACCGAGGCACGACCGGAAAACGTCATCTGGTCTTGGTTTCTATGAACAGCCACTCGATTTGACTGGATAGGAATCAAGATTTTGTTTCAGCTTGAAACTTCAAGACGCGAACAGAATAGTTCTTTCTGTTTCAACACTTGATTGGATTGATAGTGACATATATAAACACAGTTGAGGACCAAGCATACATGTCTCAAAATAAACAGTGTTACGCGGGTTGTTTATAGAGAGTGAAGTTTGCAAAAAAATGGCAGAGCAGACTAGTGATTTAAGCAAATAATCATTTGTTTTTTTTTGTTTATTTCCTTTTTCCTTTTTTTTTTTTTTTCTCCAAAAACAGAATCCAGTTAAAAGCCGGGCACAAACCTCTACAGTAAAGCAAGATACAATGGAGACATATAATCATACGAGTCCGTCCTCATAATTCAATGATCTGCTCTCAGCTGCCCAGAAGCTGCTAAGACAAAAGAAATTTCCATTTAAAACTGGTGCATGGAGCGGAAATATAAAAACAGTGGTTCTCAACCTTTTTAGTTGTGTCTACTCATTTCTATTAGACGCTTTTTGGTCGGTTGGTCCTACTTACGTTCAACACCATGAATAGGAAAAGGGAAAGAAGTGTGATGTCATTAAATATGTGACATCATCAATAATCCAATTGCTTTGATGTCATAATAGAATATAGTGGTTCATCTTCCTTGCATTTCAAAAATGTCTAAACTTGTGACCCCACCCCAAACATGACCTGTCTCCAAGTGGGGCCATATAGCCCACATTGATAACCATTGGATTAATATTTTGTAGATCATCTTTTTATATACAGGAAATTTGTTGACGATCTGAAACTGTGATACATTCAAAATTGGTCTGGTTATATTTACAATTTTTAGGGCTTGGGTGAAGAATTACATTACAGCTTTGTCTATCTGTCTGTCTATCCATCTCTCTCCTTTTATATGTTTTTATTATATATATATATATATATATATATATATATATATATATATATATATATATATATATATATATATAGGGGGGTGTTTGTGTGTATATGGCCGTCCATGATTAATGCCCATCAAGCGATTTAAATATATATGTGTGCCCGTTGATGGTAGGTGCCTATCAAGCCATTAAAAGTTTGGCGAACTTTGGCTCAAAATAGTTCCGTTATTTTCAGAGCTACAATGCTCAGTTTAAATATATATATATATTTGAAACTTGACCATTCTGCATAATGATGATTATTGCAATATGTATCTTAAATGAATACGTCGTGTTATTTTAGAATAATAACTGATTTTGTTTTTTTTAAAGCTCTGATGAAAATCGCGTGAAATTTTGTCCAAGTTTCACCCACAGTATTTCCCTTATTTAGGATCCTCGTTTTAGTTACTCTTTGGAGCTTTGAAACTTAATTTTTGATTTTTATATGCATAACAATGTTCCTAAAATACTTATATTGTGAATAAGTAAAACATTCGAGGTTTTGTTTTGTGTGTGTAGAAAAAATAGAAGAGTCTCACATCGTGCATTGTAACTTTGTATTTCAGATTTATCAATGTAGTATATATTGGAATTTAAATGCAGTGTCCAAGCTTAAAAAAATAGCATGGAAACTTTAAGATGAGGGATTATTGTTAGCAAAAGTTCGTCGAACTTTGAATGCAATTTCCTCAGATTTTCAAACGTATACGCTGTATTTTGACGAGGATAATAGCCATTCTCCATACTTTATACATATCAGTTATTAGAAGATAACGCTTATTACGCTGGAACAAAAATTCATGTTTCACCGCTTGATTTAAGGTTAATTTAAAGAGAACACCAACTGAAGCCTCTAAGAAAGTCGACAGTAATCAAGGCTGTTAAATCAAACCACGCAGCGTCAGATAATCTTGCTAATTAGATTACCTTTGAATCTAAATGTGCGTAGCAATACATTTTGGCTTGAGCGTGCCATACGGGTATTGACGCTTACGTAAAAGATTGATCAGTATCCACAAGGGGCGGACAATTTGGGTAAGTTCATACCGAATTGGTACCTCTCACACATTTTGCACGTTATAACGCTAAGAAGAGTTGATACGTTTTTGAAATTTCCTCTCAAATCTATGTCCATTTCATATAATGCCGAGCGAAATATTAGTATATATTTTGTGTCATTTTCTCGAGCTACTTATTAACTTCACTCAGCGAAATCCGTGTTGAAAGCAGTTAGAGTGGATGAAAGAAAAGCTCAAAATGAAAATACAGATGAGAACAAATTATTATCTTAGTATCGATTCAATGTAGCCCTATAGATGGCCAACCAACCAGCTGAGGTGGCTACAGATTCGTCTCTCTCTCTCTGACTCTGTGTGTGTGTATGTGTGTGTCAGGGGCATTCCTAGTCATATTTTGGGAGCTAAAGTCTTGAACATTTGCATGAGAATACCCGTAGGCACCATCTAAAATCGTTTTATTTTATCTTTTTGGCCTGTATAGTTATTTTGGGGACAACAATGCCAAAATCCTGTGCCGGTATTTTTCAGGGATAATCTTAGATAAAAGTTCTTTTTTTTTCTAATAATTTTTTATGATATTTTAGATAACTAATTCTGATAAACGTGCGGGCTAAAGCGATACATTTAGGCCAGATATTTGAATTAAGTTTAATTATTTTCTTATATACATTTCTCTTTATTGGTATTTCTATTAACGATCTGATAGGTTTTGTCCTAAGCTTTTGGTATATTTGCTAAAAGCTCTGACAGCTGTTCTCTCCACCTTCAGATTGCTAATATCAACATCAGTTTTTGAGGCTAATCAATCGTTATATTTTCCGAAACGTACTCGCTGATCCTACTGCAGTCTTTCTAAGCTCTCCAAAAGAAACATAGACACACTTCAAACGAGATGAATTCTAGGAAAAATATCAATAGCTCCAGTTCTATCGAACGCCATCACCCGATAAATCTTACTTCCGTTTCTCTTTTCGCTCACAATTGGACTGAATATCCGATTCTTTTCCTCCAAAGTGGAACTTCACTTCAAACTACTCAACTTTGACAAATGGCGACGTTTGACTGACACAAGAAAGACAGGAAAACGTCGAGCATCTAAAAAAGTGAGCGCTTTCGGCTAGTCACGCACGTATCTGGATGGGTGAGAGAATCACAGAAATGAATAGACAGAAAAAAGGCATATATATATATATATATATATATATATATATATCCCCAATTGACGTTGTTTCATTCGACGTCATTTCGTTATATCGTCGTAGAGAAGAAAAAAGATATAAGCATGCGATGATCTATCCACATAAAAGCCAAATCAGCTTAATTGTATAATTTTCCGCTGCGTTCTGCCCTGTTATAACCTAAAACTTATAATAGATTGGTCCATGTGGAAAAGATTAACAGAGCAATAAATAATAAAAAGGTTGTTAGAAAATGAGATACGCTGTTACCATAACAATGCAGAATAGGTCACAGACACAGACAAATCAAAACTAAAATAAACGAAAAAGAGAATGAAAGTTTGAGTTTATTTTGTAATAAAATAAGTTATATTTTCAGTGATATAATGTTCTTCCTCTGTTTCCTTTTATACCGTACGATATAAACAATAATGTTTCTGATAAAAAATTTTGTCTTAGGACTTATAAAGTAGCTTGAATTGAGTTGAAGCTGGAATAAAACTAAAAATTAAAACTCTTTGTTTATAAAAAATAAATTACTGAATGAATTAGAATTATGCTCCTTAGTGCCGATCAATACAAAAATACCCGTAGTTTTCTCGCGTATATGCTAGTATAGATTATTGTCGGTGGAATTGCGAATTGATTTTTCTGATTTTGTTAATTGCAAAATTTCTACACCTCAATTAATCGAATAACCGCTATTCATATAACAGTCTATGATATAATTGCTTTCACATCTCACTCAGAAGTACACACACCTGGATAGAAGATATGTTGAAAAATCATAACTTCATATGTTGATACTTTTGTTTATAAGAGGTTTCTATGATTTTGTAGTAATACCTTTTGGCTTACCTTGTACATTAACCGAATAACTATTTCATATCGATATAACACATCTATACATTATTATTTATTATAAAATAAAGTATTGCAAAAGTGTCTGTCTTCATAAGGGGGAACATTTTTCCGATAAACGTGTAATTTAATAATTTGAAAATTTGAAAAACAATTGAATTATAAATTTCTCATATACTTATAATTTCTGATTATGCATTTCAATATTAATGCTACTAACTGCAATGCTGCTAATGCCAAATACATAATTGGAAATGATTAGAATATAAAAAATGTATAAATCCCAAATTATATATATATGTATGTATATATATATATATATATATATATATATGTGTGTGTGTGTGTGTGTGTATGTGTGTATGTTTGTGTATGTGTGTATGTTTGTGTGTGTGTGTGTGTGTGTACAATCTGATGATTTGACAGTATTTTTAAATAAAAACGAACTGAATTATTCTCATATTCTTTATTTCTGATTCTACATTTAGTTGAAGCGTGGCGTAATTCCGTGATCGGAAATAGAAATATACACGAAGCTAATTTACTTGTTTTCTGTTCCAAAATTGTCAAATCATCAAGTTTGACATTGTTTGAAATACCATTCCACTAATAAAGAAATATAAAAATGTATATTTGTGTGTGTGGAGAGAGAGGGAGAGAGAGAGAAAGTTGAAGAAAGAGAGAGAATCAAATAAAAGAATATAGTTGTCTGAGCGTGACGTCACTATCTCGAGAGAGAGAGAGAGAGAGAGAGAGAGATAACCCTGATGGAGTATGACAGCCGGTAACAATGTACCGGTTTCTGTAGCATGCATCAGTTTTGTGATCTTTGCAAGTCTCAAGTCTCATCAAGACCAGGACTTTATACTTACAATGATCAATGCATATCCACACAGTTTAGAGTGTACTCTATGTGTACAGGGAAAAAGATTTCTATACTCTTAGCTCATATCGGGAATCGAACCATGCACCTTCTGCAAGTGAAACTGCCGTGCTAACCATCAGACATTCTAAGCGAACCCCACAGAATACCAGTGAAAGTGTACCTTGTTGAAGGAGACCGTTGTTTATCTGATCGTTTTTCCATTCTCTTTCGGTGTCTATCGGAGACACAAATTAAGAATCGCCAAGGACGGTGAACGCAATTACAATAAAGGACATATGTTTTGAATTCTTACAGCATGAGTTGCCGTGTGTGTGTGTGTGTGTGTGTGTGTGTGTGTGTGTGTGTGTGTGTGTGTGTGTGTGTGTGTGTGTGTGAGACAGAGACAGAGAGAGAAAGAGAGACATACTGAGGCATACAGAAAGCTATATATATGTTTGTGAAAGGTATGTAAACAGACAGATGTATAGTGAGGAGTAGACAATGAAAGATAGATACGATTAGACAAATGTGAATAGATAGATTGATGCTAAGAGACAGGGGTTGATTGATAAATAGATAGATACGAAGAGACAAGCACAGATACAGTGTATTTATTTATTCATCTACTTACTTATTCATGTGTCCTCTCTCACAATAAGGGACATAACTCAGTTATATTATCATTAGACAGGTTACCATACGATAACTTCTTCAATTTAGTGCTTTGATGACATAGTAAAAATACTAAATTTCAAAAAACAATAAGAATTTAAAAAACAATATAAGATATATGATAAAAATTAATAATATGCCATTTTCCCAGCTTACTACAATGCAAATCTCTATAATCCACGTATATATAAAATTTTTGACGATACAGATAAACTACAGACGGATGCAGTAGAGTTCTCGGTCCGATATGAATCAGTCAATGATCTGAAGCAAATTAAAAGACACGTGCAAGAATCCTACAAATAGGCGCTTCACGATATCAAAGATGAATCTTTGCATCTTCAGTGATAAAATAACGTTAAAACATTTAGAAGCGGGTTGGATCAAGATCATCCCCATCGTGGCTTGGCAGAGAAGTTTTCAGCACTCTTTCGTAGTATGGGAATAATTGCTACAATCTTGAATGGGTATCGCTTCGAATTTTGATTTCGTGTTTTCTTTATGTCTTTGAGATCTACTTAAGGAGTTAGTGTACAATTGGTTGCTGAAGTATGAAGAAAGAAAAACATGAAATGATATAATGATGTTTGCTTCTTTTGATATCGAAATTCTCAGAAATTAATTGGAATTCTGCCTTTTATGAGCAGTGTCTTTTGTGGGGGTTGTGTGAAAACAGTACGCAAGGGACCTATTCGAAAGAGACGCAGGAAACTAAGTATTAGAGTAGGAAGTAACGGTAAGTAATATTCTTTATTGTGGAATTCCCATACATTTAGGGTAGAACATTAAGCACGCACGCACGCACGCACACACACACACACACACACACACACACACACACACACACATATATATATATATATATATATATATATATATATATATATATATATATGTATTCCTACACCAATCACATTCTCTCCAACTTTTTATTCTTAGGTTGTCTAGGCCAAATGATACATTCATCATGTTTTAACAAACATGAGTTTAAATATAATATGACAATTTATAATCATTCCGTCGGATCATATATCCATTTCTCGTTAACACACATACACACACACACACACACACACACATATATATATATATATATATATATATATATATATATATATATATATATATATATATATATATCATCTGACGAGATGAATTAATCATCATATATATATGTATGTAAAAATCTTCATTTATAGTAGTCGGTTTTGATTCAGTACCAAGATAGCCCAACTATTTTTTCCTCTTCTGTTATAATTATTAATTCTTTATTATAATTTCTATCATTGTTCATTCCAACCATTTATTACTTTATAATTAGAATTTTGAAGTTCTCCTTTATTTTTGGATTTTCCCAAATATTTTTTTTTTTTTTTTAAATTTTTAAATCTGAGTGTATGTTACTGATTTATATGTTTAAATGTGACTTATTTATACAATTCGCCATAGACTCTAGAAGCCAGATATGGGAGGAAGGGGGGGTCAACACTCCTTAATTTTAAGGACACCGATCCTCACTGGCTGACCAGGCCTTGAAAAAAATACACCACAAATGACAGATTTATTACTGGATATCTTTTCTTAGCTAAGAGGACATAATTTCCTTGTTGATAAATGCTGACACCGGTCAAGAAAGATTTTGGTGTGGCACACCTGAGAAATGCAGCTATTAACACAAACCCTTCCTAAAAAATACCCCAATCATTAAGTATCAAATAATCTGCAACAAGTGTGGGTTTTCCTCACTTTTGACTTCGCTCTGACATTCATCATGTCCATTCCTTGTGGAATACTAGTAATCTTCAATTCACACACACACACACACACACACACACACACACACACACACACACACACACGCTTTTGCTTCTCATAGATGGCATAACTCTCAAAAGCTATAACAATGTATCTATGTATCTATGAGTGTGCAAAATGTGTAATTACAGTATTGCTTGACCTTTCAGATATATATTCACATATATGCATTGTCTGAAAATAGTAGCGTGAAACTTGGAGACAATGAAGAGTTGATCTCCGTTTCTATACTGCTCCTCGTAAATAATGCAACTCTCAAAAACTAAATACATAGATATATATTGCTTTGGGGTTATGTTGTATATATATATATATATATATATATATATATATATATATATATATATGTGTGTGTGTGTGTGTGTGTGTGTGTGTGTGTGTGTGTGTATGTGTTTATGAATTATTAGTTGCGTTATATCATACAGAAACTTATTAAAGATGATCTCCCGTTGTTACTCGGTGGATGTATCACTCGCCCTAGAGAACATAAATAGATTAGACGATTGAAGAAAATAGGGCTGCTGAAAGAATCAAACCTGCCACCGATAGGGTAGCCGTTCCAACGTAATGATGCTCTTACCATTGAGTTGAAGAGTGTGTTGATGTATGCTGATGTACATGGAGTATAGTTTCAATGTGCTATTGCCCTTTTTTTCTCTTTTATGTACTGCCTCACCGTGGAACAGTAACTTACCAGCTAATCACACAAACCATTACTGCTGTATTTAGTTCAATCTTTACTGGATTTGGGTTTATGATATACACAAATATGCATATGATTATGAATTGCGTCATATCATATAGGAACGCCTATTTGAAATGATCTCGTGCTGTCACACAGTTAATGTATCCCTGGAACTAGACAACGTAAATGGAATAAACAAAACAACGCTGAATCAACTACCCATCAGTCATAGGTTCGATTCCTGCCGCAGCCCCGTTTTTTTTAATTTTATTTTTTGCTCTATTTATGTTTCGAGTGATACATTAACCGTGTAAGGACGGGAGATCATTTCAAATAAGAGCTTCTATATAATATAACGCAATTCATAATCATTCTTCCGAATCTTACATATCCATTTCTTAACACACACACATACACACACACACACATACACACACACACACACACACACACACACATATATATATATATATATATATATATATATATATGTGTGTCTGTGTGTCTGTGTGTATAGATATACAGCCAGTCAGCTATTTGAACCAAATTTCTTTATTGCCAGTAGGCATCAATCAACTAGACCATTATGAATGAGATGCTACCGAAAAGTTCGGAGAATCCAACCATACAAGAACTTATCTTCACAATGATGTAGTCGACTCGTATACAACATTTTCCTTTGCTCGAAGGGAGAAAGCCTTCCCAATCCCATTCCATGACAACGGCAATTGCACTAAGCTTCACCGTGTGAAAATTTCTATCTCATCTCATCTTGTGGCAGGTCTTTTCTCTACTGCGTTTACTTCCCATGGGCATCAATTGGTTATTCCTTTGCTCTATTTGTTGTCATCCCTTCTTGCTAAGTATCCATCTCATCTTTATTTTCTACTTGATTATTTGTTCATCCTTCATAGTAGTCCTTCCTTTGATGAAGGTTAATATTTTTATATCTCTAGGGAGTATCCCTAGCATGGCTTTTCCCATGGCTCTTTGTGTGATTCTAAGTTGGTTCTCAGTTCGTTTTTGGTTATTTCCAGGTTTCGAATCCGTAAGTCGTGGCAGGTATTATGCATTCATTGTATACTTCATTTAAGCACTTGGGAAAGCTGCACTTCAGTATGTCTCTACTTTTATCAAAATAATTTCTAGTTGGTCGTTTTATTCCACTTTCATGGTCTTTCTCAAATTTTATTACCTGCTCTAGGTGAATATATTCGTCAACCACTTTTAAAGCTTCATCCTAAATCCTTATAATCCTGCGTGGGATTTTATCACAGAGCATTACTTTTTTCATTGTTCTACTCATATCCATACCTACTTTTTTCACTTTCCCTATTTAGATCATTCAACATATTTTACTATTTTCCGATACTTCTGACATTATTGGAACGTCACTGACGCATCTGAAAAGATTTAGATATTTTTTGTTTTTGTTTATTTCGATTTTCGCACAGTCAGTTTTCCGAAAGATGCATTTCCTATCCTATCTTGTTTGATCTTTAAGCAGACTAATTATTGCAGAGTCATATTCTGAATAACTTGAATGAAATTGTCGTTATTACCTTATTCTTGCATTCAATTAAAGACTGCTGTATATTCTAACATGTCAAATGCTTTCTCATGATATACAAAGGCCAAACAAAATGGTTTGTAATATTCTGATGACTTTTTGATTAATGGATTCATTGTAGGCAGGTGGTCTATTCTTGAGCAGCCACTACTGAAGCTTTTTCATCAATAGTGTCTGTTAGTCTGTTTGAAAGTATTCTTATGAATAGTTTATACATATTAGTAAGGGTGTGAAAATATATAGTCACGCAGTAATGCCGCTCGGTTGCACACCTGCACACAGAGGGCACAAATAATCAAAACGACGAATGATTAGAAGGATGAAGAATGAGAGATTTAAACTCTCTTCTATCATATATAAACATTAAATGGAAAAAAGTTTCATTCAGTTCTTCATTGTTTAATTGAATCAAAATTTCAATTAAAAACAGTGCACAAAAATTAGTGTCATTAACATATAATTAGCAGAAGCATCAGAGAGGCATATTTGGTCGCAGTCCTGCGTTACAAAACACAAAATCTCTTAATTACATCCTGATATTAAGAAAAAGTGTAATAGGGCGGTAGTTGCTGGGTAGGATCATTATCCCTTGAGGTTTTGAGATTCTGTTCTTTCTAGTATACACTGTGTGGATAGCTGTGCTAGTCCTTTGTGAAATATCAATTCTGCATCTTCTCAAGAGGATCTGTTGTTATGTCAGTCTTGCATGGAGCTTGCATGGAGCTTTTCCGAGATTCATATCTCGTAATGCAATCACTACTTCAACTTTTTTTTATGTATGGGTTATCATTAGTATCTATCGGCTTATCAGTTTGTGGTACTTCTATTTTTGAAGCCTTCACGTTTTCAGAGTATTCTTCTGTTGTTAATAGTTTTGTATGCCGGGGGTTTATTGTTGAGTAGCCACTACAGGAGCCTATCTGTTTGCTTAATTGTGTTTCATCTAGAGTCCATGCTGTTTGATGATGTCACTATTTCTGTCCTTCAGTGCAAGCATCTATTGTTGTCAGAATGATCTTCGGCTAAGGCGTGTTTTCAATTTCCGATAGCCTCTACTATCTTCTTTTTTTGTCTTCACCTTTTCTTTTCTCGTTCTTTGTTATTTAGTTTGGTTTCTTTCTCTACCACCTTTTATCTTCGTATTTCTCATCTCTTTGATTTTTTATGTTGCATTTTAGCATTTCCCCGTCTTATTGTTGACGTTGGTATTGCCGTAATTATGTCAGTTCTTCTATATCCCACTATGTTAACGTTGCTATTCTACCAGGCCTGAAATCTGTTCTGCATTACTTCTCTAAAATTTATAATGTTCTCTACCTTTACCTCATTAGGTTATTTTTCTCTTGGGAATCTTTTTAGTTCTTTCAGTTCTGAAGAAACATTTTGTTTTGTACGCCTCCATTCGATGGTCGCTTCCTTTATCTACTTTGTTTATACTTATAACATCTTTAATGTTATTGATTTTGTCATCTATTTTGAAGTCAATTTCTTTTTTTATATATACCATTTGTGTTTCTCCAAGTCCATTGATCTTGCTTTTGAAAGAATGTATTATTTATTTTTAATCTGTATCTCTCTGAAAAGTTGACAAGCATGTTACTTCCCTCATTTCCCAAGCTTATTCCATATTTTCCTAAATTAGATTCTACAACCTTTCCCTCCATCTACCTTAACAATAATGCCGCTCATCAGTCATTTGTCTTCTTCCAGTCCACTATCTTGTTGATTTCCTAAAACTCTTTGATCTCTTGGTCAGACCTTTTAGAAGTAGGTGCATATACTTGGATCACTTTTAGTGCATATCTTCCGCTCAGTCTAATCACTATCCAAGGTATTCCGTCTGATATGCCGTCAAAACTTCTACCTGCTACTATTGAATGGAGAACCCGCGCCACTGAACTTGATTACACACCTTTAGCTTAAGGGTTCTTTCTCCTTTTCTGTGGGTTTCACTGATACTTATGATGTGCCAGGTAATGTTGTCCAATTGGGCGGGTAATGTGCCACTGTTCAGGCAAGACAAAGCCTTGGACATTAATCAAACTTAGCAACATGAAGGCCTATTCTTACAGTGATCAGGATATCGCTGAAGATTACAGTTGAGTTCAATAAAGATTTACAAGGATATTCACCCGATGTATATTTATTTTATACACCAGTTAAATATCCTTGTAATGTTTTTTTTTCAATTTTAGGTATTAGTAGCTCAAGGTATTAATAGTTCTATAAATAATGAGTACTGAGATAAATATTTTGCACTGTGATTGAATACCATCAACCGCAAAAAAATCCGTTTCTTTTTTTATATTTTGACAATTAGCTGAGAACATTATGAACTACATCTAAACATGTATATGTTGAGATGATAAGAACAAATTTGCCTCAATTGAGTGGCAGGGTAGCTTATAATCTGAACAAGTGTTTCGAAATATTCCGAAATCCTGGTCATTTTTGAAAGGTGTCGTTTATCGCAGACATTGCTGGTGGCTTGTTTAAAGTCGAAATTGACGGGCCCTACTAATAGACGATCATCAAAATCACACATACATACATACAAACACAAATCTACGGATACTGCAGCATCCTCAAACAGAGACACATGCACCCAAGCTTACGCATACACAGTCCTAAAAGAGCTCCTCTCCATAACCTTGACACAAGTTGTCCTCCCCACGCCACCACACAGATGAGAAACTTCAGTCCCTGTCCCGTCCTCGTGATTTCGAGCCATCATTTAATCGTTCTCCGCTTGATGAAGCTGTTCCCAGAGAAATTATCACCATACATATGAATGAATAACTGATATTCATATTTACACTCCGTTTCAAGATATATATATATATATATATATATATATATATATATATATATATATATATATATATATATATATATATATATATATATGCAACTGGACCTATTTGATAAGATCACAACCAGCTATTGTATCAAGTTCTGAAGTGAGACACAAAGAATCTTCATTGTTATCATTTTTTCCAGCCTGTCTCTCCATCTAGTACTTTGCCGGTGTCGGTGGCGCATGTGATCTATGGGGATCCATATCGTGAGTCATGATGTCCATTAGTTGTCTGCCAATCTTGTGACATGGCCAGCCCATCGCCATTTGAGTTTTTTAATAGATTCTATGAGTCTCTGACTCCTGTCTTCTTCCAGACGTATTGTGCTGTCTTGTGATCTCTCCATGTGAGGTTAAGCATATTTCTTTCATGTGCACGTTTCATACTTCTCGATTTGCGGGTCTACATCTACCTAGGATGCCATATAACCTACCTTTTATCATCAATGAGAAGAGGTGAGACCTCTATAAGGATTTGACGCTGTTTATGTTCTTCAAAGTACCAGGGGAGATTCTTCACGTATTGGCTTGTATGGAAATCTATCTTTGCGCTTGATAATATTTATTAGGTTTCCTCAGTCTTATATCATCATTGTTATCATCATCAGTAGCCACAGAATCCATAGTAAGTCCACTGTTGAATGAAAGCCTTTCCTATCGTCTTCCATGACGACTGCGATTCGGCCAACCTCTGCAATTTCTTACCAGCGAATCTTCCTACTTTATACGTCCATCTTGTTTCTGGTCTTTTCTCACGCTGTCCACTACACAAGAAAACTAATGCTAACTCTTAGCTCCACCTGTTAGCATTTTTTTTGGTTAGTATCCAGCCCATCTCCATTTTAGTTGCTTGATTATTTGAATAATATCTTCCATCATGGCTTGCCCTCGGATCCCTTGTTTATAATCTTCTAACTTCAAGATTTGTCACTTGCATTACTTTTTTCCGAGGCTCTCTATGCAATTCTTAGTAATGAGAAGGTCGTAAATGCATCTGATTTCCAATACGATAGGGTGAATTGTAGAACACTGCGCTTGAATTGGCTTTTAGGAATTTTTTTTTTTTGTCTGAGTAACTAGAAAATTTATTATCTTGTAAAATCTTGTTTACCCACTTGCTATCGATATTCATTTGAGAAGAATTAATTTGATCGAAGGCATGGTGGAAGGCTCGAGTCCCATGTTCTGTACTTCTCAGAAGCGACCTACCAAGTCACTGACTGCTGTATCCACCCTTCACGACACCTCACAGTACACGTGGAAGATAAAATTGATTTGATAAGAGTACAGCCTGGCTACTGCAGGGTTACACTTTAATCCTACTTCTACCCCAAATGAAGATGATTACTACAACTTTTGTATTTTGTATAAGATAACTGAATTCAGAAACACATAACTCATCAGTTTGGTTCAGTGGGTAAGAGAGACGTATAAGAATCACAAAGTTTTGGTTTCAAATCACGGTATGGAAATGTTACTATCATATATCTTTCTGGTTTAAGGATTCGGGATAGACAAACAGTGATAAGTTAACTCCCCTAAATTTAGTGAGGATTGTTCTTATTATGAGGGTGGGTGGAATCGAGTCAACCTCAACTTGGACTGGAGTTTGACAATATCATTTTTTATCATTATTGTAACAGATCCCAAGCAACTCCTTCATTTCAACTGATTCTCAGATACCCTAGACATCCCTAATACAGATATTTTTTACGGTCCGCCATTATATCACGACTGTAAATCATTAATCTGGACAGAAACAGGGAGTGTTCCGATGTTCTAATTTCTGATTGATTCTTCATTTTGGCACTTTCGTCTGGCCGTGCAGTATAAATACTATCAAAGGAATAACTGGACTACTTGGTCAAGATCAATCATTGAAAGTTTTAAGAAAAATTGCTGTCTCAGACTCTCAGACTGAAAGATTGGACCGTTTCTATGGCTTCAATTTGTTCATATCACTCCATCAGTTTTTGTCCATCTATTGTAAGCTGTTTTTATCCATTGATTGATAAATCTAGGTCAGTGGTTGGATTTGTAGTGGAACTCTTGTGCGAATTTCCCCAAATCAATATTTCACGAACAATCCCCACCGCCCAAATTTAGTAAGACATCCAATGAAAGAAAGATTGTTTTCGGGGAAGAATTTATTCATATTAAAAACATCAAAAATAAATGAAACATTGAAATAAAAAACGAAATTGTATTCAATAGTTACAAATTTGTAATTGTTGTGGAAAGGGAAATTATTAGAAGCAGATTAATGTTTTATACGAGAAAAAGATGCCTTATCCCGTGTAACTCCAGAATTTTTACGTGGGACCCACTTTGGGAAGCACTAATCAAGTTAAATAGACAAATGCATACATACAAATATTGGTTTCGCTATAACTCCATGTTGGGTATATTTCCTATCCACCCTCACTCTCTATCATCCTCTCTTTGGCTTCCAGCATGTAACCACATCGACGATAATGGGAGTGACAGTCTTGCTACTGTCTTGACAGATGAATAAACAATGTGAAAATGGTGCTCTCAAATGATCATACACCCACTCTCCTCTTCCTTAACCACCAAGGCGTGCCAGTAACAAGACAGTTTTCGAAATGTCTGGGCATAATACAGATCTTAGAGAAGAAGTTGATTCGTATATTGTCCATAATTTCAAGAAGTCATTAATAGGCTTTTCGGCCGGCTTTTCCAGATAGTTGTAGTGATGATTTTTGATTTTGCACTGGTTACAGTGAAGCAATCCCTGCTTGGGAATCAGATACTTTTTAGTTTCCTCCGCATTTTTCTGTCTTGACTTCAAAGTTCTTTGAGGTTTATGATACATGATCCTGCCCTCAGATATGGCAAGCGCCTGGGGTGGTGTCATCCACTCCATCTGCACCCATAGCTGAGGGATGGATTCATACCTTTCCTAAGGGTATCAATAAAGTTTGTACTCAGCTTGTGGATTCCATTTTCCGATCTACTCACCGCTCAGCCAATCACACTTTCTCTGTGTGCCTTGCTATCAATTCCTATAAAGAGAATTCTTTCCTTGTTCAATTCTGTCCCCGTGACGTCGTGTCCTTTTCTTTTCCCCCTTCTTACTGCCTTTATAAAAACAGGAAAACATTCGTTGATCGACAACGATAAACTGATAAACTAAGATAAATAATTTAATAAACAAATGAAATTAAACATGAATTTACATTCAACTCATTCAAAGTTCTATGCCAAAGCAACAAAATATTACAATCTCAGCTCTCGAGGTCTATTGTAAAGGTTTTAGAGCAAAGAATAAAGATTAAACTGAAGCTAAGTTCATATAATGAAATGTAGCAGTCAACGGTTATTTTCCTTCCGCTACAATTTCAGAGGTTTATCAGTTTAGCGTTTTCATTCATCTGTGTCTAACAATGGTATGAAATAGTTCTTTTCGGTTTAAAAAATATATAAAGATTGCAAAACGAATAATTGAACGAGAAAAACTCTCAACATTTAAAAAAAACAGAAGAGAGACAAATATTTACGGAAATAAAAAAGAGTAAAGATAAAGCAGAAAAGTAAGAAAAAATAAAGAGCTGAATGTAAACAAGGTTTTTCTTTGACAGAAGACCACTACTTTTTCGTGTTTTATTCTAAATTTCCAACAGAAACAGGTTTCAAGGAGTGGAAGGCAAAGAATAACTTGGTCTATTACAATAGAATACAGTCTTCAGAGCAAACAGCTTGCTAATGAGCAGTGATCGAATAAATAAACAAACAGGTCTGGTTACTCACTCAATAGAAACCATTATGCAACTAATGTCTTTTGGTACAATGCCGTATAGGGGACGATCGTTTGAAAATTGAAAAAACAAACCAAACAACCAATTTAGCATGAACTTACATTGCAAAATGAACCCCTTCCTAAAAGCCTACGTTTGGGGTTTGAGAATAAACTAAACCGACGTTTTTGCTAGATATAATGAGGAGTGAGTGTATAAGTATTCAGCCCTAAGGCTAAATCGGTGGAGCCTGTATTCGTGATACATACATTGGTAGCTAGCCAGGTCAGCTTAAAAATTGAGAGGAACCTCTATTTACTGGTGACGGTTTTGCTTTATATTTTTTTGTACTGCTTCGGCAAAAAGGTCAAATACGAGGCCATATATTTCGAACCCAAAGTTCAAATTTTTTGCAAAGCTCTTCAAAGATAATTCATACAGGAAATAAATGGCTTACAATGAAATACTTTGATCGATAGTCACCCAAAGTTCTAACCCATAAGGCATACTTGCCCTACCGTAGGACTATGATTATCAAGCTGGTCTCATTGATCATTACTATCAAATAGTGAGTTCGATCCTCACTGTCCCACACTTGTGGTCTTGTGCCAGATTAAGGCAAACTTAGCATATAACTCCAAGGGTGTTCCACCGTGTCTTAATATTTATTGAGCTATTCTAACAGACCATTCATACCGTAAGTTTGATCCTAACTGGGGGGCCTACCATTATGACCTTGTGCTGAAGTTTGTTGATTGTGAATCGTGTCATTATATACCTGGAAATCATTTTCCCTTCTGCTATATAGCTTTCTTTAACTTATTTTTTACCCATCTATATAGCTTTCACGACCTAAATTTTGTTTTCAAGTTTTGGTCCTATTTTTACGTTAGTTTGATTTATTTCTTCTAACAATGACATATGAATTATGTTTTTACGCCAGTTTGCTATATGCCAACTGACAATCGTAGTCCTATAGGCAATAACTCTATTCAATCTGACAACCCTTTCAGTTCGACTAACAAAGAAGAAAAATGATTCTAATGCAGATCACTGTGCTAATGACAGCCACCGGGATAAATTTTGTGGGATAAATTTTAGTCTTGTTTGTCCTCGTACGACGATCTATATCAGGAGTTGCCAAACCTTTTACACCATCAACCTCTTTATGGATTCCTTGATCCTTCATAGACCCCCAAGTAGGGCTGCCTAAAAGAAAAATATCAAACGTACCTATATAACATCCTAAAATAATCAATTTCAGCTTCTGAAACACATGCGCACGCGCACACACATACATGCATCTATATATCATCTTTATCATCAACAGCCTTTTAGTGTCAGTTGTTGGACATATACCTTTTCGGGATTTGTCAAATCTCTTCATCATGGGCGTTGCAGAGTCAATACTTTTCTGAATTTGTCTAGTTCATCACGATACCTTAATTTTTTGTAAATTTCTATAATGACAAGCCTTAACACAAGGTTTATATGATTGCTTTCGCTTAAATGTATTGATTGTGACGCTGCAATAACGTATGAATCAAGACAAGAATTTTGGGATCAGCATACTTAGAGGATGTTCACCCAGCTTTTTCTTTTGTTTTTACTTCGCAGCAAATAAACAAATCATAGATATAACACAAAACAATTTTTGTTTAATGGCTTTGTATTCTGTTTCCATGAAACCCGTCTCCCTTTGTTCAGGTGATAGTGCTAGTTTTTGTTTTGGATTTTCTGTATGTAAATTCCATTTCATTCAGGCGATTTCTTACAGTTCTGTTTTCAAGGCATATTTCTATACGTTTCTTTGCTGATATCTTGATGTCTTCTGGAATCAACTGAATGCTGTATGTATGTTTTCCTTTATAACCTTTCCCATTTTGTTTATACTTGCACCCAATATTAGATACCGCTGACCAGGAAAACCAATATATTTTGCCACTCTCCATATTGGATTTCCGTCTCAGAGGAGTTTTATCATTCCTCATTTCAATTGAGAGCTGTCTTGTTGGAGCCATGTTTCCTTTCAATTGTCTCAGTCCATCAGTTTTTATGGTATGCAAGTACTCTCTTTCAACGGTAGACGTATGTACATCTGTGCTTGTACCCGTTCAAGAAATGCAAATTACAAGATGAATCCATAATTGATTCTTCCACATTGACTGATTCCATAATTTCTTCTCTTCTTGATTTTGAAAATAAACCAATATTCTATATATTTCAATCTGATTTGTTTGAGTTATATTTCATAAGCCAGAATTTTAAGCTATGAAACAAAAAGCATTTACGGTCATTTCTGTGATTTGTTCATTTGTTACGGAACAAAAAAGCCGATGAACATCCTCTGAATGTGTCTATTCCAATATTTTTGCCACATGCAGTATAGAAAGAAGCCATGTATTCATTCACCAGCGAGAGGTAAAAACGATCTCGTACAAGTGGAATTTTTTAATACATGATTGCACTTCAGAAAAAAGACACTTGACCAAAGAACATTAGTTGGCGTCTCTACGATCAAGAGGTGGACATGATAATATTGTGATGATGAGGATGAGGATGAGGATGATGAGGATGATGATGATGATGATGATGATGATAGTATTAATGACGACTCATTCTAATGATGCTTTTGTTCTGCTACCTATGCAGAAAAAGAACTTCATCGGCATGCAATACTTTCATGTAGGATATTTCATGGGGACGTATGCTACATGGGTTTTACTGAAATGAGCCTGGTTCAAAATGGTAGGATCTGATATTTCCCACTATATTTTAAAATGTTAATATTTCACAATACAGAGAATGTATATATCTTTAGAAAGCTCTGAATGCTGATTAGTATACACATGAGAAACCATAATTGAAGTATAATCAAATGTTGATTAGATTGGCCTTGGGATATTAAATGATAGTTTTTGTTTCTGTTTTTGTTGTTTTTTTGTTTTGTTTTGTTTTGTTTTTGTTCACAATATCCATGGTATTTATTCATACGACGAACAAATTCTGATATGGAAAAAGTAATGTAAAGAAAATGAAGAGTTTTCTAATCATAGATTCTATAAATGCATCAAGTAAACTGGTCCAAATGGAATGCAAAAACTGACACAATAGGGTGGGATCAGTAGTTCATCAAGAATCATGCAATTAATTGGTTCAAAACAATAATCTTTTCTTGAGTGAAATTAGTATATTAGAAGACAAAGTATCAGATTGATTGCCCTGTTTTGGCTAGAAAACCAAACTGATTTGTATCCTATAAAGAAAGGAAGATTTTTCATATAATATACAGAACTATTATATCGGAACTAAAAAAGTGAGGCCTGGATAATCAGTCAATAGAAGACGTCACGTGACTAATGTCTTTTGGCAACATGCTGTGTTAGGGTGATCGATCAGAGAAATTGGAAAACGGGTAATCAATGAATAAGACACTTCTCTCGCATTTTCTTATATCAGTATAAAGTCCAATTTTCGCCAAAAATACAGAACAAGTAACAAGTGTAAACGCTACTAGACAATAACAAAGAGAAAAATTTTGCGTGAATTTACTTTGTAAATAGAACCAACCCATGAAACCTCTTTAGAAGAATGGATTTTCAAAAAAACACTGTATTTACGGGGGTGGATTTGAGAAAAATTGGTCTTTCATCATAAAGAAAATAAATATGTTGAAATGACCAGCCTTCTAGCGCCCTCAGTGCGGCCTACACGCATGATCCACCCATAGATAGATAAATGAAAAGTAACAACATTGTCCAGGGGCATTTACTAGAACAAATTAGAGTCAGTGCGAGTATTGGACAGCAATTCTTAGCATGCTACTAGCATTTGGGCTTGTGAGAGATTTCAAATATGGTACTATTGAAAAGACCAGATAAAAGCCGTTTGGCCTAACCAAATCTATGAATTTGTATTGTAAATCGTATTGATAGAAAGCCACCTAGAATCACTTGAAAACTGAATAAAACCTTTGCTGACAGAATTAGTTAACAGTTTTTAATAGATAAATATCATGATCTAGTGCTTCCAAATGACTATCTAAGTAACAGTCTCACTTTTTAGTTTTTTGAACGTTTAGAATGTTTGGAATGGCCTCAATGAACCTTTGTAAAGACAATAGAAAAGTAAAAAATCCGAGAAAGTATTGAAGATGTTTCAAACTACAGCCTTGTTAAAAACTAATGAGAGTGTTGGAGATTTGGAAAGACTTGTCACTTGATTCCGAGTGATGAGTACTAGAGACGTCCGCTGCTGATACGTAATAGTAACATTCACATAAACATTAAATAATAAAATAGGATTAGCCTTTTATTCAAAAGAAACCATGACATGACCAATGTCCTTTGGCAGCATGCCGTATTATCAATAGAAAAAATTGGATAAGAAATGACCAGTACATAAGTTGCGTTCTTTGCTTTTTATTGGATGACTAAAATATTTGAATTTTCAAAAAAAAAAAAAAAATAACAAACAAATGGGCATAAACTAGTGACTAATTTAGCATGAACTTTATATGGGGGAGTTAAAAAAACATCGTTATTTCTAGATATAACAAAGAGCAAATGTTTTGTGGCAGTTTGGGTTGGCGGCTTCTCATAAAGAATGCCCTCATGCTTGCTGCAGCCGAAGCTGTCCTGGTCTGGGGTTCACGTACAAAATAATATATATTTCTTAGCTAGATTTCAAAGTTCTTCGAAGTCTACATTATGTGAGATAGACGAAGAGACAACAAGCAACCGAAGTGGCTTCAGTCACTTCAGCATCTGCTGTTTTATCCACAGCTTTGGAAATTAGAGATAGATTCATGCATTTCCCACGGGCATTATTGTTAAAAGTGAACATAGATTGTTTCAGTCGAAGTTTGAACTTGGGTTTCTGATTTTATTTCCCGTTCTGCTGACTGCTTGGCTACCAGAAACTCTCGAAAAGCTGTAATAATTGCAGATGTGTTTTTTGAAGTGTCATCACCTGCAGTAATGGTCGTCGTTGTCATAGTGCAACATATTAACAGAATTGGTCAGTAGAGACGAATATCCGGTCTAGCAGCGAACATCCTCATTGGATCAAGCCAATCGAATACACCGGGTGGAAGGTAAAAATCGAACGATAGTAGCTTGACCAGTGGTTTATCGAAGATAGGAAAGTTGAATGAAGAGCAGGGCAGCTGGCCAATGGCTCGCTTTCGGTGTTTCTTCTTCAGTAACTTTGATCTCATCGACATTATTACACAAGAATACAACGCTCTGACAAAATCAGTGAACGACTGCATTGTTTGTTCACTAACACATATGCAATACCTCTGTGCTTCACATATATCATTAAAGATACGTCATTAATGACTAAATGTCAATCGAATCTGAACACCTACCGGTATATTTAACGTTGTGTGTGTATATGCTTGTACTTTTTATATACTATGTTTAGATTGATAATTTGATAATTTGGAAAGACGACTGAATTATGAATTTTCCATATGCTTTTCATTTCCGAATACATATATCATCATAGATAATCAGGAAGAAAAAGTATATGAAATATCTATAATTTATTCGTTTTTCTAAATTTCCAAAATATTGAAAATGTATGTATTTATGTCTTAATCTATGTTCAGTACGTATTTTGAAGGTTCCAGAGGGAAGGGGTTCTAAGGAGGGAAATTAGTTATTTTAAAGAGAGGGAAACGATGAAAACAACTCCAGAAGATTTCATCAAAAATTAGTTAGTTTTTACGGCTGTAGCCACAAGCTTCAGGAACTAACTGAAAACTGCCCGATAAGGTCAAGGTTTTTAGATTATTGCTATTGCAAGAGACAGTCTTGTACTGTTGGTGCAAATGAAATTTGATCCCGTGGTATATTTTGTAAACTCCAATAACCTGTTTTGCTGAGAAAGAAAATCCTGGCAAAGGCACTAATTATTGATCGGACAGCTGAACAAATTCAAACATGTTAGCTGTCTCTAGGGTTTATGTTTCGGGAAATTATGACCTAAGAAACAAAAAAACACATTTCTTTCCCACTCGTGTTGTCATCGAATTTGGTCTTGCCAAATATTTCTCCGATACACAGGATACGAACTTATAGTGTTTCATTCGTATTCCATTGATTGTTTTGTTTATCATCCCTTTCGGGTGAGATCATTTGGAAGTTCCCGGGATAAACTAATCCCATAACCAATGTCACAAATACTTACAAAGAGATTTTTTCAGAAACAGGTTCCAACTGAATGGTTTCTCAAAGAAAGGGACAGGATCGTTAAAATAAAGCACTAGTGGAACAGTAAAGAATAAATAAGTATATGGAATAAAACAGGTCTAGTTAGTCACTCAGAAGAAACCGTCATGTCTTTTTGCAGCATGCCGAGTTAGGGGATGATCAGTGAAAATTGAAAAAAAATAGTAATCAATGAATAAATTACTTCTCTCACTTTTTTTGGTGGAGTGAGGTGATCGCAGAAATAGTTCGAATTGAGGAAAATACATGCGCTGAAGCTACCAGACATTGAGGACCAATTTAACATAAATCCGCATTAAAAATTGACCTCCACAACCGAAACATTTTTCTAGGAGGGGGATTTCACAAAAACAAGAGAATGAATTTTTCAGACATAAGTAGCAAATTAAGATTCACGAGAATGGCTAGAAAGAAAGAAAGAAAAGAGTGAAAAACAGAGGGGGAGAAAAGGAGAAAGAAAGAAAATGATGAATAAACAGAGCAAAATCAAGAGAGAAGTAGAGAAAGAAATAAAAAGAAGAAAATTAAAGGGTAAATCGTGAACAAAATACATTGATGATGAGAATCTACATTTTTCATCATCAGATGGACCATTTCTGGTAACACTCACACAGTCAATCTTTGTAATTTGACGCAACAGGTCGATATCTTGAATCCGAACGGAAGATAAAATTTACTAACTATACCTTTGACGAAATAATTTATAAAACCTGATAATGACTCCTTGTGATAGAAGCAGTGAGTAGTAGTGGTCTTTCAAAGTTTCTGAATTGCATGAGAAATATCATTTCAGAAAATTATATATTTATGTTGCAAGAAAGACTCTTCTTCCGGTTTCTTGTCGTTTCATCGAACAACGTATTGCCAACACACAATCAATCAACAGCAGTTTCGTCATGAAAGTTAGCAGATTAAAAAACAAAAAAAACTGAAAAATAATTTTATTTTACATCTTAAATTACAACATTGGAAAAAATAGAACGGTGAATCTTAACGAATTCACCAGGCATCAACACTTTTTTTCTTTGGCTTTGCTAGACAGAAAAAAATACCCAACTTTCAGTCAGAAGAAAAGAAAACCGAATTTTTATCAATTATCAAGTAGAATATCGCAATGTTTCGAAGTCATTTTTTGTTTACTCTTGCTATCGGCAATATAAATACACGTGGATAGTTATTTGATATATTATCAAATAAAACTTTTATATGTAAGTTTTTTCATCAAATGTTGACTTTTTGTCGAAAAAAAATCTTATCATATTCTTATTGACTGAATTTGGAAAGGACTTAAACATTGAAAATTACGCTTATTAAGGCAGATGAGTCTGCAGTTTCAAATTTGAATAGTAAATATTTTACATCCAAATTAAGATTATTTTGGTTGCCTCTGATTATTAGATAATGATTTTAGGTGATTTTTTTCTTTAAATAAAGCTCAAATATTTCAAGATTATTTAGGCAAAATCCTTATTATTTTGGATGAATTTGGCCTTTTCGGTTTAACGACCCTAGAATTTTATTTGGCTATAAAAATAACTAACCTTTGTTATGAAAACGATGAGCCGTAATTTCTGGTTCTTAAAAGACTCTATGTAAATGCAGCTTATTGTGTTTTACTTTTTTTGTTGTTGGACAGGGGATAGGATTAGGGTTATGATTGCGTAGCTGTGTATTGTTTAGCGTTTGTTGGGGTAGGATGTGGTAGTGTAATGGCTATAGTTTGCTTTTTTTTTAATTACAGAAGATTTAATTTTAAAAGATGACCTTCAGATGTAGATATTGTTTTTGGTTGTTAAAAAACAACGGTTTTACATTTCACAATTGCCCATACCCAAATTCTGATAAAAATTGACCGAATGTCTCTTCCAAACCATGGAGTTTACTGCAATAAAACGTGGTCCAAAGAAGCTGCTCTACAATAGATACGTATTGATGGCGTTGAAACCAAAGTGAAAGAGAAAGCTGCTTTTACCGAAGAGATCGATAGTCCTATAACTCAGAACCGTAGAGATGATTTCCCCCTGAAGCGACTGGTTATCTTCCAGAAAAAGAATGATTCGGAGACAAATAAAACTCCAAAATGGGAAACAAATGACAGATGACCTGAGAATGACTTTACGAGCGGAAAGATTTTCCTTGTTTGAAGAGAACATTATCATTTTGGCAAACGACAAAAATGTAGATTTGCTGGCAAAAAGCCATCATTGGTTTTGTGCCGGTACATTTGACTCTGCCACTGTTGGATATCAACTTTACACAATCCAGGCTCTTTACGAGGAAAACCACACGATTTCTTTAGTTTATTGCATCAGTAAAACAGAAGCAAAAACACAGAAACTGATGAAACTTCTGTCGGCTGTGTCTCGACATTATGTCGTTCGACATAACGACTGAGAACCGTATAGATTATTGCAGATGGTTATTTTGACAAAACTATATTTTTTTTAGATGGGCTGGAATCCGTATTATCGATTGCCTTCTCTGACTGACATACCAAAATATTATTGATTGCTCTGTGTTGCCAATTTAGCTGTTTTCGAGTTACATACCATCAAGATAGATGTTTTAAAAAATCAGAATCAAGATGTCTCTCTTTGTGTCTAGATGTCAAAAATTGCTATTTGAATGATTTTTTAATGTGATCAGTGATTTTTTAAAAATTCAAATGGATAAGATAAGCAAAATATTTAATAAAATGATCAAAATTTTAATAAAACAAGTTACGAATATTTAACTTATGTTTAGTTTAACAATGATATTTCCTAGCTTATATATATATATATATATATATATATATACATATATATATATATATATATATGTATATATATATATATTATATATATATATATATATGTATTATATATATATATATGTATATATATATATATATATATATATATATATATATATATATATATATATATATATATATATATATATATTGAGGAGTTATATGTTCCTAGGTATTCTAATATTTTTTTTGACTAAATCGTAGATGTAAACTTGAAAATAATGCTGGAAAAACTGTCTTTACTGCATCTTCACCGGAGAGAAGGACTAGCTCATGAAAAAGATGATTTGCTTAGCGTTCTGTGTGAATGTTCTCGTGGGGAAATAACTAATATGCATATATTTGACATTAACGAGTCTTATATTGATCACACACACACACACACACACACACACACACACACACACACACACACACACACACATATATATATATATATATATATATATATATATATATATATATATATAAATATTGGGAGAAAAAGGAACAATGACTCTCAGGGTAGGGAGCTTTTATCACTGTTTGAAGTTATTTCTTCAAAAACGATGAAATCGTATTTTCCTGATAGTCACCTTTGGAGCTGAAACATGAAACCTGGCCGAAAGACTGACCCTCAAACTGAGAATCATGCAACGTGTACATGAGATAATCATGCTCAGCATAATGTTGAGAGATCACAAAAGAGCACAGTATATTGTAGAAAAAGCTATGTATTAGAGATATGAAAGAATCGATAAGAAAACTTGAATGATAATGGACTGATCATGTTGCAAGAATTATCAGACAACCGCTGGACATCACAACTCACAGCGTGGTTCCCCTCAGATCACAAACAAAACTGTGACCAGCAGGAAATAAGATGGTGTGACAAACTAAATAAGTTCAGAAAGTGCTGGTTCTGCGATACCCATGATAAAGATGTCGAGTGAATATTGAGGAAATTCCAGCGACGGAAGATAAAAGTCTATTTCTGATTGTTTGCTGCTTGTATGAATCTTTATATTACCTGCTTTGGTGCCTTACTGAATCAAATTGCATTTATACAAGTCACCCAGACCTTCATAAAATCCGACTTCAGTTGTGTCATGATTCTAATACTATATCCAAGGCTTGATAAAGCTATTGCGAAGCCTAGGGCATACGGTGTAAAGGGTCGTAAGCTTTAGAAGAATACACGAATATTAAAACATATATTTTTTTTACTTACATAATAAAGTTGTTGTTTTTTTGCTACACAAACATGTCTGACATTGAAATTTTAGTTATATTATTACTTCACTTCAATCTTTGTGCTGCGTCTTTCTTTCAAATACATGTTTATATGCGTCGTATATTGATCACATAATTACCAAACTCCCATTGATCCCTGTATTGTGATAATAATCACAATTGAAGACAATGAGTTGTTAGAATGGCTAACCTGAAACATCAAGTCGTTCATCAAAATTGAAGGCTGGATAGAATTATAGTTATCGAACAAGTCCAGAATCACTTAATCGGAATTGATAACTTGCACGAATTTAGCGCGGGGCACTTAAAAATGTGGGGCCTACAGCATGTGCTACTTTTGCTACATGGTTGATCTGTCCTCAACAGTATCTACCAGAAAAAGACTACAGTACTGTCAAAATTATCGTGCACTTTCTTCTAAATTATCTCATTTCATTTTCAAACCCTATTTAAACTATTAAGATGTAAACCGTATTAGATTTTGTTATGCTGAAACATTCTGTCTTGTCTAAGGGTTAAAACACGCTTCCATTCACACTTTCCGACGCGCCGACGAGATAATTTCTCACCATTTTGCAGTTTTTTCTAAATGCTGGATAAGTTCCTCTTTGACAATTCTGTTTCTTTTCGCAATTGCATCGCAACTAAAGGAAATATCTTTCAGATCAACTTCCACTCGGACACTTTTCTTTTGGCTCAAAACCTTACTAGATCCAGTGATTACAAAATCAGTCCACCACGCATGGTAATCACAACTACAAGAGTTACATCTTTGATTTGAGACCTGTTATATAACCTGTTGCAATCAATAAAGTTAAATGGACATATGATAGAAAACAGGAAGCCTAAAAAATTCATACAAGTTCAGTTGGGATCAGCTACAATCCTAAGCTAAGACCAGGTCATGTTTGCTTGAGGTCAACCGGAGGTCACATGAAATCAACTATGGCTTAAATTCTTCTAGTCCAGAAGACCAGAATGAATGCAGAATCCAAAAGGCATAAGAACATGTATTACTATTAACATTTTTGTAGTTCAAAGGCACAATGATGTTGACATTACTGTACATGAAGGTGGCGGTAACGTATTCCCCTATAGTACATAACATGCAGCTATGATCAGTTAATGTATGTTCTCAATATCAATGTGTGTCGTTCAATCAATGTTAGAGATGTTTGTGGTCGGGCATATCGCCACATTTTGGCCCAAAGCTTGGAAGCTGGAATAGCAATAGGATGTGGAGGAGATGAAAAGGACATAGACAAAAAAAAAAAATGAAATCGTGTCCGATCTGAATGCTGTTGGCAATATCTTTTAACGACAAAGAAAGAAAAGGAAAGAACATCTATGGTTAATCACTCAATAAATACTGTCATGCAACGGACGTCTTTCCGTGGCATGTCGTGTTCGGGGATGATCAATTGAAAAATTAGAAAAAGGAGTAATCAAAAAATAAATTGCTTCTATCATATTTTGTTAGAGTATAATCAATAATAATTTTCAGAAACAAGCACAAACCAAAGGATCATTCTAGCATAAATTTTCATTGCAAATTGAAACCTTCACTAAAGGCTTTATTTAGTTGTAGAGGTTTACAAAAAGCAAAAAAGTTTTCCCTTGACGTAATACGGAGAAAATATTGGAAATGATTACCCGATTGGTGTGACCTGTACGCATGATACATGCAGAGCCAGCCACACCAACTTGAAAACTGAAGGAACCTATTTTGTCTGTTTTGGTGACAGTTTTGGTTGGCAGTTAAAAAAAAAAGATTAATAAAGAGAAGCTGAAAGAAATCCTTATATGAGTGATAAAAAAATAGATCTAGTTGGTCGCTCAATAAAAACTGTCGCGTGACCAAGGTACTTTGGTAGCATTCCATGCTTGGGGTAATAAATAAAAAATTAGAAATTGATCGATGAATAGTGAAATTCTCTAACATTTTGTTTGATCATTAACCAGTCAGAATTTTTTTTAAATTAATATGAATGCAGCTGCACACAAATCAAAACATCAGTTTAGCATGAACTTCCATGGTAAAATTAAATGCATTTTAGGAGAGACTTTCTGAAGGGAAACGTTGATTTTTTCGGACATATCGAGGAGTTATTTTCTAAATTTACCAGCCCCCATTTCATTTACTATCTGTGTGCATGACACATACATATATACATAGCCAGCCAGTCAAGCAGAATCTCAATTACTGAAACATGTTTGAGAATACGCCTACTATCTGTGATAGCAGGAGTAGAAGGTGGAGAAGAAGGAGAAGGGGGAAGAGCGAGTAGTCTTTCTTTGATTCAAATCATTCTCATACTTGTAAAATATTGTGATATGAAATATTCTGCAAGTGATATTTCCAATAAAGGTTCTTGTTTTTTTTTCGCCGTTTTTTCTTGGGGGGGGGGCTTTTTCTATTATGACATCATTATCAGCTGCTAAAAAATTCATGGCAAAAGATTTTCTCTTAATACATCACACCTTTCATTGACGTTACATCTCCTAATGACATCATACCTTTTAATAAAATCATGCCTCCTCCTTCCTCCCAATTTTTATTGTTTAACATAAGTAGGACCGGCCGATAGATCGACCAAATAGCGACTAATAGAGATGTGTGGACAGATCTAAGAACCTATGTTGACCATGCCAACAGATTTTGTTGATGGTTTCTAGCATTCAGCTTGAATCTTCTCCATTTCGTAAATCGATAACTAGTTAAACAGGATTTGTGCTGTGATCACATACCATAAATGATGCTAGTTTTCTTGTCGGTAATAAAGATAGTTGCGATTCCTCGATGGCGCTCCTGGTCAAGGTTCGAGTTTACGTAAGAACCAAAATTTCGAACATTTATTTTTAGTATCAGCGCAACAAAATCTCACCCCTTTGACTTGGCTGCAGACACTAAAGTTTTATAAAAATCGGTTCCTGAATGTTTGTTGGACACCCATCGCAGACATATCTTGCAACCCTTCAATCTTCAGGTGAGTTCTGTGTTTGAAAATTACTCGTTATTTTCTAGATTCATTATCTTGGTAAATTACTTTCATAATGTTTGTGTCTCGTTTTGACAATGTATTTTGTTTGAAATCGAGTTTTTTTCTTGTATTCTATCTAGTGTTTTAATGTGATATTTCATATGATATTTACTGTTTTAAGTTTTATGTTTGGAATATCTACATTCGATGTGCTGTGGTTGTTTCTTTAACTTCGGCTTTTCAGCTTTCAATATTTCGTAGCGCAAAAATCACTTACTCCGTCGTTAGGTCTGAAATATCACTGTTCTCTGTCGGATTGTCAGTTGATTATACTCATTTCATTTTCAAGGCATAGAGGTTCTCGAATTATTTTTGATTTATTCCAAACATAATGACCCTACATTTGTAAATATCATCTTTTCTGTCTTTCATTGCCTGTATGTGTTTCTTGCTAGTGTGGTCAGTGGCATTCAAATTCTTCATTATGCAGATAGTCTCACTATGCTTTCCATGTTTTTCCCCCCTTTTCACTTGTCTTTTTGTTTTGTTTATTTGTTAATTAAGCTCTGATCTTTTGGTTCCGTCTTCTTCAGCAAATTTATCCTCTTTTGAATTACTTCTAAAGTTGCATTGAATATTTCCCAGTGATATGGTTTTCATCTGTTCTGCTAACCATCTCAGCTGACTGATTGATTATGTTTACTGAGTTTTCTACTCTCTTCTGCTAAGCTACTTTCTTTATCATTTATTGGTTAATTTATTCCACAAAGCATGAAATCTGTTCTGTATCTCAACCCGGAAATTCTCTGTACCTTACAAGGGCATGTTTTCTTCCAAAGGTTTTTTGTTCCTCTCCGTTTTAAAGTCAAATTTGATTCTGCTTACTACCATGCTATGGTCACTCCTTATATTTACTTTATTCACAGCGGTGATGTTTTGACGTTAAAAATTCTATTGGCTGCAATGGCAGTCAATTTAAGGTGTTTTTTTTTTAAATTCTGTTTGGGGTTAACAAGGTTCATTTGCAACCTTCTCGATTTGGGAAAGAGTGTTCGTTATCTCCATTCGGTATCACTCTGAGAGATTAACTAGCATGCCATCGATCTCATTTCTTTGTTCTATCCAATATTTTCCTATATCAGATTCCCTATTTTTTCTGTTGCTTACCTTAGCATTGAAATCTCCCATGAGTGTCATGTAAATTGTCTTCTCCCTATCCATTACCTCAATGATGTCGATATCAAATTTTTCTATCTCATAGTCAGAACTTTTCAAAGTTGGCACGTCAACCTTGATTACTTTTATGCGTTTCTTGTTTAATCTAATTATAATCCAAACTATTCTGCCTGATATGCATTAAAAATTAATAACGTCGCCTGCGACGTTATTGTAGAATAAAAATCATAATCCACTGAATTTGTTATTCCTCCTTTTATAATACAATAGTTGATTACTTACCTTAAGCTGTTGAAGTTTTTTTCCCCTTCCTGTTTGTTTTACTTAAAACCACGATGTGCCAGGTGATGTTTTCCAATTTCATGCACAGTCGAATTTGTCTTTGATCTTCAGCTATGCCTTGAACATTGTTTGTGAAAATTTTCATGATGTTTAATTTGTTTAATGTCCAAGACTTTGCCTTGCTTAGACAGCGCCTATTCCACTTCACTGTCACATTACTCACAGGTACATAGAGAAATGCAGTTGAGCCATCAATAGATGGTGATCAAACTGGGATGCCACGGTATCTATTACGCAATGCTGTCAATGGGGATTTGGGAAGTTCGTGGCAAATCAATCCCCATCGTAACCGCTATTTTCTAGAGAACGTTCAGATTTGTTGTTGTCACCTTATCCGGTATATTCAGGGGGACTTCGTACATCTACAGAGATTTCTATCGTCCTCACCATCTAGGACGGCACCCCATGTATATACATGAGGCTTATCCCCATCCACCATCTAGGGACGTAGCAGAGAAATCCTGACCCTATACATAAAAAGATTTTAAGTGGTGACTGACTTGGTATTTCACGATGTTTCCGACTTGGTATTTCCATTTTGCAAAGTTTTATTTAAACTTTTGTCCTCATCACGATTGATTTTGTTTTGGCCATTGTACTCTCCGGTCATCCTCAGATGATGAATAGCTTCATTTCTGTCCATCAACAAGGAGATCTGTCTCGGTGATGGCTTGGAACGTTTGCATTTCACTGTCTAATTTTGGATGGGGTGGACTTTTTGCCTCATACACAGTTGTTGGTCATAACTGGTGTCGTAGATCCGTAATTGTCTTGAGTTGGTGTCATGATAGAACATTCTTTTTGGTCTGGTCTCCCCTTTGTATTCACAGCTGCATCAGCATGGAATACAGTATACATCATTATGGGTAAGTTGATTGAAAATAAAATTAGCGAATTTGACTCGATCTTTTGCTGAACTGGAATTGATTAGGGCTTCTCGTAGCCAGGTCTCAAATGAAACAGGGTCTCCTCAGTCTTTAAAAAGTTTATAAAAGAGTACCTATTGCGATGATTGTCATCACTAACTGACATAGCGAAGCGACACCCTTTGTTCAATGTTGCCAATTTAAATGTTTTTTCTTAAACAAAATTTAGATGCTTTTGGTAGTGTCGAGATATAAGAAATTGCAATTTAGATGATTTCTAATTTAATATATAGTAGTGGACAAAATAATATTTTTGATAGATTGAATAATATTTTGACAAGATTGATGCCGAAGATTAAAGTAATTTAATTTATTAATGATATGCAATATATTTCGTCGTTATATATATATATATATATATATATATATATATATATATATATATATATATATATATATATATATATATATATATGGGGGGGAGAGAATTTAGATGTTTCTAGGTATCCTAAGATGCTCTTGACTCAACACTGGACGTAACTTGGTTTGCTACATCACCTTTGCTAAATCTTCACAAATGAAAAGAAGTAGCACATCTATGGTCTGATTTCCAGGCTTCTTTCATTTTGATGTATGAACATATTCTATCGTTTTGATAAATTGGTATCACCTGGAATAAAGAATGGCTTGCAGGAAGAAATAACAATGTCTCGCTAGGAAATACTTTAACATAGCAACAATGTTCCTCAAATGACCTTAGTCAATTAATGAATATTCAGTATGGTGTGTATCCAAATTTATACATTCGTTAACAATCCTAGACGAAGAAGAAAAAGAAATCACTCATTTTTTTTTTTCATACCTTCGATTCTCAGAGTTGGATGAAGGGTTACCATATTGGTCAAGTCACACTCCCAAACTCAAAAGTGGTATAAAGTTTTCCACCAGTTTTATGATACGAGTCTGGGTACCGCACACCCATAGCCTCTCTATATTGAGAATATTATTAATTTGAAAGTGGTACCCTTTTGATTTTGGGACCAGGTTGCTGCAATAACAAACAAAGCAGAATATTGTTGTTCTTTTTTTCAAACATAAATCCTGATCAATAAGGAAGAATACCTATAAAAAAAGCCTTACCGTGCCTGTAATAATTATAAATGAAGTGTTCTTTTGCTTTTGTTTTGTTTTGTTTCTGTTAATCAAAATATCAGTTAAATAATGAAACATCATTCCTAATATGAGCATGATTGTTTTGTTTTTAGAACAAGCGATATTTTCTTATCGTTAAACCACTCACAATCAGGCATCAATGATGTAAGAGTGGTTGAGAGTCAATCGGGAGATTAGCTGAAAAGGCTTTCCACATTCCAAGGTTCCTCAGTCTAGGCAATATCACCAACCTGCAGGCGATTTCAGCTCTTGAGTGGGTGGTGAGCAGCTGTGCAAAAAAATTTTGGTGGGCGATATTGGATTTTGAATATTGATGTCTGTAATTGACGATAATAAGTGAACAACATTTTCTATTATTAATCATAACCATTATTACTATGCACCACTGTAATATATTTTATGCCTGCACTAGCACAGAAATAAGATTGATGAATCAAAAAACTGTTTGTGTGTGCTAAATATTCAATGTTTCTACTTTACATTACTTTCGGTAAAGAAACAGAGAAAGCAGTCATCCTTTTTTTTTAAGTTAGAACTTTTATCTTTTTGAATATCTATTATACAGGTGGGCATTGGAAAAAATTTCCATGTTAAACTGGGCAGTGCCATCAAAAAGCTTGGGAACCCCTGGTTTAAACTGAGTTCAAATTCTGGCTGTGATAATTTGTGTTCACTTCGAAGGCATTCCTTTGCCAAAATTGTGATTCTCTTTGTCCGGGTTGGTCAGGTCAGAGATCTATTCCAGTCGCTGGTACTACCCAGTACAAGCCGTTGCATGTTTCTTGGAGAGTTGATGTCAAAGTAAACCCTGCTGCCCCAAGAAATGACATGGAGAATCCAGCTAGGTAACTCGACCTTCTACTAAATGATGTTAGTTACATACACACACACACATATATATATAATTCGTAATCGAGAGTATTTTGCCCATTATATATATATATATATATATATATATATATATATAATGTGTACTTTAGAGAGTGAGACAGACTCGGGAGTGAAGTTTTTGGTGGTAAGGTTTATTAATCCTTATATGTCAATAGTTCATACATGTTTCGGGATTTCTCCCATCATCAGTGGTGCGTGTTGTATGAGTGTGAATTAAAATGTACCATGTGGAACCAGAGTCCACTGCCAGCGGCTATGCATTGTGGGTAAGTTTTGTTGTCAGGGCTACTAGAGGCCTCATGCTGAATGTAAGAATGACCAGCAGGTATTGGGATTTTGGTAAAGCAGCAGCAGTTGGACTTGGGGAGGGCAGAGTGTGTCAAGGTAGGGGGTAGTGTTGTGGAGGTGGATTTTTTGGTATGTTTGGGATAGTGTAGAAGGAGGGGTGGTGGGGTCAAGGAGCTACATAGGTATCAACCTTAAAAGTAACTGAAAATGTTACTGAAAGTGTTTTGGCTATGATTTGGACAGGGGTTATAACAGGCTAAGGTGAAGTTTTTCCTATGGGTCTAGGTGACTTTGAAGCTTCCATTATTGAGTGTGTCTAAGATGTGGGTGTGAGTATATTAATGGTAGGCGTTTTGTGTATTAGTGTTCTGTGTGGTGCGGGTTGTTCAGTTTAGTATTTAATCCATTAGGATATAGGGTTTTAAGTTTGTTGATCCACATGTCTTCGTGTTTTTCTAGAACTTTAGTTATGTCAATTGGAGTAGTTTTTTCTATTTTTTCTATGATGGTGAAGCTAGCATCAGTGGCAAAATTGTGGTCAGGTGTGCGAAAGTGTAGTTCTACAGGAAGTGGGCTACGATTATTTTTTGACTTAATCCTATGTCTATAATTGTTGAGTCTAATATTAAATTGCCACTCGGACTTGCCAATGTACTGTAACTTACATCTATTGCACTCTAGAAGGTATATAATGTTCTTACTGCGGCAGTTGCTATTGTGGTATATGTGGTAACTCTCTTTTGTGGTGGTGCTTGTGAATGTGTTGGTGTACTTGAGGTGGTTGCAACATAGACTGTTTCTTATGTTGCAAGGTGTGCAGAATTTAATTGTTCTAGGTGTATTTTTGTGTACGACTTTATTGTTAACGATAGTATTGCTACTGATCATGTCTCTGATGTTTTTGGGTCTGCGGTAGGAGATAACACATGGGTCTGTGAATGTTTCTTTTAGATCTGTTTTGATCGTGAGAATGTTCCATCTATTATTGATGATGTGTGCTAAGGGTGGGAGTGTGTTGTTGAAGGTTGTTATAAGGGGTATGCGGTTGGGTTTGTTATTGTGGGACAGTAAAAGGGTTTCATCTCTGGGTATTCCAGTCGCTATATATATATATATATATATATATATATATATATATATATATATATATGAATAGTTGGACGAGAATGAACTCCCTCTCACAAATTATGTATATATATATATATATATATATCACAAATTACATATATATATATATATATATATATATCACAAATTACATATATATATATATATATATATATATATATGTATATATATATATATATGTGTGTGTGTGTGTGTGTGTGTGTGTAATGGAAACCTACTTTTTGGCTGATGTTGCTGAGTATTTGCCATTGGTGCCAATAATCAGTGTTGAAGTAGATATAAATGCCATGATTTTAAAGACACATCGACAACCATCAAAACTCTTTTCTCCTTTATACACCTACAGCTTCTTTCCATATCAAACTACATGTAGAAGATTTATGTTCATAGAATGGAACTTGACGGCTATCTAGCTTCTAAGTAAAGATTATAACAACTATAACGTGTTTCACAGCTAATCAGACGAATGCTATTGGATTGTGATAATATAGTAACTGTAACCATTACTATTGCTGCCTTTACTACTACTACTACTATTACTACTACTACTACTACTACTACTTATTATTATTATTATTATTATTATTATTATTATTATTATTATTATTTCTTTCAAATGCTGAAATAACAAGAAATAACAAAGAAGTAGTTGATCCTGAATATAGAATGGTCAAAAAGTGGACTTAAACTATGATACAACCTAAAAGAAACGGAAGAGATGTGAGAACAGAGCTATAACACTTAACTAGCTACTTGAGGATTTAAATATAGAGGAAGAGTTAATGACTAATTTAAATGGGAAGAAAAAAACATTGATCTTTGTGGGAACCCAACGTAAGCATATCTCTCCAACACAAATAGTCAGATAAGAACTTAGTGAAAGGTAAAATTAATGAAGCTAGATGTGACGATGTTAGGAACTGATTTTTCCCTTGATAACGTTGTTTTACTTCGTGAATAATCACTCAATATCAGACCATGAATTGAAGTAAGGCGTAACATCAGGCTGAATAGAATACAGATGGAAAAACGGAGCAAAAAAGTAAACTCCACCTTCATCAGAGAACAAAAGAAGCCAGCCTTGTTCTAGGCCTAATTTTCTGTTTTCAATGATTTAGAAATCTTCACAGAAGATATAGCAGCAATAATATAAACAGCTAAATGCCTGAACAGGAAAGAAAAAAAAACGATCCTCTGTAAACCGACCATTCGAATGAACAGAACATTAAATATCAAAAGCTTTTATCTTATTTCCTTTTTCCTTTGTTCAGTTGTAATTTTGTGCACTGAGAAACACAATTGGGTTTCAGTGCCTAAACAGGGACAGAGGTAATTACTCAAAGTAAAGTGCTTTCTTTTCAGTTTCATTCACATTCGGCCTCTAAAATTTACTCTACGTTTCAATTCTATAATACGCGCAGACGGCAGGAAACATTGCTATGTTTTAATAACTCTGCGAGTAATATACAGAATGTACATTCTTCCTGTTATTATTCCTCACAACGCCACCTGCATCCATATCTCACACTATTAAATAGACTAGTATACTTCCCAAGACCCGATGCCACTTTACTGCACTACAACAAGTCCAAATGCATTAGCATTTGACCCAGAAAATTCAGGTAAGCTGATTCTTCCAGAATAGTTCCCTTATATAATAGGGAACAGCATAGTAAAAGTCCCCTGGCTTCTCGTTGTTCTTTTTAAATATGGTGCCCAAGATACTGCCAAGTCCTAATAAATGCGCATTACTTGTTCTTTATTCATCCAAGACAAGGTTTCTCAACGAATCTTAAGAGCATCAGGTGTGCTCAATAACGCACTGAACGCTTATTGCAATCTGACAACTGTAAAGGTACGAGTTTCAAAATAGCGTCCAGGATGCCTGCCAGCCAATTCTATGAAAATGGTAATTATTCATTCATTAGTTACCCTAGACAAGGTCTTTGAATAGTATGTTTTGTATCAGGTTTGGATGACATAATAAAAGGCTTGTTTCACATCCCATGGAGTAACATCTAGGAAAAACCTCAAACCAAATATTCGTAACTTGTATATCCTGTCCATTAGCTTGTGTCCCTTGTCTGGAAGAATAGAGGTTTTTGTAGAATTCTTCGGTACATTCGATAATTCGCCCCCTATCCGTTGTTAAGTCTCCATTTCCTTCGAGCAAATCAGTTCTCTGCATTTTTCCTGTACTGAAAGCTTTATTTTCAATAGTTTTAAATCCCTTTAAGTCTTTCTACAATGCTTCTGATGACTGCTGTTGTGTATCTTTTATCTTCTCTTCGTTTCTTTTGGCTCGTTTTGCTCAATTTGGTTGCTTCAATCTTTTCTCTTGTTGCCGGTAGCTTGAGATCTTTGCGTTTTCCACTTGTGTTCAGGATGAAAGTAAGTCTAAAATATTAAACATTTCTGAAAAAGAATCTCTATCTTCGAAGTTTCCTACTGATCCTTCGCCAGATATACGCTTACAGGATGAAATGTGTAACAATGAATATTTTTAATCTAGTGCATATCAAGCGTATCTCCAATAATATACATATCATACAATTTTCAATCACTTCGTCATTGTAAACTCTCCACCACAATATGGATATGCTAATTGGATTCCTACATCACTAAAACATAGAGTTGGACCCGAAATTATTGTTTATTGAAATTCTCACTTTCAGACTCTGTTTGGTATGTCATGAAGAACATCTGATACTGTGAGAAAATCTAAGATTTGATAGGCAGCCATCTCAGACTCCATCTTTAAAATAATACGTTTCTAGTGGTTACATTGCAGTAAACTTTTAGTTGTTGAATGCACCTGATACTAAAGAAATTGGAAAGGCTTGTCAACAATAAGTGAACGAGTAATTGGCATGTTGAGAATTTGGCTAGTGACCATCTCAGAAGCCATCATGGAAATTGAATCTTTCCAATCGTCAGACTGTGTTAGAACGTTACATGCTATTAAGCATACTTGATACTACAAAATATCGTTTGTAAACCTTGACAACGATGAATAATGAACGTGTAATGAGCATTTTCAAGGATCTGGCTAGTAGTCCTTCTGGATGCCATCTTCAAAATTATTTTTTTCCAGTTGTCGGACTGTGGTTAACTTTTAATATGTTATCAAGCACGCGTGATACTAGTAAAATCCGTTGAGAAACCTCGTTTAAGATAAATGCATAATGATAAAAATACAATGACAAATTGGGCACAAATTCAAGATGCGTGCGCCATAACTGGCAGGTGTCCCCTTGTAAGCCTGCAGATGGGATCTGGTCGTCATCCCTCGACTGCTGGTCACAATTCTGGCTTGTGTCCTCTTGATGGGAGAGGAACAGAGTCGTTACCGAACGGTTGTTGGTCAAAATAACAACAAGAAATGAGAGGAAGAGGACGACTAATTAGTTTATTACATAAAAGATAAAACAGCTTGTATGGGTTGAAGACAATGCATGGTCACAATACAGAGAGAGGAAACACAGTAGAGGTATTAAATCAGCGTCTGACTGAAGGAGCAGAACAAATTCGGAAAAGATTCCGGCTATGTGAGATAGTGCTGCAGGAAGCGCACAAGAATATAGAAAAATTGAAAATGGCTATCCCTCAGGGGAATACACTGACTAAACTAACATGATTAACGATGAAAATGAAACAAACAAAAGCCCTGACCGAAATACAAGTCAAAACAAAGAGAGCACGTCAATACTGCAATAGAAGAGGAAAAAGACCTGGTAAAAAACGTCAAAGAATCGATGCAACAAGAGAAGAAGCCATCGTCATCCCTTAGGAGTAAGGATTGGAATCAAAATGAAAGATTCAACGGAACATTTCATTTGACTTTTACGGTACATTGAAATAAATAACATAAATGAGCTCAGTAACCTCAACAATGCTGGTGCAAAATTGGAAACTTTCATCTTTACGGTACAAGAGAAAACCTCAAGTAACATGAACAAAAAAAAACTGCTGTGAAAATGAAATTGAAATCTCGCAACTATAGAGAGACGAAGGATTACAGAAGAATACATTGCAAATGAACTGGTCACGGACTATACTATGGAATACAAACACGATCAAATGAAAATGTACACCCATTACAGAGGAATATGTACCCCAAAGAAGATTGACTAAAGAGATATAGACAAAGGATTGTCCAATACACACAGAACCGCACTTTTCAAAACAAGAAAACTTTATCAAGGCATGGATAATACTAGACACCCCACAAACAAAGGTTGTATATGGATGTTTTTAAGTCGAAACGAATCTTCAAAATGGTTAGATAATATAAAAACGAACTCCAAGACATAGAGGAGGGGAGGGAATAGACCTGAATACAACCAGCCAGAAAAACACTCTCAGGAAAATAGCCAACTGGAAGGCACCGGTATCCACAGAAATTGGTTTGGGAAATTCACCACACAACATGACAGACTGATTCAGTAACTCAAAAGTTGCCTTGATAAAGGTGTGTTCCCTGATTGGATGGAGAGAGGCAGAGTGACCCTCATACAAAAGGACACTGAAAAAGGGATTCAGACAAGCAACTAAATGCCAATCATGAGCCCACCGCTTATGCAGAAGTCTTTGACTTGGCAGATAGCAGTTATTTTCAGGAAAAGAGGAAGACTCTTGGAGAGACTCGAGATGAGTATAAAAAGGGAAATTCTCAGGGGAACTTTCTGCCCCACTATCAATTGTTCTAACAATGTTAACAATGATAATCTTGAAAAACAGAAAAGGATAATGATTCTCCAAAACAAAGTGTAAAGTCGACCACCTCATGTTCGTAGGTGACATAAAAGCCATTTGCATAGAACAGGGAGGACTCAAGATATTGCAGAGACCAGGAAGGACCCAAATATCGTTGAACAAAAGAATACAATGATGATATCGGAATAGAATTGGAATATATAACTGTATGCTACTGGTAATGAAGTGAGGAATATCCATGGTTGCAGGAGTAGACCTACAGGACAACAAAATTATCAAAGTATCAACCTCACAGGGCTGATATAAATACCTGGGTGTACTCAAATGTGACTCTATGTAACGAGAAGAAATAAAAAGGAAAATTGAAAAAAGAAAACTGAACTTAATACCAAACATCTTGTAAAAGGGATAAACATATGTGCAGTAACGGTAATAAGATACTTGGGATCATCTCTTGGAAGGACATAGGATAGATTCCAATCAATACACCGGCAAACTATGAATTTTGTGACAATACAAGAGGCCCTACGCCCCAAAGAAGATATGAAAAGTCGATGAAGCAATGCAACGGAAGATAGCAAACGAGGAAAGAAAAATGGGAATCAAAAGGACTCCGAGAAAAGATAGAAAATATTGCAGACGAAAGATCATGGAAATGGACACCTGAAAAGAAAAACAGAATCTCTCATCATGGCAGCCAAAAATGAATGCATCGGGACAAACTATGTCAAGAAGGTAGACAAGACCCAGAAAGTCAGCATATATCTCCTCTGCGGAGAAAGAGGCGAGACGATAAACCGATAATCGGTGAATGTAGCCAACTAGCCCAAAAGAAGTAGAAGAACAGAGATACACTGGGAACTATGCAAACTGCAAACCTGTGACTGTTCTGGAAATTAGAAACTGAAAATTACTCTTGAAATTCTATATCAAAAATGACTATCCCAACCAAGCAAGAAGACCTTATCTGGTAATCGTGGAGGAGATAGAACCTGACAAATCATAGAAATTGCTTTGCGCACCGACCACAGAGGGAATATGAAAGAGACTGAAAAGCTGGTAAAAGATTTGGTCCGAAAGCTCAGAAATTTATGGAACATGACGGTTAGAGTAGTGCCAAAAATATTAGGTGCTCTGAAGAGGGCGCCAAAGATCTTTGAGCCAAGATTAGAGCACCTAGATATCAGAGGAAGGATAAGGACTAAACAGACCACAGCACTACTGGGTCCCTACGAATACTGAGGAAAGCACAGGAAATATAAGACTCACAGCCTCCGGTCATCATCAATGATCGGACTGCCACAATGAAGAAATCATGCGTAAGTAAAGCAGAGGTAAGATTGTTAAGGCGCTAACCACAGCACTACTGTAATATGTGAGGATGCTGAGTGGAAGGGTACAGACCTGAGGAGTCTGACTGCCACAACCTCCAGTGATGACAACCAGACATCAGGTAAGTTCAAACTATAGCAATGCTGCAGATTGGGAGAGTGTTGAGAGCACGACTAGAGACTCGAAGAGACTTGCTGTCACTCAATCTTCAACAACAACAACAACAACAATAATAATAATAATAATAATAATAATAATAATAATAATAATAATAATAATAAGCATAAAGCATTACACCCTAGAGATGACACTGATAGACTAATCGTTAAAAGAAAAGAAGGTGGCAGGGGGCTCATCCGCATAGAAGACTGTGTCCAGAGAGCTAAAGCAGTCCTAGAAAAGTATGCGCAAGCGAATAGTGAAGAAATGATAAAGAGTGCGAGAGATAGCACAACAAACAACAAAGTAGAAAACAATGGAACAGCACAGCAAACAAGAAAAGAAAGATGGGAAGAGAAAGAGAAAAAATTGTGTGGCGAGTTTAAAAGGCAGATACAAGATGTAGCAGACGAGAAATCATGGACGTGGTTACGAAAAGAAAGAGAGAAATGGAATCGCTCATTATGGCAGCTCAAAACAAAAGCATAAGGACAAACTACATAAAAACAAAGATCGACAGAACACAGACAAACAGCAAATGCCGCGTGTGCGGTGAAAGAGGTGAGACAGTAAACCACATGACTCGTGAATATAGTCAACTCGCCCAGAAGGAGTATAAGCATTGACACGATAGAGTAGCAACGATGATACATTGGGAACTAAGCAAACAAATGGGATTCAACCATGTGGAAAAGTGGTATCAGCACAAACCAGAGGCAGTCTTGGAGAATGACAACCACAAACTGCTCTGGGACTTTGACATCCAAACTGACCACCTCATCCAGGCAAGAAGACCGGACTTGGTAATTGTAGACAAGAAAAGGAAAACCTACCAAATAATTGACGTAGCTGTACCTGCAGACCATGGAGTAAAGAGGAAGGAGAGTGAAAAACGGGAAAAATAGTAGGACCTAGGAAGAGAATTGAGGAAGATGTAGAACATGAAAGCCAGGGTAGTACCGGTCATAGTGGGCACACTAGGAACTGTCCCCAAAACGCTGAGGGCGAGACTGGAGGAGATCGGGATTAGGGGAAGGATTGAGACTGTACAGACCGCAGCACTACAGGGAAGTGCACGGATACTGAGGAAAGTGCTAGAAATATAAGGACTGCAACGCTAACTGTCAATAGTGACCCGACAGAGGAAAGGAAATGAAAGCGGAAATTCAAATTGTAGCACTGACATGATTGGCGAAAGAGATAGGAGACGTTAGCTGAAGACCTGAGGAGACTTATTGTCCCTCAGCCTTCAGCGATGACCACTGGGCAACCGGTGTGAAACTGTAAATCGCAGAATTACTGCGACCTATGAGTACTAGGAGAGGAGGGCTGGATACTAGAGGAGACTTGCTGTCACTTAAACTCTAGCGTTTACCACCAGGCAACTGATGTGAGATTGCAAATAATAATAATATAACGCCACATACGGTAAGAACTGGTACGAACACCGGCCTGACCAGTCATAGAAGTGACCATATTGTGGGACTTCACTATACATACTGATAGATCTATAAATGCGAACAGGCCAGATATCACAGTAAAAGATATCAAAGAAAACACGTGCCTCGTAGTACATATGACAGTCCCAGCGGAAAAAATTGCTGTCAAGGAATTCGCGAAAATCTCAGGATAAAAAAACTTAGAAAAAAAACCAGTAGAATCTAGCAAATCAGGACCAAAATAAGCCGTTGGTTTACTCAAAAAAGGGACCAGTGAACTTGCCGACAGTATACATGAAAAGTCCAGCGTATATGAAATGCATAGAAATAGCTCTTCCCTCCACTAAACATTATAAGAAAAATTATGTCAATGTATTTACTATACCCAGCACATTTTGTTTGGGAAAATGTTGTATTATTTGTATTTGTAAAAACCCAACCCTTTTCTTTTTTTGTTATTTCCTCCAAAACGCCCCCACCCTTCACTCTCCGTTTCCTCTCCTCTCTCTTTCTCTCTCTCTCTCTCTCTCTCTCTCTCTTTCTCTCTCTCTCTCTCACACACACACACACACACACACACATACACATAAGCCTGGACTGTCATAACTGGAATGAAAGACGACGACAACAACAACAATGATAATAATGATAATGATATTAATAATAATGAGAAGAAGAAGAAGAAGAAGAAGAAGAAGAAGAAGAAGAAGAAATGACAATAATGATCAAACACATTTTCAAAGTCTATTACTGATTGCAAAGACAGGTGTGTTACAATAGAATTAAAATAAAAGTATACATTATGATTGTTGCAACGGAAGAACGTGTAGTGAAATTGTCGTGATCAGAAAAATGGTTGGCTGTAACTTTTCTCCTCTGGATTTCTTTTTTAGCCAATCAGGACAGAAATTTGAGGTGCCCGTCGTCGAAGATTGACTATGGGGGAACAGCTTTTAGCTGCAATGCCTGAGCGCTTAGTATGGAGGAGATAGAGACCAATGAGAGAAAAGGAAATTCAAAACGGAAAGGATGCGGGACTGTGTGAACAAATAAATGAATAAAAATGAATTTTTTTTATGACATGCTAGACAATGGATTACTTATTCTGTCTGTAAGATTTATCAATGGAGATAATTATTAAATGTTAATTAAGTTGGTTCAGCTTGCTGGCTGGCTATGTATCACGTGTATAGGTTGAACCAATAAACAAGATGGTTGAATATTTACTCCCTATTATGTCTAAAAAAAACATTTTTTTTTAAATTGATCCATTATTTTGTGTCCAGCAGCATTCATGCTTGTGTTTCGAAATATTCAGACTTTATTCATTTTCACTTTCCTGCGAAAAGCGAGAGAAATATCGTATCCATCGATCCCTCTTTATTTCCAATCTTCAATTGATCGCCCCCAATATAACGCACTGCTAAAAGTCTTAGGTAATGTAAAGGTTTATTTTGGAGTGACTAACTAGTCCTGTTTATTCTTTGCAAACACATAAAAATTTCTGATACATTCTGGTTGAACACAAGCAAGAAGATGCAAAGCAACATAATGTTTTTGATTGATTTCAAAGAATAATGCATTTGGAAAATTATCCAATACTATCGTCCTTTTTGACAGCGCTTGTTAACTAGAGACTAAAAGACGCACAATTCCATTCCCTCGACCTCATACAGTCAACATGGAATTGCAATACGTTACACATTTTAAGCAATGTTTGGCTGCATATTGTTAAACTCAATTCCAAGTCGGACGCTGGAGTTGATTTTGTTTTCCAACCGAAACAAGAAGAAAACAAGAAATTCTTCCCTGATTTTGGGGACTCTTCACTAATTGCATTTTCAATACTTAAATATAAAATTGCCGACTCCCCATGCTATCTAAAGTCACTTTTTGCCCCCCCCCCTTAACAGAATGATGTGATTTTTTAACAGCCACTTATTTCAGGTATTGACAAACAAAAGTCTTCACTAATTTATGAACACATTATCTTTGAATGATATTGAGCAAAAATGTTGCAGTAATCATCTTCGTTCGGGCTAGAAGTGGGAGTGGAGTTCGACCCAGCAGTAGTCGAGCTAGTTCTTCCTATTTTCAGTTGTACCTTTGTCCATCTGTCAGAAACGTTCAGTGTCAACGTTCAGCAACTTTCCTCAAGAATTCGAAAAGCTGAAAGATGTCGCTGAAGAAGGACTCAGTGTTTAAAACTTGATTAAACACAAGACATTTGCCTTTGACACAGTGAGGCCAATAAGGTGCGTGAATGGATTCTCGATTTCTGCCTCTACTTCAGTGTGTCTTCAATCGAAGAGATTTTTTCTTCTTCTTTTTTTCGTTCTTTTATTGGAAATAAAGCTCGTTAATATCTCAGATAAAACTGCGCTTACGCCCACCTAAATATCTTCCATGTATGAATATCACGTGCACCATCTTTATCCAACAATTAAATCATCATCATCATCATGGCTTGGCTTTGCAAACGAGGATTTGAGAGGATATTCCACGCAGGATTGCCAATGGCCGGCTTAACCGACGCATAGATTGGAAAGTTGTTTTTTTCCGCCGAGGGTACGAGAGAAAGTGATTGTAGGGAGCGGCAAATCTATAGATTTGCTTTTTTTCCTCTCTTCTGTCTTTGCAGTTGGATTCCCTGAGGAAAGTCGTCTCAAAAATATTTCGGCGCCATCTCAGCCTGTCGCCCCTGAAGCCCAATTTTGGAGGTCGGTTCTCAATCCATTGAAAGTTATCCAATGCAAGATACAAAGCCTGAACCATAGATAGAACTTAGTTGTCATCAATCATTATTAAACAGAAAGTCATTGAGTTAGTCATAAAATTGCAATGATTGAATTTCCGTCATCCGCAGTTAACAGATCGATATACAATGAGCAAACTCTCTGATCTTTCAGACAATATTTGCATACAGAGCATCTATATGATCAAACATTTTTCTCGATTTCTCTTAGTTGTTGAAAGTCGTTATTTCTTCGGTTAACTATTATAAGACACTGATAACATCTCACATAGAGAACAGTACCACGCTTTTTTCACACGTTTTATATACAAACGAGTATATCTATGCGAGTGGCATTTGGATGACGTATGAAAAACGGTTGCATGAATAGTTACCCTGGGGTTGTTATCAGGGATTATGTCGTCGATTTGTTTAAAATCCTTTCAACAGACGTCAGTGTTTAGAAATGTTACATGACCGACCAATAATCCTTGTGTACACACAACGCAATCAGTTTATTCATGTCAAACTGCACTTTAATACTGCCATGCGTATGTTCTTTTATCAGTATTTAAGGTCCAGTGTTTGATAAAGACCTTTTCGAAGAAAGTGTCAAATATGTGGGGGTGATAGACTTTACACTGCCTGGTGCGTGTGTGTGGGGGAGGAAGAGATGGATAAATGCCTTTCAAAAGGATTTTAGAGCAAAATCAGGGCAAACTGTATCAAGCAGAGTCTGAAGGCAGTTTACCAATCCCATTCCCCGTACCGTTATTGGAAAAAAGGCTCTTATGAATAATTTGTCACCTATTCGCATGAAAAAAACTTATTATTTACTTCGACGCCATCATCAAAAACACACGAGATTATGTATCATACAAAATATGACATTCATGTGAGTTTTTCATAATTATGTCGGAGCATGAAACTACCAAAGTATGATTTGGTATATAACATACGGCATGGTTCGAGAACTGAAAATGTCAACAATTAAAAAATCATAAGAGCTTTTTCTGTAATAACAATAAGGTAAAAATAAGGATCAATTTTCTGCAAAAAAAAATGTTTGATTTCACATTGTGATTATAAGAAAATAGTTGTTTATATCCTTGTTTTGATTAAATAAACTTTTGATCAAACTGAAACTACTAATTTATTGTAAGAATGTAAAAATTACGCATATACTTATTTTCTGTAAAAAAAGGTTCGATTTCAGAAACTTCCGATGGCAAAAAAATTCTTTTTTTTTATCCTTGTTTTGGTTAATTGAACTTTTAATAACATTAAAACTTCGTACTTATTTTTTTGTAAAAAAAGTTTAACATTCGTCAATGAAGCAATTTCACTGACTCAGCCTAACATATGGATCAATTCTGGTCTGTTTCTCCGTCTTTCTTGTCTCTATTTCATTGTATCTACCGCTTCTATAATTCAGTATTTCTTAAAATATTTCAGTGTCCTTCACCCCCTAATCTTTAATGCAGAATATCATTCACCCATGACTAAATTCCCGTATGTTTTTTCACGATTTTCATTTTATTCTCCTTTGTGGATAATTTTCATTTTGTATCAAGAGCAAGAAGCATTAACTCATTTCTCAAATGTTTATTTCCTCAATCTTTCTTAAACATCCCCAAAATACAGAGAGAAAGCTAAAATTGGCAAAAATTAATACAAAAATAATTACGATTTTTCTACTATACATAAATTAAGCAAACAATAGTTTTAGCAACTGGAAACAATAACTGCATAAAATCTAAGCATAAAAACCGATTCCTTATTTTCCCCGAACAGTTGGCGCTGCCATATTTGATGCTCTGTTTGTTCTCATACAATCGTAGCGTTTTCTTGAATTTGTTTTATTATTGAATAGAGTATTGGCGATCATAATTATTTTTGACTCGTGTGTCTTTCTTCTAATTTCGACCAGTAAGAAAAATTACTTCGGACATTCTATTAAAATATTCTAGTGACATTTCACCGATGATTATAGTACTAGATCATTCCATGGATTCATTTGAAAGCTCAAATGGCAATGTTGCAAGAACGTTGGACAAGTGCTGCACATCTTCAAATTTTGATTTAACATCTATCTTATAACATTCGTATTTAGTCATCAAATACGAAAGCATAAAAAACGTGAGACAGTGGGTGACAGAAAAGGTCAGTGTGACCTAATCGCCCACGCCGTAATTGATATATGTGCTGCCTATGACAAACTGACTGCATGGGAAAGGGTTCTTTGGAATTTTAAAAATGGTTCATTTTATGGCAGAGAATTCCCATTCGAATGTTCCGTTCTGTTGATCCATTCAGCTTCTGTAAATCATTCGCAGGGGTTCCAAAAGAAACTGAGATAAACCAAAAATCGTTACAAGATATTGTAATGTTTCATGTTTTGCGATGCTCGGATTTGGTAGAACTTGTCAAACACTGAACGAGAGCTTCTTTTATGTCTATCAATTACGAAGAGTAATTTAGAATGTTGTCGACTGTCTGTCGAAGATAAGATGTGAGTGTGTTTATCAAAAATTAGACCCAGAATTCAATAAAAGAAAAGTGAAAAAAAATCCCATTTACACAGTGATTTTCCTTTTGAGATGACTTTATTTTGTTTGATCTATTAATTTTGTGTAGATCATTATTGTTATTATTATTTGTGGTTATCCTTAGATTGTATAATGATTCTCAATATTCCGCCATCTCTCTCACACTCACACACACGCACTCTAGTCATATAAACTCAATTTTTTTTACCACTCAAAAGAAAATTTTATTAGTGAAAATTTATGTAATCCTAAAGTATTTGCGACTACGTGCCGCGCAAGTATCTTTAAGCCGATCACTGATCTTTCAACGTGTTATCCCATAATAATTCTTTGATTGATTTTCAGCCGTTATCAGTCCACTGCTTGACGAGAGACTTCTCCATTTCATCTAAACTCATTGTAAATTATATATATATATATATATATATATATATATATATATTGTATCTTCCACAGACTGCTGATTCGATGTATTACATCTCTTCAGTGTGGCTATTCGATGCATTACATCTCTTCAATGTGGCTATAGACTTCCGATTATCCCATCCAGTACCACGAGGCAGGATTCAAACCTTCGCTTCAGACCCGGAGGCCGATATCCTACCTCTGAGCTACGGAACTGGACGGTCAGTGAGGCTGAATTTAAGCGATATATTTAATTATGCATAAATTCCCCATCCACTAGGATGCTCTATTCCTATGGAAAAGCATTGCATAAGCTTACAATGGATGAGTTACCTCATTGGAAGAGTGGTCAACACTGAGTAGAGATGTGTGTGTGTGTGTGTGTGTTCTCAATTCTCAATTCACCTCCTACACCTGTGACTTTGCAGTACATTCAGCTGATCTAAGCAAATCTTAAAAGTTATTTTTTTCATTTCTATTGATATTTATAGTTCACCTGCTTAGATTAGATAGTCTGTTTCTTCCTATTGCTTTTCGCTTTCCTTCTTTCTATCATGTTCATGTTTGTGGCCTCGTCTTAGATGTGTCATAGAATTTTACTCAGCATATCATTGCTTGAGCATGAAGCATACTCCTGAAGAATCGTTTGTGAAAAAGTCATAATTTCAATTTTTTGGTAACTAAATTTGGGTAATTTTTTGCCCTATGTGCATCGAACATTATGTTAATATTTCATAAGGGAGATAACTTCCAATCAGTCACGATTTGCTTAGTATTACAGGACAGATGAGAGCAGAACGTTCTGGACATTTGAAACAGTATTTTACAAAATTTCACAACAGAATATAATCTAGGCTAGGTTTTAGGGTTAGGGTTCGGTTTTCAATTGGCAACATAAAAAGATAAGTGATTCTTCCATGTATGTAATTCTAGAATGAGTAAACATTTAAAATTACTAATGAAAAACTATCCAATATTTTTTCTCTGTCATTTCTGTCATTGTTTCTTCACACAAACTCGTGCAGATATGGAATAAATAGCCTTTGTTTCGTGCTAAACTGTCTGCATCATTTACGATTCTATCATGTACAGCGACCATCCTGGTTATTTTCCTTGCGAAAGAATTCGACGTAATACTTTTGTGAACCTATTCCGAAGGATGTTCAAGGCAGGAAAAATACAACAGAAGGAAATATTAACAAAGCAATAGATGAAAGAGCGTGATGAAGGGTCATTTTATTGCATGGACACACTGGCCAGTCGCCTAAGAAGCACGATTCAATTCGCAAAAAGAAAATTAGGGTTCATATTATCAAATAGCAGGCATAGAGAACCTTTTCTGAACTTATGTTTGAATCTGATCTTGATTTTTAATTGAATCCATATACTAATTCAAAAACCTGAGTTGGTACTTGGACCCGCTTGTACATGGCTTTGTTCGGAGGACTTGAATATTCTTGCAACAGCCCCGATGACGGGAATGGTACGTGAGGTTTCAAAAAAACTCAATAAAAAAAATCAGAACAAAAACACGGGTTTACTGAAGGATCAACAAGACTGTTTGCTGCATGGTCAGAGTCCATCCCTACCTCTATCTGACTGAAGATAGCTCCTACAAAAAACAAAATTATACAACTATATTTTGTAAATGGAAGATGGAACAAAAGCAACACATGGAATTGATAAAAGATTAGAGCAGAACCAATCGATGAGTTTCGATGCGACTTTGGAAGAAAAAGGAAACCCTTTTTTTTCCTGGGCGAAGAAGTCGACTACTGATTTGGCCGCATGAAAACGCACATCCTCAAGTGGCAGAGACGACAGAGCAAACAATCATGCAGCTAGGATAGGAAGTTCTTCTACATTTGTGGTATCATCTATATGTACCATCTACAGACTAACACTTGCTTCACCCAGTGCAACACTACTTGTTGGGTCGGCCTTTGGTCAGCACATTGGAGGTAAGGGAACAGTGAATCGTTCTTTTATGATAGAATAAACTGCCTAGCTGAAAAGTGACGTAAGGTTAAAGGAAGACATGGAAAATAATTTGTGAACGGAATAATAAGGCTATGAGCTGATATGAATAAAATAAAAGTCCCAATAACCAGGGAACTTTGCAACAATACTAATATACATATATATATATATATATATATATATATATATATATATATATATATATATATATATATATATATATATATATATATATATCGTACTATATCGCACTATATCGTACGTAATTGAGCCCTGTGTTTCATTAACAGTCATTTACAATAAATTATGATAATACCATATAGAAAATAACAAACTGCATGTAGTATGACATAACTTCAAGAATCAATAAATCTATATATCAGAATTATAGCTGAAGGGAGGGTGTTTCATCAACATTGCTGGGGAGTCATGTTAATACAGCTGTTTTGTTTTTAAATCCCTGGCGTAGTTCCATGATAAACAGCTGATGACCCCATCAATAAAAATTCACCCAGAGTGCCATCAAATCTAATTCTAGAACCACTGACAAAAATGACTTAAATTACATCAACCGATGTTGGGAAATAATTGACTGAAATGACATAAAAGTATAAATTCAAGACAAAACAGGAGTATATCGTTGAAAGAATTCTCAATATGTTATTTTCCTTTTGAGAGAGATTTGTTTCTTGAAACACGGGTTCTCAATCCTTTTATTACCCTCCTCTTATTGTTGGACTTTGTCCACTTCGCATCTAAATCTTTATTTTGAAATGGGTACAGCAAATATTCGAAGAAAATACATTTTTATGCATCATATTCCTTACAATATCATGGTAACACGTGTTGAATGAATTCTCAAAATGATTGGAGAAATGGAGAAATTCTTTTTTGTCCTACGGGCCCTCTCTTGAAATCACTCACGCTCCCTGAAGAGGGTATGCGCCCTGGTTGAGAACAACTGTCTGAGAGCAAATTTTGCAGTCTTATTTTTAAGAGTGCAATTTTAATAATATATTCAGGAGAGAAAGTAGCGATGTTGCCTTTCACACGCTTATTCTGCACAGAATGGCATTTGTTTTTGTTTGTTAATAAATCTTGAGAAGAAAACACAAACACGTATACACACAAGCACACACAAGCACAGACACACACACCACAAACACATGCACAAACATGCACAAGAAAACACACTCATACATGCACACACACACACCCTCACATACACACCCGCACACATATACCGACTCAGTCGGGGAAAATAGAAAAAAAAAACAAACAGAAAAAGCTGAAAATTTGCATCTGATTTAATTTGTTCATGAATCTTAAGACGAAAACATATACACAAACACACACATACACATATACACAAACGCACACACGTACACACATTTACACACATACACCCGAACATACACATACAGAATCATAAACATGTACAAGCACACTTCTCCACACAAGCACACATATATGCACACATATGCATACACATAGACACACAAACATATACTCAAAGTCCGGAAAATTATTTTAAAAAAAGCTGAAATCCTATTCCCATTTTATTTTTCTAACGCTCTCAGTTTCCCCGCTTATCTTAGTTCTTTCTTGAAGAACAAATGAATCATTTTTTCTCTTATTCAATTTATGAAACAGAAGCCTTTTTATACACTGGGCCTTCTTTTCATGTCCATTTAAAACGAAAAAAGAAAAGTTTCTGTTCAAAAACCCTGACGTTGTAAATACAATTTTTGACAGCATTTGACAGCATTTATCAACATTTGTTTTCTGTTATGAAACTATTTTTTTTTCCGACTGAGTTTTCAATTTAATCCACGTTAAAATGAATGATCATTACAACGAAAATGAAAATTATTGCCCGGAATGCAACATTATTCATTGTGGAATATATATATATATATATATATATATATATATATATATATATATATATATATATATATATATATATATATATATATATATATATATTGTAAACACTGCATGGTCTGCTTTCTTTCATTCATTTCTTCCCTCTTTCTTTCTTTCTTTTTTGTACTTTCATTTTTTTAATATAGAGAATTGATTTTAAACTAAGAATAACGTGACGTAGTGTGGCGTAAAAAAGAGAAATGTATTCATCTTTCACTGTCCACTTTCTATAAAGTATATTTCTATCTTTACCAAGCTTTCTCTCTTTTATCATTCCCTTCATATTAAGATGAGTTTTATTTACTTATCATGAACGCTGTCTAATTACCCTTAAATCTCTCTCTCTCTCTCTCTCTCTCTCTCTCTCTCTCTCTCTCTTTCTCTTTGGGTGCCCTGATTCCCTACACACGCCCTTAACCTATTTAAATCTAGTCTTGACATGAAAATTTCCCAGGACTTAGAACCGTGAGGTTACGGTGCAGCAAATAATACTGACCAGTTTTTTTCTTTTTCCGATATTAACCAATCTCAAATGGCCTCATTGATCGGGGGATTCCGGCACATTGGAAAGGGACATTGTCTGAAGTACTAATAAATGAAATTATATTTATCTGTCTGTGTTTGTCTGTATCTGTTTAACATAGGATCCTGGAACCTGGGAAGTGGTCTTGAGGGTATCATCGATAAAAAAAGGTTGAGAAAGGCTATGTAAATGGTATAACATGGAACAGAAAGCTACACATACTGCTGTTGTATCTGTCTTTCTGTCCCTTTGTACCATGTCTTTTTTGTAAATGGACAATCATTTCTCAACCTAGTTTTGTTTTTTTGTATCTTTTGGCAACTCTTGTTCTTTAACGCCTTCTGGCATTCGTTCTGGCCTCTATTTCCTCAGACCCTTCAACTAAATTTCTCGCTCCCTACTTCTGCTTCTCTCGCCTTCTATACATCCCATGAGCGTCAACTTCTCCACGCTTTCCTTCCTCAGTATGCGTTCCCCAAAAGATGCCAACTTTCCTTTAGGTTCTGTACCAAGTTTGTAAAATCGTAAGTTTCGCCGTCTCTAACCAACTTGCAAAATCTGTTATATCAGCATAATTCTTGTGATAAACCCGTATGGCATGACTCATTGGCAACATAATATGTAAATAGTTGAGAAAGATCAAGTTCGTCCTAAGGGTTAAGTTTATGAAACTCATGAACCCCAAGGATGTATTAGTATTAAGATAAAGAACTAATAGCCACGATCAAATCTAGAAAATGGATCTTTATTCGAACGAAGAGCAAAAAAAAAAAAAAAAAATTAGATTACATCTTCATTAATTTACTTAATATAAGTATCTCCATTAGAATCTCCTCAAACATCTACATTAGGAATACATATGAAATATTAAAAATATATATTCATTCAATTTATAAAAATGTATAAAACTTGATCAAAAAAATGTTGCTATCTTACCAACACAGAGGAACATCTATCAAGCCTATTATATTTATTTCTTCTAAATTCTTCAATATATTTTTGCTGATAACTCCTAAAATCAATTTATTTTGGATCTAATTTTATCTAAGTTATTCTGAGAATTATTTATACTCGTACATTTTTTAGGATAAGTAGATAAGCTATTCCAGTATTTCAAAATTCTTTGAGAGAGAAAAAATAAATTTTTTCCGTGACTTTGCTTTTGTAGAAGACCTAGCAAGTAAATTTCCCAGCCTATTTGACTTATTAAACATTAGAATTTCGTAATTTGTAAAGCCATTTATTATCTCGGAAGTTTCAACCAAGTCTCCTCTTACCTTCCTCTTAGACAATGTAGCCATGCCTAACATTTCTAGTCTTTCCTTATAACTTTAATCTTCTATGCCACTTATCATATTGGTTAATGTGCTTTGTACTGTCTCCAATTTCGATTACCTTGTCTAGCGTGATCAAAATTCAATTTAATTGATAGGTTTTTCCAAAGTTTGTGATATTAATTCCACACAATTCATTTTCGAAGATGATTGAATTTTTCGCTCCTTTATGTTGTTGCTCCAGACAAATTATGTTGTTGGAAATTAGGGCATTTTGAACGACATTTGGAAGAGTAACATTTTCGCTGCGTGATTTAAATTGCCTTGCGAAGATTGTACGTGTTCTCGCTGCGTTTTTCCTTAATTTTGTAAAGAGTTCATGACTGATTTCTCTAAATTCTGAACGCCTCGGGAATTTTTTGTTTTAAGCGTTGAAAATTGCATAAGAAGCCGAATGAAGTTTTTATCTAAACATATTTTGAGGAGAATCATTATTATTTATTCATCAAAACGAATAGGGTGTTGTTAAAAGTGTCATAATTCTATATATCATGCTTGTTTCGATTAAATCAAACCTAATATCGATTTTGGTGTTATCTGAAAATTTGCGCTTTTGACTTTTTGTTGGGCTGGGTTCTACATATGATCCTCAACGTGTAATAATTTTGAGTTATAAAACCCATAAACCGAGAGCTATGCAACGTGAAAGAATCATGGCCAATCTCACTTGGAGAGATCGCAAGATAGCGCAGGATGAACGAGACTTGTTATAAAAAAGACAGCAGATTTACCACTGGGCAAAGCCTTTTAATAAGGGAGCAGGATGTAATTAGATGTTTTGATATACCCGACGTTCTAGTCTAGACACCCAAGCCACACAGCTCTTGGGGCTGAAAGAAATATCAAAAACAAAAGGGAAGTTCTAACAACAGGATGTAACCAGCGGAGTAATATTAATTAAGTAGGTCCTTCAGTGCATAGAATAAATAGGAAAGAAAAAAACCGAGATTTACAAGGAACTATGTTTTACTAAGTTAAGTGGTTGCAGCTGCAGAATTTAAACCTTTGGGTTCAATTCGCAGAAGAACGCCTTTTTAACTATTTCAGTGTCGTCCATCTTCAAGTTTTTATCCCAATTTTTTTATTCACCCTTGACTGAATTTCTATAAATTTTCAGTGATTTTCATTTCATTCTCCTTTGCGTATGATTTGAATTAATTTCAATTCATAAGCGAGAAGCATTAATTAACTAATTTCTGTAATTTTTTTTGTATTCGTGTTTTTCAGACATCCTAAAAATAAGTAAATGAATGTAAGAGCTATTAATCTCTGATGAATATGTTATTTAATTATACTTTCAATTAAAAAAATTCTTTAGGAGCATTTGTATGACTTTTGGAGTCTTTGTATGCCGGCTGAACCTCGCTATATGTTTATGTACGTCAAACCAAGGATTATCAAATTTCATATGGCTTCGCTGTCGAGCATTACTACAGCAATGGGTTTGATCTACACTGAGTGTCCTACAGATTATGCTGCACTAATGTTCGATGAGAAATAAACTTCTACCTCAATTTGATACTTATATGTCAGTTTTGGAGATGCAAATGGCGTAACGATTACCGGCATGGAAAACAGAATTGGTGAATCGTGGTAGAATTTACGCCGGGGCTGTTAACTTTCTATTCGCAAAAATGCCCTCGGAAAAGGCATCAATTCACTCCTTTCTTCAGCTATGGGTAATTAGTTTGACAGTTAGAGCCCTTTAGCAGTGTGAGGAAGTCTGATTAAGAGAAGGTTACGCTGACAAAGAAAAACGAAGCATGCGTTGGGCCCCCAAGGTAGACTGCTGGAAAACTGTACCTTTCAAAAAAGCTGTCAGTTGTGACATTTCAATGTACAATTGGCAAACGACCTTGGAGGCCTAGAAAATGAAATTCTCTCTGTGCAGTCCCCTACTTTAAAAACATTCACCCACAGGTTACTGTGCAAATATCTACTTAACCACAGATGACCAATCAATCAGTGCCGTCTCAATGCATGTGCATATTGGTTTGTTGCCTGGGGACATCCTGATTTTAAGTACTCCGAAATTCAACTTCAAAAAAAAAAAAGTTCAACGTTCATAATATGAAATAAAAGACATAGAGAATTTCCTCTAAACAAATATTTACATTCATGTCTAGAATAGACTTTTTATAGAATCCATGTTTTAGATAAGCCTCAGCACTACATACCAACTCCAATACAATTCTTTGCCCGGGTGCGTAAGATACATCCAAGACAGCCCTACAACCAACAAATCGGTTATTAAAAAGACACTTACAACTCAAGTGAGAAAATTAGCAACTTTTGATAGGAAAGCGTAATTTTCTTCGTCATCCATTTTCGTGAATAAAAGAGAAGCCTGTTCAATTGTCAGCGTGATTTTGTCTCCGGTGATTTGTTTGTCATGTTTTCTTTTCGTCAAGTGATTGCAGTTTGTATAGAAATAAGGGAACATGTTCTTCAGTTTGTAAGCAATCAGCTAAATGTCTAGCAGGGGATTATGTCAGCTACAGATATGCCAGACACCTAGTTCCCCCTAACCTGTGTGCAAATGCCTGTGCACACGCATTTCGCAAACAGCGCAAAAAAAAAAAAAGATTTATTGCGCACAATAAGTCGGTCACCTAAAATAATGCAGTATTAAATGACCTGAATGAGTACAGGATGGACTCTATCCCATCAACTTCAATAATCATAATAATAATAGATGTTAAAACTAGTTAAGGTATATAAAAACACAAAAAAGTTGCAATCAATAGTAAAAGAGTGTGAAAAGTGTGCAAGATGAAAACTAGAACAGTACAGAGAATTCAGAGACCATACATGGAAAGGCAACATGCAAAGGTGTAGGGTCATAAATAGCGTGTAGTAAAACTGGGGGCAAAAAATCCATTAGGACAAAACGCCCTCCGAAGCAAACACGCTGGTTTAGACCAGAAAAACACCTACCAGCGGATCCGTAACAGTAGGTTGAAAGCAGAAATGAAGGGATTTTCACTTGCACAACCAAAACTTTCGAACAAATATCATAAATTTGGTTCTAAACCTAAATGCCGCTTCTGCAACATGTAGAAACAATAAAACACTTTGTGTCTGGCTGCTCTGTTTTAACACCTGCAGACAGGATTGAGTGGGTCAGTACCTTCATCGCAAAATCTGTATGTATCACGAAATGCCAACAGGCAAAAACTTGTATGAACACCAACCAGACCCAGTAATTGGAGGGAAAAATGCCACGATAGCATGGGACCATCAAAGCAAATAGACCCGACATAATAGTCAAGGACCACCGTAAAAGAACTTACCTTCTAATTAGCATGAATTTGCCTTCTGATCAATGTATAGCAGTAAAAGCAAATAGGCAAGTACAACGACCTTGGAATAAAGAACAGCGACCTTGGAATCGAGATACAGATGATGTAACACTTGAAATCAAACTTTCCCTGTTAATATTGGGGCACTAGAGATGATCAAGGAAGGCTCTGAAGGACATCTTGACAAAATTCTGGGCGACTTTCTCTCTGTGAAATCCAAAAGATACTAATACTAATGTGAAGTGCAACAGAAAAGAAAAACTAACTGCAACACACACAAAAAAATCTACGAAGCACCCACTAAAGTGCACAAGACTGGAGAGGAGAGAAAAAAATGTACATCACTTCAGCCTTCTTTTTATCCCAAGTCGTTGCAAGTGATTCGGCAATGAATTGTAAAGAACAAATAATAATTAAACGAATGGGATTCAACCATACAGAAAAGTGGTATCAGCACAAACAGGAGGCAGCCCTGGAGAATGGAAAGCACAAATTACTCTGGGACTTTGACATCCAAACTGACCACCTCATCCAGGCAAGAAGACCAGACTTGGTCATCGTAGACAAGAGGAGGAAGACCTGCCAAATAGTAGACGTGGCTGTACCTGCAGACCATAGAGTAAAGAGGAGGGAAAGTGAAAAACGAGAAAAATCCTAGGATCTAGCGAGAGAACTGAAGACGATGTAGAACATGAAAGCCGGGGTAGTGCCAGTCATAGTGGGCACACCAAGAACTGTTCCAAAGACACTGAGGGCGAGACTGGAGGAGATCGGGATAAAGGAAAGGATTGAGACTGTACAGACCACAGCACTGCTAGGAGCTGCGTGGATACCGAGGAAAGTGCTCGAAATATAAAGACTGCAACTAATTGTTAAGTGACCCAGCAGAGGAAGGGAAATGAAAGCGGAAATGTAAACCACAGCACTGACATGATAGGCGAAAGAGAGAAGAGATGTTAGCTGAAGACTTGAGGAGACATTGTCTCTCAGCCTTCAGCAATGACCACTGGGCAACCGGTGAGAAACTGTAAACTGCAGTATTACTGTGGCCTACGAAAACTAAGACAGAAGGGCTAGAGACTTGAGGAGACTTGCTGTCACTTAAACTCCGGCGGTAACCACCAGGCAACTGGTGTGAGATTGCTAATAATAATAATAATAATAATAATAATAATAATAATAATAATAATATTTACTGAACGCAGAATAAAACATTGAATACTAATCGGCATGCAATCATATTCTTAAGACAAAATCATCAAACCAGTGAATATCATGTGATGAATATCAGGAAACAGTAGAACACAACGTATTTGGTTGTCAGAAATTAGCGCAAAGTAAGAAGCATAACTCAGTAGTAGCCACAGCTCCTTCATACTTCACCGCTTTAACATTATTGCTGACAGAAAAATTACTGCTAGGAGGTCAGATATTGCAATTATTATTAAAGAGGGTAATCAGGTTATATTATGCCCGGCACATAGGAATATTGAACGAAAAGGAGAGGGAAAAAGTAAGATGGAATAGCGATAATTATTGGAAAAATCGGCTAAGATCGCATGAATCGTTATTAGAGCATAGGAAGCAGTGACTACAAATCTAAAAAACCTTTCTCCTGAAACTGAACACCATGGAAATTATCATCAGCCAAATGCAAAAGGCAATAATTCTGAAGACATGAAGTAGAATCAGGAGACATCTTGATCTCCTAGGATCTTGTTAATGTCGAGTTCAGAATAAAAGATGGGACAACATTGAATTTAAGCAGTGAAACCTTGGGATGATAAAAATAAATGGTAACTGAAAAAACTACACACAGAATTTCAAAAAATGATTCAAAATGTTATAGATGGACATGGCTACATAAAGAAAACCTGAAGAAATAGAATCTCTCATCATGGTAGTTCAAAACAAATGCATCAAAACAAGCTATGTCATGGCGAAAATCGACAGAACCCAAAGAAACAGCTAATGCCGCCTATGTGGAGAAGGAGATGAGATCGTAAACCGCAGAACCAATAAATATAGTCAACTGTCCCAGGTAGAGTTCAAAAACAGACATGACGGGGTAGCAACGATGATACATTGGGAACTGAGTAAACGAATGGGATTCGCCCATTTGGACAAATGGTATCAGCACAAACCGGAGATAGCCTTGGAAAATACAAGCCACAAATTATGCAGAGAGTTTGTCATCCAAACTGACCACCCCATCCAAGCGAGAAGACCAGACCTTGTAATCGTGGACGAGGGAAAAAGAAGCTGTCAGATAGTAGACGTAGTCGTGCCGGTTGATTTCACAGTAAATGCATTAGAGAGTGAAAAGCTAGGGAAATACCAGAACCTGACAAGGGAATTGAAGAAAGTGTGGAACATGAACGTCAGATTAGTACCAGTAATAGTAAGTGTGCTCCGAGCATTATCCAAGACCCTGGAAACGAGATAAAAAGAACTGGGCATGGGAGGAAGGACTGAGACAATACAAACCATAGTATTAGTGGGGACTACAATAATACTGAGGAAAGTACTGGAAATATGAGACCTACCACCTTCAGCTGTTAGCAATGGCCTTAAGATGAAGACGATATGAATCACAGCGCCACTGTGATAGGTGGGGATGATATGAAAAAGAGGCTTGCGACCGGGGAAGATTTGCTGTCACTCAGACTCTAGCAATTACCACCAGGCATCTGGTGCGAAACTATAAGCTGCAGAGCTGCTATGGACCGTAAGAATGAGAAGAGGACTGGACACTTGAGGAAACTTGCTGTCACTTAGTCTTCATCGATCACCAAGCCATTGGTGTGAAAATGCAAATAATAATGGAAATGATAATAATGATGATGACGATGGTGACAGTTATCGCAATCAAATTATTTCGATAAAGCATCACATGAAACTAAGGTATTCTCAATAATATGTTTCGATGAAGCAGCAAACAGTATTCAAGGTATAGAATGAAATGTTCATGTAATCATAATTGTATTGTGTTGAAACATGCCAGTACAGTTTTATAAGCCATGTGAGGGTACTGTGCCAAAATGGTCTCGAAACAATTTCAAATTGACCTTTACACAAGCAGTCTTGAACACGAGCCTTTCTCACAGAAAATTTGAAACTACATAAGATATTTGACTGACTACTAAAAAGTCAGTGGGAATATTGGTCATAGACACGTAGTGGATATATTAAATGAGAAGTGGAGCTTATTTAGAAGCATCTATTCCTATCAATTCATCCAAGTTGATATATTCATTTTATTCATATATCCATTAGTCTGTTCATATCTCTCTATCTATCTCAGCCTGTCCATATCCATCTATTTTCCTTCCTATCTATCAATCTCAGTCAGTTCATATCTATCTATCCGTCTCAGTCTGTTCATCTCTATCTTTCTATCCGTCTATCATTAAGTGTTATTTTGTTGCAGGTGAATCCACATGATTTTAAAAAATAAGTCGCATTTTAAGAAAAAAACAGTTGCATACGAATATAAATTAACAGTAACATTAATCTTAAGCAAAAGTGTTCACAAAAGTTTGGGAAGTGGGTAATATTGCAATCGTACTGTAATTCACTTTAAGGAGCCAGACACCCAAAATATAATCTCCCATCAGGTTTTTGTTATATGTTCCTTGTTAACAGTGTTCAAAATTCAGTATATCCTGGTCAAAACACTAATGTTGCTGCTCTGAGTATGCTCCAATTTTCTTCTCCAATATATCAAGATGAGTAACACTGAATTTGACATTTGCCTCAGTGTGCTCTGCCAGGATCTCCGATGGCTCAAAAGGCATATTCTAACATGCCTATTGCAGATCAAGATAAATGCTGGACATTTTACATTTTACATCTGCAATACAACAGTGCCAAGACCTAGTTAGACACCTCGAAGTATGATGAAAGCGGCTTGAGGGTCATTTGAGACTTCAAAATGGTGGCATTCCTGATGAATCTCCCTGTTTCCGTTATTTTTGCCTTTAAGACAACAGGGACACATCGGCGCACTAACTGAGGCTGGACTGGCCGTAGACGACGAAATTCTTTGAAGATTAACAACGTTGCATGAGAAACACTGTTTAATCACCAGAAAGTGGATGTAAAATTTAGCCTTGTGAAACAATTTATCACAGCATTGGTGTTTGCAGCTCTCACATACCCTCTCGAAGTTATTTGAAGCAAAATATGTAAATTTCAAAATACGAATATTTTGGTCCTATAAACAGTTTGAAGGGAATAATAGCCATCTTCCATACTTTTTGGACATAAAACCCAGGAATCAACACTTATTACCCAAAAAACAGGTGACAAGTTTTGTTTTTTTGTTGTTTTTTTCTTATAAAAGGTCGCATATTGCAATCAATTTGGGGAATTATCCCTCAAAAATCGTTGGATAGTCACTCGATAGGAAATTTTCCTCTGAATGTTGTTGGAAACAGAGAATTCTAGGAGACGGTCCACATCAATGTCGACTGAGTGAATAAGTCAGATAAGTGCAGAGTTCAACCCTAATGAGGCTTCTGATACTCAAAATTGGTCCGGTTGATCATTAATAAATAATATAAATAGTACTGGTCAAAGCTTTGACCCCTGTGACATCCCACTACTTACACATTACCAACCAAATCGTAATTTCTGATTTGCAGCATTCACTTCTTCCCTCGTACTATCTATGCCCCATATTTGTTTCACATTCTTGATACTTTTTCCATGAATAACAATCTCTTTTCACGCACTTCTTGACTTTTATATTGAACCAAGGTGGATTTATCTTTTTACTACTTGTAATCTTAACCTAAAGTACACATTTTCAACATTGTACAAATGCTCATGAAAAATCTCCCTCGTAACGTTTACATCGTTGGCCTTCACCATCGGGGATCAGTCTTTGTCTCTTAAAAGGGTACATAATCTTTCATAGTTGGCATTGCTGTAATAGTATCTGTATACGTCTTTTAGACTTGTGTGGACTGTCTGTGTTATTATGCTATGATAAACTTTACCAATATTTCAACTCCACTTACATCGAGCTCTCTAAAAGAGAGAAGTAGGCCAGGGCAGCTGGCGTGTCAGTTCTTCAACCTGTTGAGTTTCCTTTAACCATACAATCGATCTAATCTGTATTCTGTGAGTTACAGTCATTGTTCACCAATGTTCAACGCTCACAAATTTGGCTTGCAATCTCAAATTGTATCGTTGTATTCTATACTTGAATTTCCTTTCTATACATAACAACAATTAGATCGTTATTTCTTATGATATTTTTACCACATCCATAAGGTATCCTTAACATTGAAATCATTACGCAATTCAACATCAATTTAATCTCTTACTAGTAATTTGCCATCATTAATTTTGTCATATGTTTCCTACATATTTTGAAACCAGGCACATTCATAGTATGATCGTCTATATTATTTTTAAGCCACGTTCCTGTTCCATATATAATGCTCGGTTCAGTTTTTTCACGCCTAGTGTAAATTTATCTTTCTTTTTTTTATCACACTTTTATAGTTAGCAGCCATGCATTGAATATTGTTAGTTCTCGATTCGATCCCAGTCGTCGTCGAATCAGTCTCCATATTTTCTTTATCGAATCGGTCTTCATCTTTTCTTTCTTTTCTTTTCGCAACCCCTTTCTGATTTGTTTTTTTTAGGGGGGGTTACTATGCTGCTTTCTCTCTCTCTCTCTCTCTCTCTCTCTCTCTCTCTCTCTCTCTCTCTCTCTCTCTCTCTCTCTCTCTCTCTCTCTCTCTCTCTCTCTCTCTGTTTGGTCCCTAACATTTCACACTTTTCTGTTGTCAGCTTCTTTTGTTTTCAGTTTGTTTATTTTTTGTTTTTTTGGCCTTTTTTTTGAGAATGCCCATTTCACTTCCATGTCCCTCATTCTCAGAAGTAACAGTCGTGCTTAAATCATGTCGCATTCTTTTCCTCCAGGCCGATGGCCTTGACTACTTTCCAGTCATCAACCTGTAAAACCTCGTCCATTATCTCATTATCGTCATGTTTTTGTGGAATTCCTCCTTTCTCCCTGTAGGATCATCTTAGATACTGGTGGGTGAAAAACACCAGATTTTCTCTCCGTTTCCTTCAGACTTTTTTTAAAAAATCCCCTTTCATTTCTCTCCTTTCATTTCTCTCCTTTCATTTCGCTCCTTCCATTGCTCTCCCACATTTTATCAACAATCTTCCTAGTTAACAGATTTTCCTTTCCTCTTTTGAGCTTTTCTATAACCTTCTCTTATCTCTCTCTCTCTCTTTCTATTGTATTTCTGATCTTCTCAGGCGTCTCCTTTAGCCTTCTACTATCTTCCTCTACGTCGACTATTGTCTCTGTCATCCTTGCTGCATCTTCATTGACTTTTTGCACTCCTGACAGTTCCATGCAATATCTTTGTTGTCTTAGTATATCCCATATATCCTTTCGGCATGTACCCCCTCATCACAGCAGTGAGTTTTATTTCCTTTCCTGTTTATCAGCTTGTTGCATCTTCTGTAATTTTCCTTCGTCTTCGGAGCCATTTATCCAGCCCCTATCTATGGTTATTAGGATAAATATAAATAAGTATGAAATGTTTATAAAAATTGTCCATTACAGAAATCGCCTGTTAGAAAAATAGTCCAATACTTTAAAAAAAAAAAAGACCGTTTATACTTTTCGGGTCCTCCGCGTGATATGCAAAAATGGGACACTCTTTTGGAGCTTCAGGAAGTAGTAATCATTGTTCCCCCCCCCCTAATGTTCTGCTGTCAGTTCTGTTCAAAAGTATTACGTTGTGCAAATCTTTTCCCGAGATAAAAGTATGGGAGCACTGAATGGTTGCAATTTGAAAATTCGTGAGGTGCCAATGACATTTGCAAAAGCAGACAAACTAGATAACAGTTACTCCTTGATGCTTAATTGCCGAGGGTTGGAGTTAGCAGGGGATTGTAACTATGCAAAAAGCGGGAGGGGTATAAGCCAGGTTGGGATAGGAAACTGTTGACACTGACACAATTTAGTAGATTCTGAACAAAAGTAAGTCGTTAGGGAAAGATTTATAGTATAGTTTCTGGACACATTTAATTCAACCTAATCCTCCCTTGCATATTGCTGTGTATAATTTAACATTCCTTTAGAGAGGAGCATTTTTGGCAAATTTGTTGTCGCCCCACTCCGTCAACTATTAGGGAGGAAAGAATTGATGGACTCACAAAAATATTGAGAGTAGTTGATGGATTATTTCGAGTAATTTTGATTACAATAATTATTATTATTATTATTATTATTATTATTATTATTATTATTATTATTATTATTATTATTATTATTATTGTTATTGTTGTTGTTGTTGTTGTTGTTGTTGTATGTAAGACTATCAAAATAATTACTGCGTTTTTCTTGGTAATCAACTGTCATTTGCACGTTTATTTCCCTTGTGCTGAAAGGGAAGAATGATAGTAATAGTCTACGAGACTAACTTGCGAGTCTTTGCAATATGAATAGTGAGTTCAACGTTTTCATGCATGTATTGAATGAGATGTCTTTAAAACTGGAATGTAGGGGGAAAGAAAGAAAAAAAGAAGAAGAA